>OX456524.1:58322034-58534534 GCA_949748255.1 Eustalomyia histrio
GTTAATCGATTAACCAAATTGTAAACACTAATAAATTTACAACAAATAAAGCAATTACAAATTTAGTATTCCAAAGTTGTGAAATTTTGATTCTAAAATATTAATATTTAATTTTTTTTAAAGAATTTTAAAAATCATCCAAACGTAACCGGAAAATGGTTATCAGATTCCTTTTTTTGTATTTTCAAAAACTCGAACGGTTTCGAATATCTTGAATTTTTCAATATATACGTGAAAATGTTTTTTTGGGACGGTTATCCATTTTTATTAAGATATATATTTATAAAGAAAATGGGGATTATGACCGTTAATACAGCGATCATTAATATTTAGTAAGCGAAGCTATCCTTAAGCCCGGCCAAAGGCCTGCTGCGCAAATAACCTTCAGAAAAATACCCCTAAGAGCGGCCAAAATCGATTGGAAGGCGAAATAGTCGGTGAACATAAAAAAGAATTCAAAATTATTTTAGGGATTGGTTATGTCCTTAACTCTGGACTTTATGTCCATTTTCATCTTGAGATTACGCACGAAAAATGGAGTCTGTGGGGTCTGTTGTGAATTGTTTTTGCTGCATATGCAGTAATTTTGTTTATTAACAAACCCGTTAAGATAAAAATGATTTTCATCGCTGAACACAATTCTGCGATAAAAGATCGAATCAATTTGGGAGAATTGATAAATGATTTTCACAGTAAATCTGGATAATTTAGTAGCGTTGTTTAAGCGTCAATCTATTCATGATGATGTACCAGAATACTCTGATCATAAATGGCAAAAAAAGGAAGCACAGTATGACAGTAAGTATTTGTAAGTTCTATCGGGCTTTAAACCACATCCTTTATCTCTAAAATGAAACGATATAATTTAGTTTTTTTAATGTTTACTTGGACCTTTCCATTTATTTTGGAAGATAATATCGGTCACGTGGATGCATTGAACTCTTTATACCGCTTTTACCATCGTCCTAGAGAGAGAAAGAGCCATGTGTGTAGTTGCGCCAGCCTGTTTAAACCACATGTCCTCCAGTAACAATCGCTTACCAGTTACAGTAACCGTGTTATCCACGGTGTCCTCAAAAAAATAATTATCAATAACACCTCCGGCGTAAATGGCGTGCCAATCAGTGACTAAGAGTGGATGTAATGATACGTTTTTTTTTCTTCAAAGTATTTAAAGCAAAAAATCAAAATAAAAAATTGTCTTCTCTAATGTTTACTTACCCCTTCAGGTGAGAATGGGCCGGACGAATCACTGACAAATTATTTCGTAATTATTTCTGTGTTCTTGAAAAATATTTAAACAAAACTCACAAATGCCATCAATTGTAAATGTTATAGTATCCTCCGATAGGGTGATACATTTTGGGCCACCTTGTATACACGGAGTGTATAATCATCAATTTATTTAATATTAGTTTTTAAAAATATTTAAATCGAATAAAATATTTTTGCCCCTCAAATAAATTTTCCACCGACTTTTTTGGCATTCGATTGTTTCAGTACCGAATAATTGTTGTCAATTTGCTCAAAATTCGGTAGTTACCACGAATCTGTTTTCTCAGTATACCGATTCTATATAAGACATGTTTATCAATATTTTTGTAAAAAAAAATACAGTTGGTAAAATTTTCTTATAAAAATTTAACTAATTAATTCTTTTAATTTGTTTGTAAAGGAAAAAAGACTCAATTTTACTTTTCTAATAGCGCAATTATCAAATTATTTTGTAATGCATATGGAAGATTTTAAATTCAAATAAACTTATGTATTTATTTATTCAATTGTTTGTATTTTTTTTTTTTTAATTTTCCTTTAGCACCACTTGTTGTTGATACCTAAATCCGCATTACTGAAAACACATTTTGTAACATAAACAATTGAAACACTGTATAATTAACCCCAACGAATAGTTGTGCTCAACACATTTAAGGACTAATTAGTTTTAGCTAATTATAATGATAATATAAAATAAAAACATTTGCACTACAATATAAATACATAATTAGCAAAACTAATAACGAAACGATAGAATATGATTTTTTTTAACATGTTAACTTATTAAAAATAATCATAGGCAAATTTTATTTAGACTCGATTTACACTTGCATCGATTTTTTGTTAAAATTTTAATATAAATATTTGCAAATTATTTTTTTGTTATTGGTATTAATTCGATTGTTAACAAAATCTATGAATTTGGTAATTTTATAATCTACAAATGAGGTACTAATTGTAATTGGTATCCTAAAAATATAAATCATTCACCTGGATTCCGATACTATTTCAACAACAATGGTTGTGCTACAATTTGTCCTTGATAACGAATATAATAACAGTTTTAATACAAATATAAATGGGGTATTGAAACCATTTAAAAGTATTTTGTTTGTATTAAGTATGAATTACTTTAATATCAACTAATATAAGTATATTTCCAACACATAATAACAATTGTATTTTAAGAGGATTATCGCTGGTATTCAAATTAGTTATAATTATGTAGTTTCAAGTGTTGTTAAAATTTAATATAAATACAACGATAGATGATAGGACGATACAACATTTGTACCTGTGTTTAGTGTGTTGTGTTTAAGTGATTTAAAAAACCAGAAAACTCCACAGGAATCATCGTTAAGCACAGTAAGTTATTTTGATTTCACGCGAAAAAAAACTGTTATCTCTATATATGAAGGACTAACGTTACTGACTGACTAACTCACTCACTCACTCACTCACCCACTCACTCACTCACTCACTCACCCACTCATTCTACATCACCCAGCCCAAGCCGCTCGAGCTAGGAAGCTGAAATTTGGTATGTACGTTTTCCCTCTTGCGTAGACATCCGCTAAGATGGTGGGGGTCCAAAGGGGGAAACTCCCCTTTGATGGCCAACCCTAACCCCTTAAGCTAAAAAACATGAAATGGAAAATATACGTTCCCTGAATATAGACAAAGTCACTGACAAGGTATATATTGGAATTTTGGTCAGACACGTTGTAAGAATGGGGGTTCAAAAAGCGAAAAGTCTCAGCCTTAAGGGCCTGCCCAAAAACGCTGGAACCAGAAAGTTAAAATTTAAAATGAAGGTTATTTATCCGGTATAGACATTATCTAGTATTTTTAAAAAAGCATAGGGGCATGACAAAATTGGAAAAATCTCCCCCTTAACGGCCTACCAAAGCTGCTGGTACTCGAAAGTATAAATAAGGCATGTAGGTTGCTCTTGATTATTTTTTTTTAATTTTTGCGATTTCTTTTTTAATTTTTAAATATTTTTCAAATGCTAGCGACTTATTTTTAATTTTCGTGATTTATAAAAAAATCATTTTTTGGCGACTGTTTTTAAAATTTGTCGATTTTTTTTTTTTCAATTTAAGCGTATTTCGGATTTTGTTTTTTTTTCAATTTTGACTTTTTTAAATTTATGTAATTTTTTTCCAATTTGGCAAATTTTACATTTTTAGCGATTTTTCCAATTTTATGGACTTTTCCAAATTGGCAATTTTTTTCAATTTCGGCGTTTTTTTAATTTGAGTGATTTTTTAAATTTTACAAATTCTTTTATTTTGGGTATTTATTAATTTTTGCGATTTTTTTTTTTTTTGTTATTTTGATAATTTTTAAAACTAGCGATTTTTTCGATTTTGAGGACTTTTTAATTCTGTTTTTCTTGTATTTGCAAAAAAAAATCTTAAATTTCCTTAAGTTAAAACTAATAAAGTAGTTATTTATCTTATAAATTTTAAAATCGATTGAAGAAAGTCGCATAAAACAAAATCGAGTGAAAAATAAATCCCAAATTTGCAAATCGATTGAGCAAAAATCGATTAAATTCAGTGATTGAAAAATTGAATGATGAAAAACGAATGAAGTGAAGTTTTTAAAATTAATTCGCATTCAAAAATAGTAGTTTGAGAATTAAATCATTTCATAATCAATCAGAATTGAAAATCAAATGTAGGATTGCATTCTTTAGAAACTGTTCTAATAGTATACCATTGCGTATGAGTAATATACTGCTTGGCTATTAAATATAACTCATACTCATTATAAATATATGAAGTATACATTTTATTAGACTGACTTACAATTTTTAAATACATAATAAAAACTCAAAAGCGGTAATTGAAATTCTTGTATTACAAAATTATTTTTTTTTTTTAAATAACGTTTTTTAAGAATTCATTGTTTTTTAATTGTTTATTTCTCTATAAGAATTATTATTACCTAAATGCAGTTTTGTTAAACATTTATAAATCTTGATCAATTTTTCCTGTAAGTTTAAATCCCCCCGTTCCTATATTTGATTTTAGTAAAAAAAAATTTGTTAAAATTATATGTTCATATGTTTAAAAAGTTATTTAGTTATCATTAAATATTTACAGAGACTAAGTACAATCTTGTTAAGAAATTATTTATAGATTTCTTTGCTTTACTTTTTAAACAGGTAAAAAAAAGGCTTAAATTCGGCTAAGCCGAATCTTTGAATACACTTCACCAATATCCTAAAAAGAATCTTCTTTTTCGTGGTGAAAAAAATTTTTAGATGAGAAAAGAAATTTGGCGGTTGAACAAATATTTTGAAGTGAAAAAAAGTTTTTTAGGTGAAAACAATTTTTGTGGTGAAAAAAAAAAATTTGTGGTGAAAAAAATTATTTGAGGTGAATATAAAATATCATTCAATTTTCAATGAGAAAATATTTTAATTGCCAATCGCTACTATGAAATTGTACTAAAGTTTACCACAGTTGTATAGAAAACTTAGAGGTACCTTCACATTTTCACTCATAACTGTTAAGCCGCTGAATCGATTTTGCGCATTTCCAATACCAAACTGCTCGGGAGGATGTACATTAATCTTGGTAGAAATAAGAACCCCCGCCTACAAACAGACAGACAGACAGACGGCTTAAAATTTCATAAGGACCACGAATATATATAACCTATATTTCGATATCTTTCAAACGGATTGACAAACCGATATATAATGAGGGTATATATCAGTTTGTGATTCATAGTGGAGGGTACAAAGATTTCGAATCTTAAGGCTTTCAAAATATCCTCTTTTAGATGATATTTTGAATGCTTTTGTTTTAAATAAAACTTTAGAGCACATTTTTTTGAAACAATAATTTTTTTAATCCATTATTCGTATAAAATTATTCATTAATCGAAATTTGAGCATTTAAAATTATTCGAATAATTAAACTGTGCTGGTTGCAAATTTTAACAACCTCGACACCCTAATGGTAAAGCTGATTCGAGTACTCTGAATTAAAGAAGCTACTCGAAAGCTATATAAAAAATCGGAAATTCACTCTTGCTGAAAAAAGTTTTGTCAGCTCTCTCAAGATTTACAAGCCGGAGTTCCACAAGGTAGCATTTTGGGTCCTCTGTTATATATCGTTTATACTTCAGACATGCCATTAGATATTAATACCCACACGTCGACTTTTGCTGACGATACTGCAATTTTAAGCGTCCATGGTGACTCAAAAATAGCGTCTAGAATGTTACAGACTCACATTTCACAATTGGAAGCTTGGTTGGATAAGTGAAAAATTAAGGTGAATGAACAGAAATGTATCCACATTACTTTTACACTGAAAAACGAGCCGTGTCCACCCATTAAAATTAATAATCTGAATAAACCTCAACACACATGTGTGAAATATCTCGGTATTCACCTTGACCGTCGACTCACGTTGAAAAATCATATAGATGCGAAAATAACTCAGATGAAGCTAAAAACTGCTCAACTCGCTTGGCTAACTGGCAGAAACTCTAAACTAGGCCTGGAGTGAAAATTAATCATTTAAAATTCGATCATAAAACCCATATGGTGTTACGGAATTCAGCTTTGGGGTACTCCCTTTGCGTTCAATATAGAAAAAATACAGAGAATGCAAAATAAATTCTTGAAGACGATCACGAACGCACCCTGGTATGTTAGAAATTACAACATACATAAAGATCGGAATGTACCCCTGGTCAAAGATGAAATTATAAGACACTGTCAACACTATTTAACAAAACCGAAAAGACATCCCAACATTCTAGCCCGTAACTTAACTAATAATCACGGCCAACAGCGTCTTAGAAGGAGGGACACTGCGGATCTGGTCTGCTAATAATAAGGAGCAATAATCATCTTTACTAAGCCACATAACATCAGTCTGGCACTGGCTGGACTTAATAATTAATATTTAGATTTAAGATTTGGATAATTATTGTTAGTTCACAGTTTTTAAGAGTGAAGATCCAATAAATAATATGAGATATTATTTATTGAATCTTATAAAGATTTCTACACTTTATAGTCGCCGTAAAATGTTAAATGTAACTTTTTTAATAAATTTAATTAATGGAGATTTACATTCAGATTTCCTAGTTAGCAAACTCAACATAAATGTTCCACATCGCTTATCAAGATACTATCCATTTCTTAGTGTTAAATACTTTTCTACAAATTATGCTAATTCTGATCCTTTTCGCCGTATTTGTATCGAATTTAATCAATTTTATCATATCTTTGATTTTTATAAGAGCTTAGATACTAAAGGGTGTCCCAAGAAGAACGCAATTTTTAAATCTGGCACCATTCGAAGTGTCATTGTTTGACATTTGAACAATTGTTATTGTTTGCTAGTAGAAGGTACGAGGTTAGTAAAAATGGAGCGCTTCACGAATGAACAACGCATTCTCATTGTGAAATTGTTTTACCAAAATGGTGAAAGTTTTGCGGCTACAGTTCGCAAATTGCGATCAATTGGGGGTCACAATAATGCTCCAAAAGAGTCAACTGTAAAGAGATTAATGGATAAATTTGCCGAAACTGGGTCTGTTAGTGATGTAAAGACAACAACGCGCCATCGACCAGGTCGATCGACCGAAAATGTCGCAGCTGTACGTGATGATGTCGCTCAAACTCCATCCACCACAATTCGACACCGAGCTCAGCAAATTGGTGTCTCCAAATCCACTTTGCAGCGAATTTTGACAAAAGATTTGCATCTTCATGCATACAAAGTTCAATTGACTCAGGAACTGAAGCCAGCTGACCATGGCCAGCGAAAGGAGTTCGTTAATTGGGTATTGGAGAGACAACATGAAAATGCTGATTTTGCCGATAAAATCATCTTCAGTGACGAGGCCCATTTTCATCTTGATGGCTTCGTCAATAGGCAGAATTGTCGCATTTGGGGTGAGGAAAATCCTCGAGTGATTCACGAGAAGCAAATGCATCCTCAACGTGTCACTGTGTGGTGTGGTTTTTGAGCTGGAGCAATCATTGGACTTTTTTTTATGAAAATGAGGCAGGTCAAGCGCAAACAGTCAATGGTGTTCGGTATCGTGAAATGATAACCAGTTTTTTCTTGAATAGAATTGAAGAAATGAATGTGGAGGGCATGTGGTTCCAACAAGACGGCGCCACATGTCATACAGCCAGAGAAACAATTCAATTGCTGCATCAGTCATTTCCCGGTCGTGTTATTTCGCGTTTTGGAGATCAGAATTGGCCGCCTAGATCGTGCGATTTAACACCATTAGATTTTTTTCTTTGGGGTTTTTTGAAGTCGATGGTTTACGCGAATAAGCCGACGACGACTCAAGCCTTAAAAGAGGAAATTGGACGCTGCATTAATGAAATACCGCAGCATTCATGCAAAACGGTCATTGAAAATTTCATTAAAAGATCGCGTGCATGCCAGCAAAGCCGCGGCGGCCATCTGCACGATATATTGTTCCATACATAACCTCATTCTGTCTACTTTACGATATAATAAAGTTTCACGATTTTTTTTAAATATCTGTGTTTTATTTAAAATTTAAAAATTGCGCTCTTCTTGGGACACCCTTTATTAAAAGAGACATTATTCTTTACCTTAATAATTAAATAATATTTTTATATATTTAAATAATATTTTTACAGAAAAATTATTTTTCGCGATATTATTTTGTTCGAAAAATATTTTTGGCATCATTATTATTAAATTGCAGAATAAACCTACCAGGGTTCGTCTTATATTTTTAACACAAATGTGTTAAAAATACGATGTTTTCACAATATACGACATTACATGATCCGCCTATTTATTATACCTTTCACCACAGGTGGAAGGGTATATATAAGTTTGTCATTCCGTTTGTAATTTCTACAATATTGATCTTAGACCCTATAAAGTATATATATTCTGGGTCCTTATGAAGAGCGAAGTTGATTTAACGATGTCCGTCTGTCCGTCTGTGTGATGAAATGGGTTTTTCGAAGAACCCAGACATGATGAGGACTTGATTGTTATTTATTTCTGTTACATGTGATCCATTTCTGTTTGCTATTGAAAATCAGACAGATCGGTTAATAAATGGCTGAGATATTAGCAAAAAACCAGGACTACCTCTAATTTTTTCCGTAAAATCCCTTTGTTTAATATGTATGTAGAATTTTACGCATAACAAACACACCCATTTGTTGAAATTCTTTTCTTTCATCTCCACCTTTTATACACAAACAACAAACACATACAAATATTTGTCATTTAAATAAAAACTAAATAAATCTTTAATGAACGAAGACTTTTTATATATGTACCTCTATTAACGATGATTTTGTGTGAGCTTCGATAGCTCAGTTGTCTAGACGCTATGTCACAAATACTTTTTTTCTCTAAGGCCGCGGGTTCGAATCCCGGTCAATTCACATTTTTTTGTACATTTTTTTTTTTATTTTCTTAGGACTTTTTTTTGGTTTTTTTATCATTTAATAATTAATTTATATAAAATTTTCTATTAATAATTAAATAATCCATAAATAGGCTAAAAACATCAAAATTTTTATAAAAACCCTCTGATACAAACAAAATACAAACGTTTTTATTTCTATTTTTTGCTCCGATTTAAAAGAATTTATAAACAGATTTTTAAACCATTTTCTCATATATTAAGAAAATTTTATACATAATTTCCCTTTGAGTGCAACTATTTTAGGTCATAACTTATAATAATTTATAAAAAAAAATTTAAACTATTTTCCTTCAAATTTTTAAAATTAAGCTAAAGAAATTAAAAATATTTTTTAATAAAAAAGCGAAATAAAATCCCAACCGCAAATTTGCCAGCTAAAACAAACATTTTTGTAGAAATTTTTTCTTTCACCTCTTCACCTTTTATACACAAACAACAAACACTATTCTAGAGCTGTAATATGACCAAGGGATACGTCTTATATAGCAAAAGATCGAAAATCTTTAGTATAACATATTTGCTGAAAAACTCGGAAAACATAAATTTTTTTTAAATACCTATTTTCTGGAACCATAAATCTTCCCGAGTCCAAGTTTTATCACCAAACTAAATGGTTAATTTCCTCTTAAAGGCGTCCGTATATAAATCTGCCCATTCCATATATGTCCATATATAAACTTCAGTTTTTTCCAACCATGGTGAAGGGTATATAAGATTCGGCATAGCCGAATGTAGCCGCTCTTACTTGTTTTAAAGTCCATTCATAATTATTGTGTACTCCACTAAACAGAGTGGATTATCTTCTTAAAAATTTTGTGTATCGGCGCCATTTCTAGTTAAGTATACTCCACTCTACAGCGTATCTCCAAACGTGTTTAGCTCTGTTGTTAGATCTTCGAAAGTTAAAAAAAAAAATCTAAATCCTTTGGTTTTATTCACCGGCACTTTCAGAGAGCAAGGGCCAGTTTTAAAGTCAGCACTAACTACGATTTTTGAACTAAATTTTTACTTGAGTAAGAAATTACTTTAGTATAATTTTAGTCATATTGGCCCAAATTTTGGTGTATATTGTATTAGAGAAGTAACACGATTGCAGATACTTCATATCAGCAGATCCTTGAAGAATCAATTCCTAAAGAATTATTTTTAAAAAGAATTAAAATAATGATTTTTACTTAGTGAATTAAGCAAATTTTTTCATTAGTATGAAAGCGATTTTCATTTGTTAAGAGCAAATTTAATTTGTTTTAAATAAAAATTTCATTTTATAAAGGTTTGAAATGAAAACTTAATTCAGGTAAATTTAAAACAATTTCGTACCAGCGCCCAAAATCTTGACCACAAACTTTCATTAAATAATTAAAAATACTTGCTAATAGAATTAAACTATTTTTTAATTTATAATTAAGTTTGGCGTATTGGCTTTGCAACCTGAACTTAAAATTCTAAATAAAAATTTATTTTAAAATTCTGTTCATTGTCAACACGACAATAAAGAGTGTGAAGTAGAATGCGTTTGTGTGTTAGTTAAAAAAATAGTTGCAGCATGTAAATCATAATGATAAAGTTGCATACTTGAGTAAAGTTATTTCAGAAAAGGCAACAACAACAGTAATACACAAATCTATTAAAACAAACAAATAACAGAAACAATAGCAGCACAAAACAAGTGGCAAAACCACAACATTTAGTCAGTCTGACAGATACCACTACAAACAAACAAAAGTAAGGAATTCTCGAAGTATTTTTTTCCTTTTATTTTTTGATACCCTACACCACTACCTGGTCAGGGTATAATAAGTTTGTGTTTAGGTTTGTAACTACTTAAAATATGTGAAACTTATTTTTTAGTATATGTTACTAATCGACCCGGAATCACTTTCTGATTCCTGTGTATCCATGTGAAATTTATAATCGAAATAGAGATTCAAACATAAAAATATTTGAATGAAATTTGACACATAAGCTTTTATTTGGGAACGATTCCTATACACTAAAAATAGTTAATAAGTTAAAGAACAGATAATGCCAATTACAAGAAATGATATTTCATTTAAAAACCGGTCTAGTTAATTTTAATTTAAATCAAATGGCTTTTGTTATTTATATTTAAATGTTGTTTAAACAACTGGCACATCCGTAAGAAACAAATGATTAATAAGTTTAAATAAATGTTAAAATTTTACCTACCAATTCCGTAAAAAATAACTGATTTATTCATATATTTGAAATTGTCTCCGTTTTTGTATTTTGTTTAATCCACAATATGTATGTATGGCTTTAGACACTTTTTGTGTTAATGTGTTTGTGAAGCTTATGAAGTCTTTATGAAGTTGTTGTAATTTTAATTGAAATAATTTTGTATATAAACAAACAATAGGTCTGTACGAGGAAATTTTGGGTTAAGTCTGGTAAAATGAGAGTAAGCAAAAAATCCTCTCACAAGACCATAAAAATTACCAAAATACTGCGAACGCACAAAACCACATTTTATACCCAAAAATAAACGTCAAATTTATTCATATTAAAAAAACAGCTTAATTAATAAATATATTTGAAATAACAAATATCTACTTACATTTTCAAATGTATTTTTCATTATTAAGAAGGAAAAGTTCTTTATAGTAAATTTTTATTTAACTTTAATTTTTTTTCAAAAATGCAAAACAGCTAATTTATTAGCAACAGCTGATGATTTGACAATTTTACCATTTTACCCAAACAAAAAGTACGGGTAAGTTCTGGTAAAATGAGAAACACAACTACTCTCTCATGAACGCTCTCATTTACTCAATTCTTGTTACAAGAAACGCTTTCTGGTAAGATTGGGTTCTCGCGGGCACCCGCGTTAACGTACGTCGAACACACCTAATTTAAATAAAAACAAATTGGATTTTTTTGAAACACAAAATTCCGTTTTGTGTTTAATTTTTTTATTAAATTTCAAACAAATGAAAAAAAATTAATTTTAATTGAAAAAATCGGTAAATGATAGGGTAATTTTTTACTGTCTAACATATTGAGTCTGCTTTTCTAATCAACTTACAAATGATCAATCCTTGCAAATTGAATTTTATTATCAAAATTCGTGCTTTTTGAGAAATGTGTTTTTATCAAAAATTGTCTTCAGTGACAAAGCTCATTTCTGGTTGAATGGATACATGAACAAACAAAATTGCCGTATTTGGTGTGAAGAGCAGCCAGAAACATTGCAAGAACTGCCAATGCATACCGAAATGGGCCGGTGGCATCATTGGATTGTACTTTTTCAAAGACGACGAAGGCAGAAACGATACTGTGAATGGCTACCGTGCGATGATTACAAACTTTTTTCTGTCCAAAATGGAAGAGCTGGACTTGGCTGACATGTCGTTTCAACAAGACGGTGCCACATGCCACACAGCATGCGAAACAATGGCCCAATTGAGAGAGTAGTTCGGTGAGCAGTTTATTTCACGTTTGGGGCCGGTCAATTGGCCGCCTAGATCGTGCGATTTAACGCTTTTAGATTATTTTTTGGGGCTATGTTAAGTGTCATGTCTACAGAAACAAGCCCGCAACGGTTGACGCACTGAAAGCCAAGAATTTATTCGTGAGATACAGGCCGATATGTTGGAGAGAGTATGCTAAAATTGGACCGATCATATGAACCAATTGAGGCGCAGCCGCTTTTAACATTCACATGAAATCATCTTTAAACATTGAATTATATAGACCGTCCACTCAAATACAGATTTTAGACATTTCTCTTAATTATATGGTTTTTTAATCAAATCCGAAAGCTCTTAAAAAATCATCCATTAAATCATTTCGAAAAAAAGTATAAAAAAGTTAAAATAGTTATTTCTTTGAAAAATAAATGTATGTTTATTTATTTTTAAATGGAACGGCAAACTTTTGTATTAAACTACAAACAGTAAACAATATGTAATATTCTGAGTCTAAGGACGAAACGTATTGGATTAAAAATACGTATTGAACTTAGTTAGAATCGGTCAAAATTTACACCTTCCTTCCAAAGAAAGCTTCTATGTGAATTGGGCTTAAATGTAATTTGGGTTGTGAATGTTATATGGGACCATGAATCATGCCTCCAAATATACATAAAATAGGATCATATTTGAACCTAATCCCCACATAAATCGACGTACCCAGTATTTGCTTAATCAAATAAATGAAGATATAATGTTTAAATGAAATTTGGTACATAAGCCTAAGGACGATTCTTATTGATTTTGATTAGAATCGGTCCAAATTCACAACTTCCTACCATTGAAAAGTGCTTTATAAATTGATTATTAAATGGGACCATAAATCATGCCTACAAATTTAAAGAAAATTTGTCCATATTTGCAACTAATCTCTTTATAAACCCACCCTTCCGTTAGTTTCTAAAATGAACTTTTTCGGACCCTTCCCGAAATTTAACCTACATTATACTTGTTGTAGGGTATCATATAGTCGGCATGCCCGGCTTAAATCTTTTTACTATTTTTAAATGCAATAAAAAATAGTTCTTAAATCTCTCTACAAAATATGTATATAAAGCTAAAATGTTATAAAAATAATGGCTACTTTTGTTTTTGTTTTTTTCGTTTTATTGTGAGTTGATGCATGGCAGCTTTATATTTTGGATTTTTTTTTTTTTTTGTTATTATTCAACAAATTGTTGCATATTTTTTTATGCTGTCCTTTCGTTGTTTTTGTGTTATTCTTTTGTTTTTGTCGCAGATCATCATAAATTGTAAAACATTGTGACAAGACTTAGCCAACCAACAATGCCAAATTTGTTATTACATATTTTCTTATCATCCAACCATAACCTTAAATATTCCACATGTTCTTTTATACTGGGTTTACACTATGCTCGAAATCTTTTTCAAACCGGAATTTGTGAGAAAATCTAGTTCATAACCAGATTTAAAACCATATTTCCCATACAAAGAAATCCAGTTTCATAATTATGTTTACATAGCATTCAGCAATAGTATGTATGAAAATATTGTTAAAATTTGCCATCACCTTGGGAAAAAATGTAAACAAATAAAAATTACTATAATTACACTGTGCAACATTTTTGTAGTCATCGAGTGCAAACTCCCTCTCGTATGGAATTACTCGAAGTACTTATCGAAACTTACAAACCCTATTTGAATTTTGATCTACAAACATCTCTTTTTTTAACTTTATTTCCATCAAAATAAACAAAAATTTTTAATTTTCCAGCTGTATTTTGCATCAAAAATTCAAGAAATATAAAAAAATATAGCAAAAGGCAAAAAAAAAAAGAACATAAATTGAAGTTGATGCTCTTGGTGAAACCTGCAGAGTTGATGATCTTGGCGTTTTCGTTGGTGGTTCAGGTCCATAATCTGAATCATCATCTGATCTTAAAAGCATATTCAACGGCATATCTCTTTCGGTGTGTCCTTTAAATCTATGACTTCACCAACAAATTTCTGCAAGCAATTCATCCAGTTTTTTTTTCTTTTGTATCGTATTTCCATTGGCATGGTGACCTGAT
This sequence comes from Eustalomyia histrio, assembly GCA_949748255.1. NCBI lineage: Eukaryota > Metazoa > Arthropoda > Insecta > Diptera > Anthomyiidae > Eustalomyia > Eustalomyia histrio. The sequence goes on from OX456524.1 coordinate 58,336,307, forward strand.
TTAATCGCGGTCTCTCGGCCTCTGCATGCGGCTACATGACATTTGTATTGATTGCTAGGACTAGTTCAAGCTTTATATAAGGCTTGTTTGTTTTGCACTTTTTTTTCTAGTCTATATCTACAATTGTGCCGTGGAAAGGAAAACAAAATCACAATTGATTTCCGAGAATATAGCCGTGCGAATAATTGCATGTTCTTCGAAAAATTCCAGTTTTTGCCAAAATGTACATGAGGCCATAAAATCCAAACGGCAGCTAAACAAGCAAAACCCAAATGGGGTTTTGATAGTTTCGATAAGTACTTCGAAAAACCGGACACGAGAATGAGTTTGCATTTTATGTGTTGCACTGTGTTATTTAGGGAAACTAAACAACAGATTATTTTTGCCTCCGGCGAAGAAAATCTTTGCAAACAACATTGGAATAGTGCCTGGAAGACCTACCATGAACAAAGTGAAAAGTCGTGCTTCCAAATAGTCATCCATTATAATTTAGATCCCAGGAAAACTTTGGTAATGGGTGCGGAAAACTCATGCATTACCTTGTAATGTATAAAGTAATGAGTTACCGATAATTGGATACATAATGCATTACTTTGTAATATATGCTCTTTACCTATATCATTATAATATAACAAAATGTAATTAATTACTGATATTTGGATACATAATGCATTACTTTGTAATTTATACTCCTTACCTTCAGCATTATTATGAAATATGAGGTAATAAGTTACCAATAGTTGGTAAAATAGTACATTACTTTGTAATGTATACATTATTTTAAAACATAAAGTAATAAGTTGCCGACAGTTGGTTACGTAATGCATTACAATTTAAAAGAAAAAATGACTTTTTAAACTGATAAATAAATTTAAATCATAAGTAGCATAAAAATCAATATTTGATTAATAATTTGTATCCTATCCCATTTATATTAGTGAAAAAATCTTAGCAATAAGTACAAAGCGTCGGCAGAATAACGGCACAAAATTGCTCACATTAAATTTTTTTTGTTTTTCTCATAATTTTTTAAAATTTATTTAATTCTTTTAAATTTTAATTTATTTAATTCTTTTAAATTTTAATTTACTTAATTCTTTTGAAAAAATCGAACAAAACATGGTTAAATTTTTTTGTCGCCTCTTTTATAATTGTCAAACGAAAATGACAGCTAAGTTTTACGTAATAGCAATAATTGATAACTAATATTGCCGGAAAATTATTGCAACATAAATTGCCGGCAATAAATATTTACGAAATCGAGTGGTCCACACAAAAGATAAGATAATTTTGTCATCTGCCGCAATTAATGTCCACATATTTGTCTCCATTCTAGACTACGGGATGTGCATTCATTTATATTGCACACTACTGTAAAATTTAAAAACTACTGTCATCTATTGAAAACAAGGATTTTTAGTTTCAGAAACTTTAGCATTCGTGTTTTTATTAGTTTGTATTTATGTAGAAAAACCTTAATTGTTTTGAAAAATTAAAGATTTTAAGTGGAAAGTTAAAGTTAAAAAATTATAAAGTAACCAACTATTGTTAAACTCTTCTTTTTTACTGCCTATCCGCAAAATGGTAAGCCATTACTTTTAATTTTTTAATAAGCATAATTGTAAGAATGAACCCATTACTTTGAGGCTAATCGCCTGTAAAATTCAACAATGGCTATACATTACTATGGCTATACATTACTATACCCATTATTTGGTAATGTGTGGTTTTGCTGGGAGCGCAATCGTAGTGTTGTCATATTTGAGGCCCTCGAACTTTTACCACTCTTACACATAAATCAATAGGAAAACTTTCAATATCGATCTGAATACACGGAAAAATTATCGGCTATGATCCTGATTGATCCATTTAAAAAAAACAGCCTAAGTTAAGTAATGCGTAAAGTAATGTGTAGCTATAAGGGCTCATGGATTACTTTACACCTTACCTCACTGATGAATTTTACAGGCGATGTAAAGTAATGTCAGCCAAGAAGTCTACCCACTGAGCTATCGACGCATATAACTTTTGATTTTTTTAACTTAAATGAATTGTTGCGCTTCGTTTTTTCGTTAGTGTTGTCAAAAGAAACATACATTACCCTTTTGCTTACAAAAAACACAAAGTAATGTATCTAAAAATAGATTTTCAAAAACATTTCAATTATAACTTTATATTTATAAATCATATATTATGCAATCAATAATCAGTAACTTATTACTTTATGCTTGCAAATAATGAAAAAGGTAACGATCTATCATTACAGGTTGGTTGAAAAGTTCCTGCGCCCACCAAGAGATGGCACTGCTAGCTCCAAACTTTTTTTTTCTCAAGTTGGTATAACTGTCCGGAGAACACATGCAAAGTTGCAAGACATTCTGCCAATTCTTTCTTTGTTTACAAGCCATTTGAAGTTGACGTGTCATTGATTTTTTTTAATATGGAAAAAATTGAATATCGTGCAATCATTGATTCTTTGTTTTGAAGGGTTTAAAAGCAAAGGAAATTTATAAACAATTGTTAGAAGTGTATAAGGAGTCCTCACCTTCAAAACGCACCGTTGAATTTTGGGCTGGTGAATTTAAACGTGGTCGTACCAGCCTTGAAGACGATCCACGCGAAGGACGACCAAAAACTGCAACCACAGCAGAAATCATTGAGCAGGTACATAATATGGTTAGTGAAGATCCAAGTTTGACTAAGCGTGAAATTGCTAATGCCATAGGCATCTCAGACGAACGAGTACTCCATATTTTACATGAAAAATTACGTATGAAAAAACTGTTTGGAAAGTTAGTGCCGCACACATTAACAATTCAACAAAAACTGGATCGAAAACAAATTTCTCAGCGTAATTTGAAGCGTTTTAAGCCGAATAAAACCGACTTCTTGCGTCGTTTTATAACCATGGATGAGACTTGGATCTACCACCATGATCCTAAATTGAAACAAGAACGTTTACAGTGGACTGAAGCTGGTTGCTCAGCTCCAAAGCAGGTGAAGTCACAACGATCAGCAAAGAAGGTTATGGCATCAGTTTTTTGGGATGCAAAAGGAATTTTGTTGTTGATTATCTTCAGAAAGGTAAAACAATCAACACTGAATATTATTGCAGTCTTTTGGATCAGCTGGATGAACAAATTCGTGAGAAAAGACCTGGTTTAAAGAAGAAAAAAATCATTTTTCATCAAGACAATGCACCTGCTCACAAAAGTGTTTTGACGATGGCTAAATTCAATGAATTTAAGTACGAATTGCTAGAACATCCACCGTATTCACTAGATTTGGCTCCCAGTGACTACTATCTCTTCAGAAATCTCAAACAATTCCTTCGGGGAAAGCATTTTTCGTCAAATGAAGAGGCCATAGCAGCCGTAGACGGTTATTTTGCAGAGCTTCCGGAAAACCATTATAAGGATGGGATAAAATTATTGGAAGATCATTGGAACAAGTGTATTGAGCTTCTAGAAGATTATATTGAATAAAAAAATATATTTCGTAACAAAAACAGTATTCTTTCATTTCGAGCGCAGGAACTTTTCAACCAACCTGTACAAGGTAACGCATTAGAATATCACACCCATTACCAATGTTTTGCTGGGCAATTTAAACAACCCCCTTTTTTTGTAAACAAATGCTTTTTTTGATCAATTGTAAATAGTTTTTGAGGCATTAGCCAGAAAATGTCATTGCCTTAAATGGTAATGAAATTTTTTTGGCATTAGCATTATTCATCAAAAAAAAAAAAAATCCAAGTATGCTGTTACTTATGTGGGCGGAAAAATTAATATTACAAAAAATACAGTGAAAATCTAAATAATATTTCCGAAAATAGTTTATTGAAACAAATGTCGGGAAGGTGGGCTTAAATGGGTACAGGGTCCAAATTAAATTCGGTTATCTCTAAATATGGAAACATGATTGATGGTTCTATATATTTTTATGGTTCTAAACGACCACTAGGTTTAACATACATGGACAGCAGGACGGATTAAATGTCTTCACTTGTGATGAAATCAATTTCATTATTGTTACAGACAACAAGAATAACTCTTTATACCCTGATCACGAAGTGTTTTGGGGCATACAAGTATAATTGATTTAAAACATATTCGTTTTGAAACCAAACAATTTCTTGACAAATATATTAATATATTAAGTTATCCAATTAGCTAAATTTCTCGCGAAGATCCCGCCTAATTACTTTTGGGTTAAAAAATCATAATTAAAATTTTTATACACAAGATCAAAATAATAACATTGCATTATTTTTATACAATTTTAAACATAAAGTATTTACTATATGAACTCACAAACAATACATAATAGTAATTAATTTTTCAGCCTAAATTTTAATGGTGGTCAACAACAACAAAAATATCACGTTGTAGTAATTTATGAAATGCAATAAATTTACAACATACAATAAACCCAGCCAACATATAAAACATTTTAAACAAAAACTACAATAAAGACATGTATTGTTTAACAACAAAAAAAAGATGTAATGAAAATAAGAAACTTATAAATACAAGACACTGCAACAAAATTGTTAAATAATGTTAACTTGTTTACTTGACGTGAGAAAGTTTAGTTTTTGTATTGTGGTTGAAAATTTGGTAAAACAAAAAACCTGTTGCAGCAACTTAAATAGGCTTGCAAAACTTGACAAAAATTTAAAGGTTCAAGATCATGCTGGTGACGTTTAAGACATTTTGATAACATTTATAAATAAACATATCAATAAAAACGAACCGCAAATCGAATTTATGCATGTCATGTTTACTAAAAATACACCAAAAAAAATTCTAATAATGATGGCTTAGTGTCTCTATATGGACACTTTAAAGAGGGATTTAAACCCATTTTCTTTACATGAATAATATTTTTTGTATTTAAAAAAAAAAAAAAAAAACTGTTGAATCAATTTAAAAAAAAAAAACTGTTGAATCAAGACCAACTATATGATACCTTTTCTTAAGCCTAAGTAAAATTGCACAAAAGTTTGGATTCGAAATTTCAATGGTCAAAAATTGGTTATAATCCAAAAATATTTAGCCTGTATTATCATAAACTAAGACACCCTGCGAAAATGGGTGCGGTGTCTAGCGATTTTTCTAGCCCACTATCGCAGATATTTTCAACCAGATTAAAGACGTTGACCGACCGAAATTATTCAATAGATCCAGTTTTTTTTAATTATATTTTTTATCTGTTCTCTAAAAAAAAAATTCCGACATTGAAATATTTAAATCAATTTGTAGCAACTCTTGTAAATATAATTTAACCTTTTTTTTTTGTCAATGTGTGGTTATAGCCAATCTTTTATACTATCTTATATAACAGATCTTAAAGTTGTATCGTCATATGACGACGCTTGGATAATAAAAGTTAGTAATATTTTTTGCATTAAAAAACTGTGGAATCAATACCGACAATATCATACCCTTTCTTGATCAGTCCCAGCAAAAAAAGTGGTAGTCATTCTGTGACTATAACTTCTTTCATTGCTTCCTAAACTTAAGTTGACATTCTTTTATGATTTTTTGTTGTTATTCTAAGGCACTTCCAAAAGAATTCACGTGTTCATATTTCAAATGCAGTGATCTGGATATAAACCCGAAGCATATCTTAAAAAATCACTCTTCATTACTTCTAAAGCATAAGTTATGGGTATATCGTATATTTTTTTTTGGAATCTAAAGCATTTATTCAAATTGAAAAAAATAGTTCTGATGAACTTTTTTAACTTTTTTTATTAAATCATTTTTTATATTTTAGTTTAAAATTTCATGAGGATTAGAATTTATGCAGTTTTGCAATTTTTATAAAAGATTTGAAAAATCAAGAAAAAACTGTTTTTTTTGACCTTTAATTGAAACTAGCTGGCCTGTCATTTGCATTTTTTCAGCCTTAAATATTTATGACGACGCAATCTGTGCATTTTTGCATTATTATTATTTAACACTACACCATTTCCAGTTTTAATTCAGAATTTATCAAAATAATTTTTTAAAATTGTGTACAAATTATTTCAAATTGCCCAAAAATGTTTTTTAAATTGTGCAAAAATTATTTAAAATTGTTCAAAAATATTTTTAAATTGTCTAAAAATGTTTCCAAATTATACAACCAGTTTTTAAATTATCCAAAAATATTTTAAAATTTGTCTAAAAATTCATTAAAATATTTTAAAAATGTTTCAAAAATGCTTTTTCACTAATGCAGAATTATTTATTTGTTTTAATAAAGAGAACTTGTATATCAATGCATAAATTTCGCTTCTTTAAAATTATTTTTCTGCATTCTTATGAATTAAATTTTCATCAAAGCTTAAATAGTACAGAGTATATGAACATTTTCCACTCATGCATCAGAATACCTAATCATTGTATTATCATTGCTTCCTTAGAGTAAAGTATGAGTAATGCTAGTAGCTCTATTTGAATACTTCCATCCTATGACACGCTAATGTTAAATTCATCGATGAAACCATTAGAAAAGAAGTGATGCCTTTGCCATAGTAGTGATGCTTTTATTGCTTCTTTGGCAGCTTCATTTTTGCTGGGGTGGTTAAAAATTACAATTTCTTTGCAAACTTTCGATTTTTTAGTATTAATTTTTTTAATAAGAAATTTGATTACAAGGGTTGAGTGAATTAAATTTCATTAAAATATTTTTGTGATTTGTAGGGTACGAACAAGCATATGTAAAATGCCATTTCTGGCGAACATTTGTTAAGACAAGTTGCGATTGAGCCAAATTTGGTGTTAGCATATAAAAATAGCTGATATTAAATTTGGTAGCTATTGGATAAAAAAAAAAGTCAGCGCGGCGAAAAACGATCGGTAAGAACAATGCTTTTTTGGGTTTTTTCAAAATTTTTACTATTTTTTAAACACCAAATGATAATAAACTTTTTATAAGTAATTAAAATTAAAAATCGGTTAAAAAGTATTCAATTTTATTAGAATTTTTTCAGGTCCAGGAAAGTTTGCTTGCCCAAGGATATCTGGCATTTACAATTGTATAGACAAAAGGCAGAGTAATTATATCTGAAGATGATTTGTAGAGGAGAGTTGGAGCAACAAAAATGTAGTGAGAGTGAGTGTAGTAAATTCTTACCTGTTTCCACTTTCCCCTTGAGAGTGCTGATATTTGATTAAACAGCATTCTTTATTTAAGGTGTAGAAAAAAACAATTTTTGGCAAGTGAATTGAAGGGCAAGGAGGAGAATACTATTCGGGTGAACCGAAATATGGGGCAAGTAGGGATTCTAGGGAACAAATTTGTTTTTTTTTACATAACGTTTGCCTGAAAAGTTCGTAGGCTAACATTGAAAAAAAAAAAGAATTTTTGATAAAATTTGATTTTATTATTCAATTTAGTTGCCATAAATATAATGATACAATGATTATATCGGTCATACAATTTTTCGATACAATTTTTATAATACGATTTGTCCTTAGCCTCAAACTAGGCCTCAGTTTCGGCGATAAAGAAGTCTTTATCGGCGCTAAATTTCCCTCCAGCAAGTATTCTCTTGAGGTCTGCGGAAAGTAAAAAGTGGCTGGGGCCAGTTCTAGAGAATACGGTGGATCCGGAAGCAATTCGAAGCCCAATTCATATAATTTTGTAATCGTTTTCATTGACTTTATGAAACAGCAATTCCTTCTTCTTCTTTAAATGGAGCCGTTTTTTCGCTATTTCGTCCTTCAAACGCTCCAATATTAATCGCTGTTGATGGTTTTTCCAACGCTCCTAGACGAGAACAAGAATTTCTTAATGAGTTTGTAATTAATCTAAAAAAAAAATTCTAAAAATATTGTCTCCCGACGATTTCCTTAGGCAAAAATAAAATCGGAATAGACACCAGCCTACAACAAATTATTTCCACAATATGTTAAATAAATTTTATGGGATGTTAGCATATTTAATTAATGCAAATAATGTTTTTCCCGATAAATAACTTTGAAATAAAAAAAATTTAAGATACGAAAAAAATTCTAGAAATTAATTTTTTTCAATATTTAAAAAAAAACATTTTCAGTTTTCAAAAATTACCAAAAAATATAGTTTAGGTTCAAGAAAAATGTACTCTTATATGCGTTGCCAACATTTATGTCAAAAATATATAAAGCTTAGTTTCAATTTAGCCAGTTCGCACACACACTTTAAACAAAACAATTTTTTATACCCTCCACCATATATGGTGAGGGTATATATCAGTTTGTCATTCCGTTTGTAACATGTCGAAATATAGGTTTAAGACCCCATAAAGTATATATATTCGTGATCCTTATGCAATTTTAAGTCGATTTAGCGATGTCCGTCTGTCTGTCTGTCTGTCTGTCTGTCTGTCCGTCTGTCTGTTGAAATGGCGATCACGACGCCAAGACACAAGCGGGGGTGCCTATTTTTACCCAGATTATTGAACATCCTCCCGAGCAGTTTGGTATTTAAAATGAGCAAAATCGGTTAAGCGGTTCAAAAGTTATGAGTGAAAATGTGAAGGTACCTCTAAATTTTCCATACAAATTTGTACAATTTTTCTGTATCTATTTTTTTTTCTGTTAAGTATGTAAAAATGTTATTAAGTCTTCTTATTGTTTGATTACATTAATTGTCTTACATAATATGAGAATAATAACATTCTTAGAGCTATACTCTGATAACTAAGATAACGTAAAAATCAACAATGTTAAAGTCGCTAACAGAGCAGACCTCTGTAAATAACATTGCTAAAACTAAATAAATAACATTACTAAAACTAAATAACAAAAGTTCGTTACATAAATTGACAAAACATATTCATATTACAGTTCATGCAAAATTTAGTATATACGTATATCATCTTCAGCCTCTATGGTGGAGGGTATTCAAAGATTCGGCACAGCCGAATTTAGCCCTTTTTTACTTGTTTTTCAAAAAATTTGTTAAATTGAATAAACAGCAGTTGTACACATATTTTTGATTGACTTATTATTTTGAGTGTACTATACATACATAATCTATTTTATAATTTTATCAGATCATCGGCCAAAATAAGCTATGGTAGCTTTTACTAACTATGAATGAACTTGGCCAATTAAACGTGTCTTATTTTGTTTTTGAATTGTCAAATTCAAATTATCATTGTCATTTATATAAAAAACACGTGTTTTTGTTGTTAGCATTGATATTTTACATAAATTATATACAAAAATGGTATTTATAAAAATTTCCAGAGATTTTTATTCTTCCGGTAAATTTGTTTGTTTGTTTTTATTTATTTATGTAAATATGGGGAAGTGCTAAAAATATAAATATTAATACCAAATTAAATTTTAGAAGAAAAAAAAACTGGTTTGCCCATAATATATGTTAATTTACTCCATAACTTAAAATGTAAGCAAAAATATCATGTAATACACACCATCATTTATGGCATTTGAAGACAGGTGGTTATGTTAAAGATGACAACAATAGATAATTGTCTAAAAATACAAAAACCTGTACCAATGGGTTTGGAACATTTTAAAATATTCTTAATTATAGGGTGGGGAAACTATTAGATGTTTTATTAAATTTTGACCAGGGAAATGTTTATTGAATTAAAAAATACATTCTTTACAAAATAGAAGCAAAATTTTATTACATTTATGAAAGATTTATAATTTTAGTGAAACTTTGTCATCATGCTATCTCGATTACAACAATAAAAATTAAAAAATTTATACAAATAGTTAACAAAAAATACTAGAATGTCAAATTAAAAACCCAAATTCTCCCTAATGACTTTACCTGCCAGCAAAACTTTGGTAATGGGTGCGATATTCTCATGCGTTACCTTGTAATGATAGCTCATTACCTTTTTCATTATTTGCAAGCATAAAGTAATAAGTTACTCATTATTGATTACGTAATACATGATTTATAAATGTAAAGTAATAATTTAAATATTTTTGAAAATCTATTTTTAGACACATTACTTTGTGTTTTTTTGTAAGCAAAAGGGTAATGTATGTTTCCTTTGATAACACTAGCGAAAAAACGAAGCGCAACAATTCATTTAAGTTTAAAGCAATTAAATACTATATGCGTCGATAGCTCAGTGGGTAGAGTTGTTGGCTGGCAACCAGAGTTCCCTGGTTCGATTCCCATCATGACCACATTATTTTTAATTTCAAATATTTTAAATAAAATATTTGTAATATTTTTTTTAATAAAAATTTCTCTTTTTTAAAAATCTTTTTTTAGACACATTACCTTTTCTGTTCTCGTAACCATATAAGTTATCCCTTAAATTATTAATTGAGGCTCATCGCCTGTAAAATTCATCAATGAAGTAGGGTGTAAAGTAATTCATCGGCCCCTATGAATTTAATTGTATTTACGAGCGTGAATATTTTCAATGTTGTATGAATGTACTAGAATTACCCAGCAAAACCACATATTACCAAACAATGTGTAAAGTAATGTATAGTAATAAGGGCCAATGCATTACTTGAATTTTACAGGCGATGAGCCTCAAAGTAATGTATAACCCCTTACTTTAGAGGCGATTAATTAATCATACTTATATGGTTACAAGGGCGTGAAAAGTAATGTGTCTACAAATAGATTTTAATAAAATAAATTATTTAGAAAAATAAATTATTGCAAATATTTCAAACGTTATTAAATATAACGTGGTCATGATGGAAATCGAACCTGGGAACTCTGGATGCTTTAAACATAAATGAATAATTGCTCTTCATGTTTTCGTTCGTGATGTCGAAACATACATAAATTACAATTTTACTTACCAAAAACAAAAAGCAATGATTCCAGAAATAGATTTTTAAAAATATTTAAATTATAACATTATAAATCATGCAATACGTTATCAATGATCGGTTACTCATTACATTATGCTCGAAAATAATACAAAAGGTCACGAGCTACCATTACAAGGTAATGCATGAGTATATTGCACCCATTATCAAAATTTTGCTGGTTAGTGTAGTAGAACCCACAAAGGGTTATGGCACTGTGTCGGTACACACATAAAAACTTATTTCAAAATCAGGCAGAAATAAGACAATATTAATAGTTTTAGAATCAAGGATAGTACACTCAGAAAAAAAAATTAGTACAAAAATTTTAAACGGCTTTCAATCCCAATTCACTATTTTAGTACTGATTTTTAGTAAAAAAAATATAGTTTAGTAAATTTTTTTGTTATTTACATTTAAAAAATTACAGAATTATTACAAAAGATTTACAAATTTTTGTTGCTAATTTTAGAAATCATTTAACAAATTTTTGAAAGCAGATTTGCTTAAATTAGCAAAAAAAAAAATTCAAATTTTGCACTTTTTTTAAAATTAGTAAATATTATTGATGTTAAGGAAAATTTTATTTCCAATAATTAAAACTTATACTTAAAAACTTAAATTGCCTAAAAAATGCTACATAGGTTGAAAAAAGGGAGCGAAAGTGAAAAAACTTTTTACAACCGACTCATGTTCAAAAATAGGACATCCACTTAAAGTAGCACTAAAAAGTTTTAAAGATCAGCCATTAAAATTTGTCCTTAAAATCCAAAAATTTGGTTAAATATAATACAAAAATTAGCAAATTAAAACAAAGTGATAAATTCGTTTGTTTTTATTATTTATTATTTGTGTCTAAAATATTTGTTGAAACAAAAAAAAATAAATAAAATAGAAAAAATGTAGTTGCTCGACAAAATAAAATAAATTTTTTTCGAAATAAATTAGCAGCTTTAAGTGCAACAAGTGTATTTAAAAATAATTAAGTTAATTTGTGCATTTTCAATAATTTTTTTTTTTTGTAAATTATAATTTGTCTATATTTTAGAATTCATTAAATTAAGTTCACTTTAATTATTTTACCTATGTTTAGTAGCGGTTATTAACTATCCTGCAATTTCCATTTCACTAATATTTAGTAAAATTTGTTGCTGATTTTAGCAGATTGATTTTAAATTGCAGTTTACAGCAATTTACTAAAATTTAGTAGCGCTTACTAATTTTGTATACTAATTTCATTGTACTAATATTATTAATATTTAGTACATTTTTTGCTGATTTTAGCAAACCGACTTTAAAAAGTTTACTAATTTTTTCTACTACACGTCAGCTGAAATGTTTTGCTAATATTAGCAAAAAATACCGCTGGGCTCAAATTAGCATAATTTCCCGTAATAACAACAAACTTTTCAGTTATCATTAAAGACTTCTTTTAATGAGTGTACCCCAACGTAAATCACTTCGATTTCGATGAAATTTGAACATGTGATAGTCAAAAGGTCTAAGATCGACGTGTTTCGGCGTTTAGGCCACCTCTGGATTACAAAGAGGCTCAAACCAAAGGTCCTTAAACTAAAAAATCCATATGCAACAGTGGCTTCGTTGGTAAGGGACTTCGTTTACGAAAATTGGAATTTTTACTGATACCTTTTTTGTATTTTTCTTTTATTATTTGAATTTGCTGTAATAAAAATTTTAATAATTTGGGGTACTTTTATTAAAAAAATACACTGCTACCAAATTCACATATTTTATTCCTTATTAAATTTCAGCGGATATGTATTTTTCTTTTTTATTATTCATGCTATTTTGGATTTTAATAAATTTTTCATCCTTTTCCTACTTTTTGGAGCAACTGGACAATCTATGCTAAAGCATAGTATATCTAACTTCCTCATTTATTTTTATATAGAATTTAAAATGTTTTCAATATGCAACCGTATAAAAAGTTACTCAAAAATATCTGAGTTTCTTTCCCATAGTTCACCCCCTCGAGATGTCCAAGAAAAAGTTCGACAGGTTGTTTTGAGATTTTTTTAGGTTTTTAAGTGTTAAGGTTGGGGTTTGATTTCTTTGCAATTAAATATATTTCTGCTTAGTTTTTTAAATGCGACAACAAAATCTAAAGTGTTGACATTTTAATTTAAATATGAATGTCTTTATTTTAACTAAAATCATATTTACTTTAATAATTTAAAAATGGTTGAATGAAATAAGATGTTAAGTCAAATGATTAATTCGATTCACACCAGAGACTCGTGTGTTTACGCTACCACAAGCCGATAGCCTCCGTTGCTAGTGCTCGGTTAGGAATTTAGGATATAATTTGTAATTATATGATTAAAAAATTTTGTCGTTTTAATGCCTATACTAAAATTTAGTAAGAAATTTTTTCGTTGACTGATTTAACACTTTTTCTTCCATTTTAAGGTTAGTATCATTTTATTTATGGGTATTTATGAGCGCCCCGGTAGGCTAGTTGGTAGCGTGCTAGCTGGGTTCGTGGGTTCGATTCCCACCAGAGGCTCTGGTCTGTTTTCGCTACAACGAGCCAAAAGCCTTTGTTGCTAGTGCTCGGTTAGGGTATTAAGATATTTAAATGTGTCTTTGGAACGTCGTATACAAGTTAATAATGTCGATTTGGACAGCAGATGGCATAACTATCACATATGGTTTGTGTCAATAATAACAAATATGGTATTTTGTAGGGTAAACATCCGTCATTATAATTCAATATTCTATAGACGCCAAAGTGTAAACACACATGTTTTTAAATTGCTATAATAATGTCGAATTTTGTGCCAAAAAAAGATGATTTGCGGGGAAGTCTGATAAACTTCTTTCATTTAAAGAAAACGGCTGCTGAAAGTTATCGATTGTTGGTAAAAGCTTACGGTCAACATTCACCAACTCAAAAACTTGTGAACGATGGTTTGCGCGATTCAAAAGTGGTAATTTGGACACAGAAGACAAGGAGAGGCCTGGTCAGCCGAAAAAGTTTGAAGATAAGGAATTGGAAGCATTAATCGACGAAGATTGTTATGAAATGCAAGAAGAACTTGCATTATTATTGGGAGTCACACAACAAGCCATTTCCCTATGTCTTAAAGCTTTGGGATTCATTTAAAAGCAAGGAAGCCGAGAGACATTGAATAGCGATTTTGCATGTCGGAAATGCAGCTTGAACGCTACAAAATGAATTAATTTTTGCATCTTATTGTTACTTGTGATGAAAAATGGATACATTACGATAACCCCAAGCGCAAAACGTCATATGGAAATCCCAGCCAACCAGCCAAATCAACGCCGAAACCGAATATCCATGGCGGCAAGATATTGGGTGGTTTATAATTTGTCCCATGATTCTTGTCGTTTGAGTGCTCTTCCGTTGCAAATTAAAAACAAGAATTGACACATCCTAATGTTAACCCTTTCGCGGCCGATTCTAAATGGTTACTTTAAAGCCAAACTTTGTGCGAATACAAATCTATTTACAGCGAGTATTTAATGCTGATCTTGATACTACCCAACGCCCCCTTGCCGAGATATTTAGAACTAAAGTTCCAAAAATTGACGTAAGGTAGGTCACGCATAATATATTTAATATAAATATTTTATAAAAAATTATTTTGTTTCTGCTTTAAAATACAGGGTGTTCTTTACGTTCCAGGTCGATGTCTTTTGACCGTCATTTCTGTTTGATTGCCATTTGTCAGTTTGTATTTGACAGGAGCATCTAACGCACCAACAACGTGTTGAAATTATTTAAGCATAAAAAAATATAAAAAAACCCAGTTTTGGCGAAAATCCACTATGACCGACGAGGCGCATTTTGACTTGGCTGGGGAACTGAAAATTCTCAGTTGACACTCCAAAGCCCTTCCACCCTCGTATTTTGCCAGAACTTTTTCCGGCCGCATTATGTTAAAAAGGGGAGATTTTGATTGCCGCCCTCGATCTCCTAAAATGACTGCCCGAACTACTTTCTTTGGCCAGATGCTAAAGAACAACATTAACCCGTAATATTCCAAAATATGCTTAAAAAAGTAACATTTGCGCAGCGGCCAGAGGCGGCCATTTAGCCTATATTACATTCCAGAAGTAATTTTTATAAACCAAACTTTTATGCAATCAAATATTATTAAAAAATATTGTACCGTTTAAGATTTATTCAAGAAAAAAACATCGGCCTGAAACAAAAAAAACACCCTGTAGGAGCTATTTTTATAATCAGATCTGGCGGATTTTATGTAACATATATACTAGCCGAGGAACTTATCTTTATTATAATAAATTTTCAGAATTTGGTTTTTTATAAAATCAGCTTTAACAAATTAACGTGTAATTATTCTTAAATGGTTTTTGAAATAAAATGGTAGCAAACATTGCAAAAGATATATTTCTTTTACAAGACAATATGGCAACTAACTTTCAAAATCCAAGGTAACCTGTTTACCTTTGAATCTATTCTAGAATAGGTTCTTTTACCAGCGGTTCCATGGAACAGGTTCTATAACTGATTCCCGGGAGTCAAAATATAAGGTTTCAATGCCCCATTGCTAATGGGTTAAACTCCATACAAATAGAACCGTTTGTAGAACACAAATTAGAACCTATGCTAATGCGACATATGTTTTTCTGCAACCTGTTCTTTGGATTTGTACAACTAATCATGTTACTGCACACATATCATGTTTCGCTTTTGTGCAAAAAAATTTTCAGAAAAACTAAATTTTCCGTAGGTTACGCCAGGAGTTATATATTTATATGTATATACCTAATAATACTCCCTTCCTCTTCCCTACCTAATTCTTATTATTCCTTATTATTTATTTAATATATTTTATTTAGTTTTACGTTATATTTATTAATTATCCATTGTTCCTTTATTATTCATTATCAACTATTTTCCTTAAAATATTCTTAACCGTTACATTTTAAATTACGTTCTTACTAACTCCTATTGTTATCGCTATTTATTAAATTATCCTAAAGTAGTTTAAACCGTTGTTTTATTTTAAATATTATAAAAGAGCTTTGCATTTGAAGAATAAAAAACAATTGTTATTTTGAACTCGGTAAAAGGTCTTCAAACGGAATAAATGAAATAATATTTTGAACTCACATACTAATGTTTTATTTTAATTTACTCATTGCTGAAAATGTTAATTATGCTTTAGGTGTTGACTTTAAATATTCAAATATGGGCATATCATAAAAACTGATGTTTACAGATGCATTCATTCATAATTTATTTCTTAATAAAACCGCTAAATTTATAATTCATCTTTTCATAATGAAGTTCGTAGTATCGTACAAATAGTTCCTGTTTTGGGCTATTTATACTAAATTAATAATAAACATTTGACAAAATTAACTTTGATTAAATTTATGCATGATTGTGTTTATTAATTCACTTTTGTTTTTAATTCGATGATGACTGTCACTTTTTAAAACATACATATTTTAATAAATAATAGAAATTATTTTAATTTGATAATAATGTGGGTCGACTTAATATTAGACCCAAAAAGATTATACGTCATTTCAAAAATCATAGAATTTAATAGAAAATACAACTGTTTTTCGGCAAAAAAAAAAATAAATAAAAATTTACGGATTTATTATGCAAAAATGATTACAAATATTATATTTAAAGTATTGTCTATCGCTGGCCACAAATTGTTCCCATCTTTTTGGGAATTTTAGGATACCAGCTCGGAAGATCGACTCGTATTTTGAGGCAATCCAATCATCGACCCGTTTTTTTGTATTGTTCATATGAACAGGCCACATGCCATCGAGCGGAACAAGTATTAGTCTAACCGATTCTAAAGCAATCTGTTCTTGTTTTGTTTGACACGAACCTGTTGCTAAAATAGTTTTTAAAACCATAAAACGGACTCACCGTATAAAAATGGTTCAAAAAGTACTTTATTAGATAATTAACGCACATCCAACACATATTTTATATTTCAGATTGTGCATATTTCGAATTTCAGCTTTCTAGTTAAATGGGTTCTGGGATTCCGTCACGGGGGAGACTTTTTCTCTTTTTGCCTTTCCACTAAGGAATTTTCAAAAATCCAGTCAAGGGGATGAGTTTTCCCCTTTTTTGCCCTTCCCCGTAGAATATTCAAAAATTTCTGTTTTAGTTGATTTCTACACCGGAGTAGAAACTTTCATAAAATTTTTCAACTTCCTAGTTGAGCACACCATTAAGGCGAGACTTTTCACTCTTTAAACTTCCTTTTTACCACTTCTCTGGCGAAAATTATCAATAAATGTTTTATCTCATACTCCAGAGGAGCACATACTTCAAAATTCAGGTATCTAGCAAAATGGGCTTATACTTTTTACCTCTCCCCATGGGAAATTCCATGGGAAAGGAAGAATCTATAAACCAAATTTCAACTTTCTAGTTTCAACGGTTTTGGCAGGCCGTCAAGATGGAGCATATTCCCTTTTTCTCCCCCATTCTAGGCTTTTTCAAATATCCCGTCTTAGCTGATATCTACACCGGAGAAAGAACCTTCATAATGAATGTCAATCTCCTAGCTCCAACGGTTTGGGCAGGTCGTTAAGGGGGAGACTTTTCGCCCTTTTAACACTCATTTTACCACGCCCTGATCAAAATTCAACAATGGTAATATTTCATGATTCTAGCTAAAGGGGTTTTGTCAGGTCGCTAACGGGGAGACGTTTACTTTTTTCCCCCTCCCAGTAGGAATTTCCACAAATTTCGTCTGTTTGGATGTCTGCGCTGGAGGATGAACCTATCTACCAAATATATACTTCCTAGCTCCAGCGAAATTGGCGGCTATCAAGGGTGAGAATTTTCTCTCTTTTTTTGCCCCTCGCCCTAGGGTTATCCAAAAATCCCGTCTAAGCTGATGTCTATACCAGGGGAAGAACCTTCATACCAAAACTCAATGTTCTAGCTCTAGCGGTTTGGGCAGGCCGTTAAGGGAGAACACTTTTCGGCCTTTTAAACCCAATTTTTACCACGTCCCTGGCGAAAATTCCAAAACATACCATATTAGTGACTTAGCTAATACTGCAGGGAACGCGTTTGGGAAGGCAGGAGAGTTTTTTCCTTAACCATATGAATTTCCAAAAACCCCATCTTGGCGGATATCTACGCTGGAGGGAAAACAAAAAACCAAAAATTCAGCTTCCTGGCTTCAGCGATTTGTGCTGGGCGATGCACAGTGAGTGCGATGGTACCCAAAATTTTTTGTCTGTAATTTTTGAATGAAAAGCGATAAATTAATAAATAAATTGGAGCGTACTTAATGTGCTATTAAAAACTTAAAGAAAAAATATATATATTTTGTGTTTATATTAGTATAAATTAAAATCAAAGTTTTGTTTTTCACTAAATCTCATAAATGTTGTACATTTATGAGATTTAGTGAAATATCTCAAAAAAGTCTTCAAAGAGAATTTTACAATTTTTGTTAATGAATAAATACATAAAAACACAGCATTTTAGAAAAAAAAATTGAAAGAAAAATCTTTTTCAACCTGTTAGGCGTTTTTTGTTTTTCGAAAAAAACACGATCAACAATTTTCGCTACAACTTTGAAATAAAAATATATTTAAAGAAAAAGTAAATAATATGTATTCCTATTAGTATAAATTTAATTAAAAATCCAATTTTTTTTTTCACTAAATTCAGTAAATGTAAAAATGTATCTCGAAAAGTCACGAAAGAAAATTATTACAGGATTAGAACATATTAATTCAAGGAAGTGTTTAGTTGATGAGGTAATATTTTTTTTTGGAAAATAACATGGTTTATAAAAAAAACAAATTTAAAACTTTTTGGGGGAATGTTTGTTTTTATTTTACATTTTTAATAAAAAAAATATGAAAATAATTGTATTATTATGCATTTTCAAATTCATCATAATTGTGCCAATTATCATAATCTTCATTATCATCATTATCTTCATCATCATCATCATAATTATCATAATCTTTATCATCATCACTATCTTCATCGCTATTATCATCATCATCTTTATCATAATTTTCATCAGGAATATTTGGCAAAACAAATAATTCTTATTCTCCAGTTCATAAATTATAATTTTTTTTTTGCACAGAGAAAGCAGATTTATTGTTACAACCGAAAAATAATCTTGCCAACTTAATATATTTGTTGCAGCAACCGAATTATTCGGTTGTCGCAACCAAATGTGTTCCTTATCTAATAAACATATACGTTATCAAACGAAATTCTATTCTATCAACCGAATTACGAACGCCTCGGAAGCTCCAAGCAAATAATTGGGTTGGCAAAAAATTCGATTGCCACAATGAATCTGCTTTCTCTATCTGCTCATATTTCTTGCTCATGCTAAATATAAATGGGTCAAAACTTAGCAGAAACCTATTGAAAATATCTGCATTGAACTTTTTCCAGCTGCATTTACGAGCAAAATTATCTCTATAATTTTTAAAATCTTTGTTTTTTTTTTTTGCTTTTTGAGCTTCTTCCGATAATTTTCCAATTGGTAAATGTGTTCGCAGTATAATCTCCGGCCCGTGAATAACAAATTTTGCAAAGTAGGAGGCATGCAAAACCACGGATATTTTTTTAAAAAGGATCTAGCCTTATTGTGAGCAAATTTACGAAAATTTTCCAAATAAATCTCTTGACCACAAGAAGGTTAGGTTAGGTAGATGTGGTAGCCTGCCAATCAGAGTAACTTAGACTATAAAGTCCCTTGTGCTACCACAGAAGCTAGTAAAATCATATCACTAGCTTCCTCCGTCGAACCATCCTGATTGCCTCAAAAAGCCATAACAACAATTAGCATTTTTTTTATCAGAGTTTCCGCGTTCTGTAAGTGATAAAATTTTTTGTACGTAAGCTCAAGTGATCGAAATCACTCACGCACTCATATCTAAAAATCAAATGCATCAACAATAACAATAAAATACCAAAAATATAGAAAATGACAATATTAAAACACACCCTGCGGGAAAAGTACCTATCCCGGGACACGTCACGTGACCGGATCATTGTGATAGGGATAGGTCACAGGACCGGTCACAGGACCGGTCACTTTAACATGGGCTTGTCCTAGGAGGGGGTCAATTGCCCTCAGTGACATGTCACAGGATTGGTCTAAAAGAACATATCATGACTTTTAAACCGGTCACGTGGTAGATGCTTTAAGAACCGGTCCTCTTTTTACCTATCTCGTGATATGTATTTTCTTAACCGTTCCAGTTTTCACCTACCACGGGACAGGTCCCAATTCTCAACTGACCCTTTTTTCCCGCAGGGCAACAACACACTTACTGTTCTTGTTGAATAAATGACAACCAGACCTTTTACACAAAAATATGAATAAAAAAGTGTTACGCCTTGTCTCGACTTTTTTTCTTTTAAATACAAACCGAAATTTTATACTTTTTAAAATCCAAAAACCATTAAAAGTGGAAAATATCACAATTGCAAACAAATTTGCAAACAAAATTATTAAAACTATTTATACATAATTTTTTAAAACAAAAAACTTTTTACTAACTTTTCAACAAATAAACACTTGAATTGTAAAAAAAATCCAATTTATCCACTTTTTGCCAAAAAAACAATAATTTGCTAGCTTTGACAGCTCACTGAATAGAAAGTGCGTTCAACTCTTCACCTACACTTCACTTTCTAAAGCCAACGCGTTGGAGTTTTACGTTATCATTTTAATTGTCAGAATAAAATAATTTCAGTGTTTTCTCCATTTATGCATATATGAAATTTATGTTTGATTTGCTACATTTAGCCCTACTTTTTTGCTATTGGCGGCAACACCAATGTTAACTTTGTTTGAATTCTTAAGCAAAAATCGGTGTAAACATGAGACTTTAGTAATTTTGAACAGGCGTATTTCATAGGATTGAGATCTTTATTACAAATTTCAAAATGTTCGTTATTGAGGAAATATAAATGAAATTTCTAATAAAAATTCTAATTAATCAATGAAATTAGATTTAATTTTCTCGACTCTTTTCGAAAAAAATTATAGATTTCGACATATTTTCATCGAAAAATTTAATAATTTTCGATAATACTTACAGTCAATACTTTTTTAGTTTTCCAATACATTTTTATGAAATAGAAACCAAAATTATAATCTAAAAAGAATCGAGAACCAGAATTAATTTCAATCTTGCTTGTATTGACACATGTGCATCTTCATACTGAAGCTTGAAGTTCTCGATCTGAAATCGTGTTTACCTGTGAAGATGATATATATCTATTCAAATTAAAGGAATATTTGACGTTGAAAGTAAATGTTATCATTGGTTAGTTACATTAGCAGTCACAATAAATAAGAAAATCAAGAGTTATAGATGTACTTTAAAAGACCCTGTCGCATTGTTTTTTCGAGTTCTCTTGTTTGGTATTCTCATTCAATCCAATTTACGGACATAAACAACGAAACCGTGGACCCTGGCTGGAGTCATGGCACCATATTGTAAGCAGTTCTCAGATGACGATTAATTCAAGACAAATTGTTTTTGTATGCAATAGCTGTGTTTATGCGGGAAGCTATCGGCGTTGCATTTTGTCATTCCCATAAAAAATTTGACATAAGTAACGTTCTTTTAACACTATGCGTTGGCTTATGTGAAATTAATATGGCAATGGCATAAGCCAACTTAGATAGCTTGCCGCAAAAGCACAAAATGCATCTAATTTAAGGCGTTTCGTGAAATAGAAACAGTATATCGATCTTTATTTCGGAAAAGGTTTCTTATCATTCACAATATTTAACTTTTTTAGATCAACTTCTAACACCTAAAAATTTCCCAGTATCCAAAGCATTGACATCTAATATTGAGAATGTCTTAGAGTTGTTTCTGTAAAAACAAAGTTTAAAATTTCAAAACAACCAAATTTTGTGAAAACTTTAAAAATAATATACCCTGAAAGCTCCACTAACGGACAGCTCCCGTAGCCGGACAGCTCCAATAGACGGACAAATTTCTTGGTCTGTGTCCTTTTAAACTTCGATAAATATATAATAAGACAATAATTCTTCAAATTCTTAAACTATAACGAAGTGAAATCAGGGGTTTCTAATTTAATAAGGCAACCATTGATAGATTTATTTTTACGATATCAACAAAAAGTAGATGCAATAAAGTGTTTACTATTTTTTTTATAAATTTCAAAATAAAATAAATTTTGCTACCTCTTTTTTATTCCTGAAATAAACTAAAAAGTACTACGTAAAATGTATTTATTGTAATAACTGTAAAGTTAATCTAGTAAAAAGTGGAATAACTTTTCAATTTCCACTTTTTAATAGACTAACTCGGCAGTTTAATTAGATATAAGATATTAGTTTAACATTTAACATTTGAGTTGGTATTTAATGTTTTAATAACATTAGCAATATTTTTGTTGAAAAATAAAAAACTAGTTTTTTTAATATACCGGCATATAGGAAAAGTACTCATATATTACCATATCTGAATATTCATATATGTCCATTAGACCGTACCACCTTACAGGCAAAAAAAAAAAGTTCACCGTAGTATTAACCCACCACATCTCAGTTGCTACCACCTTAATGAACTACCCTAATATTTTAAAATGAAAGCTCGCAAAAAAGCAATAAACTTTTGCTAGGAAAGTATTCCAATAATTCCAGCGGAACTATTATTTTATTTTTTTTTTTTAATTTTTTATGTTGCCGAATGTAGGGCATTTTTATTTTTTTGTCATATCTTCTGTATTTACAGTCGGATCTTAAAGGGTTATATATCAATGATTTTGTCGCAATGATACCAATTTGTTGCATCAAAAATCATTGACCTCAAGCACCCTTTTATACCACTTAAGGGGTAAAACGTACGTAAAAAGCCTATATATAAAAACTTCCTTTTTTTATTTACGGAGATGTGTTAACAAAGATTGGTTTTCACAAGATTTATGAAGCACTACAAAAAAATATTTGTTTTACACAAAGTTTTACAAAATGATAGTATATTTAATGCACGCAGCATTACTTAATCAATTTTTGGTGGATTTCTCTGAAATTTATAATGCATATGGAAAACTAAATTATCTATGGATGCGCGTAGGAGCTTTTGATAGGTCAAATACTTTTTGACTTAGAGCTGTTTCTTTAAGAGTAAAAAAGTAGATATTTTGACTTTAACACTTCGCTGTTTTGTCAAAAATTATATACCCAAAAACTCATACGCTTTTCTCTAGATAATTTAGTTTTCTATATAAAGTGTATGTTTCAGAGCGATCCAAAATTAAATAAAATTATGCTGAGTGCCGTGGATCACTTATAAAATAACACAAATTTTAATCAATCATATTTTGACGTGATTCAAGTTGGCTGTATTTTTGGCGGCTGTCAAGTTTAGAAAAAATGTGCCCCAGAAGATTCATGTACTACATGAACAAAACGATCGGTGTTTTGAGAATGGCACGGATAAGCTGTACATGAATCTTCTATGGCGGTCACCGATGAGCAACTAAATTATCTAGAGAAAAGGAAGTTTTTATTTATAGGCTTTTTACATAGGTATTACCCCTTAAGTAGTATAAAAGGGTGCTTGGTATCATTGCGACAAAAACATTGATATATAACCCTTTAAGATCCGACTGTAAATACAGAAGATATGACAAAAAAATAAAAATGCCCTACATTCGGCAACATAAAAAATAAAAAAAAAATAAAATAATAGTTCCGCTGGAATTATTGGAATTCTTTACTAGCAAAAGTTTATTGCTAATATTAGGGTAGTACATTAAGGTGGTAGCAACTGAGATCTGGTGGGTTAATACTAGAACGGGTTACTTGAGGTCAATGGCTCCTTCGAGAAAAACATCGGCCTCCGCGAGACAAAAAACATTGATATACAACACTTTAAGATCGGACTTTAAATGGCGAAGATATAACGAAAAATATAAAATGGCGACCCCTACGTTCGGCCAAAAAAAAAATATATTTTCGAAATTTTCTTGTTAACATACTTTAACAATTTTAATTTTTGTATTTTGTGTATAAAATTATAAATAGCCTTGTATAAAGAATTGTGCAAAAAAAATAAATAAAAAAATCAATCAAAATCAAATTGAGTGTTTTTTTTAAATATTTGAAAAAAAATTCAAACCAACGTTTAAACAATTCAAGTGATGATTTTGACATTTCAAGTGATTATTTATGAAATTCTAATTTGTATGTATAAAATTTCAAATAACGTAACGTACAGCTGTTCCAACGCGAGCAATCACCTACTTTATTCAAGTGATTTACAAAATTGATTTTTTTAAAAAAGTATGTGAAGTGAGGCGTTGCCTTTTACAAAATGAGGGCATTAATTTATGGATTTTGACAACTAGTGATGCAGAATTTTATCTACTTTTACCCGATACCAAAATTTATTATACCTAGTACTTTCAATTATTCTGACACACGGTTTTTTCTTGATAAAAAACAAACAACAAGAGGTTTTTTAATTTTTTCTTTTTATTTTGGTTTTTTAAATATTCAAGAATATAACAAAAAAAATTATTCAAAATGGCCGCCATTTGCCTTCCAATACGACCGAAGTCTGACCGGCCAATCATCTATTGCAGTACGCACGACTTCCATGGGGAAATTGTCCACTGCGCTGATAAGTGCACGCTTAAGCGATTCCAAATTTTTGTGGTGAGTAGTGCAGACCATGCCTTCTAAAACGGACCACAATTTATAGTCTAAAGGATTCAGATCTGGCCCATGGCTCGTTTTTGAACAATTTGCTATTTAATGGCTTCACAACCTTTTCTAAAACGTCAGATTGGTACACCTTTGCCGAAGTTGTAACACCTTTTTCGCAGAAATGAAGCTTGGAGACCCCATCATAGGCGAATCCCCACCATACCATCACAGAAGCAGGATGGTGACCTCTCTAAACTCTAGGAACCAATGCATTTGCTTGCAGAGATGACAGCATAAACTCTATCATTTTGTTTATTGAACGACTCCTCCACAGTAAAAATTTTCTCGTCAGTAAACATAATTTCTGTGGCGGTTTTTGGCGTACTGGCGAATCAATGATTTTGATTTTTGCTTCCGTTTCTGCTTTAACGCCGCTGTAAGTAGATGCCCCGTGTGTCTTTTGTAAGCCCGAAGTCCGAAGACATATTTAATGATGCGAGAAATGGATACCTTCGATATATTCATATCCCGCGACATTATTTGCTGCTTTCGGATTGGATTTCGATAAATTCGATTCTGTACAGCTTTAACGGCTCTGGGAGTTCGCACAGAGCGCGGACGGCCAGATCTCGGACGGTCTGCTACTCCACCAGTATCCCCAAACAGTTTCACAACACGATAAACAAAACTACGACTAACCCCGAGCGGCTGCAATGTTCGATAAATGTCTCCAGTTTCCATTACACTTTTTTTTAGGCCAATTACGACAATACGGGTTTCAATATCTCCCCATTCCACAATTTAAAGTAACGCACGACAAAAACTTTTACACAAAAATGAAGTTTAAATGCTAGTTGTCAAAAAACTGTCAACGTAACGAGAGTATGTTCAGTGGATTTCTTACAGTGGGGGCGACTAACAGTGTGTCAGTAATTATGAAAGTACTAGGTAAAAACTTTATTTCTTAATTTCAATTATCCGCCACATTGGTACCATTTGAACCCAATGAGCGATGTTGAATGTGTTAGTGAGTGAGTGAATGAGTTGGTCAGTCAGCAGTGGCGTAGCTGAGTCATCAAGGGCCCGTGTGCAAAACATCGAATTGTGCCCCTAACAAAAATATTTCAAAATCACAAACAAGTACAAAAAATCATAAAATTTATATTTTTGCTTGTTTACCTTACTTGGTATTTTTTCATTGGCATTGAAATTTCATTAGCATTAGTTGAATAATGCGAATGCCAAAGTTACAATGAAATTTTTTAGATATTTAACTTTCTTCACATAATGTGTTTTATAAAATGAATCACTCGGAATATCTCCCGAAGCTTGTTTATATTTATTTACGCAATTGTCATGGTAAGGCAAAAATTTTGGCCGTTTTGCCCTATCTTGAGATACCGACCATTTTAAAAAATTATTTTTGAAATGATTTGATTCAATTGAATCAAAAAATATTAAAATGAAATTGATTGATAAATTATGATTTTAAATTTGATTTAAAAAATTGATTTATAAATTATTGAACCAACTCGATAGCTTCAAAGAGAATTATTTTTTTCGCTAATTAATTCAATAAAGATTTGTCTTTTTACAGGTCTGCATTACAGTGTTGTGATTATTATTTAAAACTACTTAAGTACACAAATAAATAAATACATAAAAAAAACTATTTACTACTCTCAACAAAGGGCCCCTGTTGGCCATGGGCGCTAGTGCAGTGCACCACCCAACAACCATTTGCTTACGCCACTGTCAGTCAGTCACCATTACATATTCTAGTATAATCAAAATTGATGTGTTCTCCTCAAAGGTATCTTCTGGATAGTTTAAAACAGTATTTAAACAAAAAAAAAATTTCAAATCAGTTTGAAAAACGGTTTAGAAATTTTTTCTGACTCATTTATGGTTTTTATAGATTTATCCATTTCATAAATTTTGGTTTGTAAGCGACCGGTTAAAAAGTCAATAGACAAAGATCTGTTTAGGTGCAATAAATTACAAAAAAATACAACGTCTCCCTCGGACTACTTTTAGAAATTTTTTTGCCAGGGTTTCTCTAAAACTAAAAATAGCGCCGCTACAATCATATCTAATACCCAGCAAAAATGAAGCTGCCAGAGAAGCAATAAAAGCATCACTACTATGGCAAAGGCATCACTTCTTTTCTAATGGTTTCATCGATGAATTTAACATTAGCGTGTCATAGGATGGAAGTATTGAAATGTAGCTACTAGCATTACTCATACTTTACTTTAAGGAAGCAATGACAATGCAATGATTAGATATTCTGATGCATGAGTGGAAAATGTTCATATACTTTGTAGTATTTAAGCTTTGATGAAAATTTAATTCATAAGAATGCAGAAAAATAAGTTTAAAGAAGCGAAATTCATGCATTGATATACAAATACTCATTATTAAAACAAATAAATAATTCTGCATTATGGAAAAATCATTTTTGAAACATTTTTCAAAAATTTTAATGAATTTTTAGACAAATTTTAAAATATTTTTGGATAATTTAAAAACTGGTTGTACAATTTTAAAACATTTTAAGACAATTTTAAAATATTTTGAACAATTTTAAATAATATTTGCACAATTTTAAAACATTTTTGGGCAATTTGAAGTAATTTTTTCACAATTTTAAAATTATTTTGGTAAATTCTGAATTAAAACTGGAAATGGTGTAGTGTTAAATAATATACATAATGCAAAAATGCAGAGATTGCGTCGTCATAAATATTTAAGGCTGAAAAAATGCAAATGACAGGCCAGCTAGTTTCAATTAAAGGTTAAAAAAAATCTGTTTTTCTTGATTTTTCAAAACTTTGCAAAACTGCATAAATTCTAACCCTTATGAAATTTTAAACTAAAATAGAAAAAATGATTTAATAAAAAAATTAAAAAATTTCATCACAACTATTTTTTTCAATTTGAATAAATGCTTTAGATTCAAAAAATATACGATATACTATAACATGTGCTTTAGAAGTAATAAAGAGTAATTTTTTAAGATATACATCGGATTTATTTCCAGATCACTGCATTTGGAAGTGCCTTAGAATAACACCAAAAAATCATAAAAGAATGTCAACTGAAATTTAGGAAGCAATGAAAGAAGTTATAGTCACAGAATGACTACCATTTTTTTTGCTGGGATATTTTCTGGGTACTTTGACTTTCGAAAAAAATAAAAATATTAACTATGTTCCACCCACTTTATCGCGGGAACTCAATTTTACCAAAAGCGTTTCTATTGCCAAAAATGGGATAATCTTTCTATATTTAATTCTTATCAATACATGAATAACTTTGACTTTGTTATACCGAATTTAACCTTTTTGTGAGAGAATTTTCTGTTTATTCTCATTTTTCCAGACTTTATACAAAATTACGTGGAACGAACCTATTATAAAATTTTAATGATCTTTAAAAAATATCTAAATACATAATTACATCTATTTGAAAACTCATTTAGCGTTAAAAACAATAGAAAATATAATATATAAATAAAATTACAATAAAATAATCAGCTAAAATGTTTTTAAATGCCAACAAGCCATCGTTAGCAAAACAAATTCTCATTATAATTCAGTTAATATTTAATTTATATAATATAAATGGTGTAAGTTTTTACAATATTATATTAATATAAATATGTATATTAATTTCTAATAAACAAATTTATAAAACTTTTTAGATCCCCTTGCGTTTCAAAGATTTTTATTCACATTCCTTTGTACCAGATGCCTTAAAAATAGACTATGAAATACAAAATGATATTGGTCTATATTATAATGTTACCGCATTCAGACCATTTCCCGGTAAACTTTTAATGAATTTTTTTGTACGTAAATTTAATTCAATTAAAGGAAAGCCTTCCTGGGATATAGACAAAAAACGAAATTTGGATTTTTGTAAAAGTTTAGATGTCATGAAAAATATTACAACAGATTTTGCTAGTGCCACTTCGCTATTACCAGAGACTTTTATTACATCCTGCCCGTTGACAAATGGTTTTTATTATATACAAAATGGTACAATATCTAGTAACATATTGCCATGGCTTGCTGAAAAGGGTCGATATTTAGTACATTTTGAATTGATACAAATTGTAAATGAAGTTATAAAATTAATGAATTTTCGTTTTATTGTTGTTGTGGAGTAAATATAATGATTGTGTTAAACATAAAAGTTATTGGTTAATTTGGTAAAAAGTATTTGTTAAAATAAAGCTTTTATTATGCGTTTTTCTTTTTCTATTTTCTTAATTGTTTATGTAGATTTGCTGTGTATTTGTTCCTTTCATCTTTACACTTGCATATTTTCTATCTCTTTTTTTCCTCTTAAATCTAATCTGTGGTCTGGAGTAGCCAGGGTTGCAATTAAACCTTAAATACTTTACAGGTTGGTTGAAAAGCTCCTGCGCTCACCAACATATGGCACTGCTAGCTCCAAACTTTTTTTTCCTCAAGTTGGTATAACTGTCCTGAGAACACATGCAAAGTTGCAAGTCATCCTGTGAATTCTTTCTTTGTTTACAAGCCATTTGAAGTTGACGTGTCATTGATTTTTTTTAATATGGAAAAAATTGAATATCGTGCAGTCATTATATTCTTTGTTTTGAAGGGTTTAAAAGCAAAGGAAATTTATGAACAATTGTTAGAAGTGTATAAGGAGTCCTCACCTTCAAAACGCACCGTTGAATTCCGGGCTGGTGAATTTAAACGTGGTCGTACCAGCCTTAAAGACGATCCACGCAAAGGACGACCAAAAACTGCAACCACAGAAGAAATCATTGATCAGGTACATAATATGGTTAGTGAAGATCCAAGTTCGACTAAGCGTGAAATTTCTAATGCCATAGTCATCTCAGACGAACGAGTACTCCATATTTAACATGAAGAATTACGTATGATAAAACTGTTTGGAAAGTTAGTGCCGCACACATTAACAATTCAAGAAAAACTGGATCAAAAACAAATTTCTCAGCGTAATTTGGAGCGTTTTAAGCCGAATAAAACCGACTTCCTGCATCGTTTTATAACTATGGATGAGACTTGGATCTACCACCATGATCCTAAATTGAAACAAGAACGTTTACAGTGGACTGAAGCCGGTTGTTCAGCTCCAAAGCAGGTGAAGTCACAACGATCAGCAAAGAAGGTTATGGCATCAGTTTTTTGGGATGCAAAAGGAATTTTGTTGATTGATTATCTTCAGAAAGGTAAAACAATCAACACTGAATATTATTGCAGCCTTTTGAATCAACTGGATGAAAAAATTCGTGTGAAAACACCTGGTTTAAAAAAGAAAAAAATCATTTTTCATCAAGACAATGCACCTGCTCACAAAAGTGTTTTGACGATGGCTAAATTCAAAGAATTAAAGTACAAATTGCTTGAACATCCACCGTATTCACCAGATTTGGCTCCCAGTGACTACTATCTCTTCAGAAATCTCAAACAATTCCTTTGTGGAAAGCATTTTTCGTCGAATGAAGAGGCCATAGCAGCCGTAGACGGTTATTTTGCAGAGCTTCCGGAAAACGATTATAAGGATGGGATAAAATTATTGAAAGATCATTGGAACAAGTGTATTAAGCTTCTAGGAGATTATATTAAATAAAAAAATATATTTCGTAACAAAAACAGTATTCTTTCATTTCGAGCGCAGGAACTTTTCAACCAACCTGTAAATTCTAAAATTAATGAACATATTCTTCATTTATTAATTATTACAAATGATTTTAAACCTGATTTTTGCAAGTAATTTATAGAAAAATTATTTTTTATGTGTAACTCTTAAAGACTTATTAATATTTTAAATTTAAAAGTCATTTTACATAATGACCTAAATAATTTTATTAAAAGCCGAAAATGGCAACATTCTCAGTTAAAGTGAATATTCCGTAGTAGTTAATTCGACTCAAATTTTATTTTGGGTGTAGTTTTGTTGACTACTCGTATGTAGTTTGGTCTATGGTCTGTGAATTTGTTTGTTAAATTATTTATCGAAAACATCATTATTTATATTTTTTAAGTAAACAAATTTAATAAACTTACGATAACAAAAATATAAAAATAATTAGCAAGTAATAAGTTGCTTGCAAAACATAAATTGCATACCTTTGATTTTATTAAAACGCTTTAACCCTCTAACTGGGCTAAGGGTTTTTTCAATTAAAATTATACCAAGTGTTCGGCAAGAAAAATAAAAAATATTCCTTCTGTCGTATTTCATTCAAATCCCTCTATTCGTTTTCAAGTTACAACGATGTCCTTTAAAAGTATCCTGCTGGAATCCTGTATGTCCTTGACTTATTTTTAAAAGTTAAAGCTATAATCTTATTTTGTCTTGCTTCTTAATGATTTTTATTTAACTTAAATAATTTTTTAAGATTTTCAAAATCGTGTTAGTCTCAAAATGTGTATTTTAAATGTTTTACGAAATTTAAATTTAATAATTTTTTCACAAAAAATTTAGTAATTTTTGTTTCCTATCGGTTAGATTAAATTCTATTTATTAGGAAGGTTTAAAGCATTTGTGGTTAATTTCATTAAAACCACCTTAACCGCTGTTAAAGGGTTAAAAATATAGCGACGGAACAAACACCTTATAAAGGGTGGTCCAACCATAATGCACGATGTTAATTGTTAATAAAACAAAAAGTTTTCAGGGAATTATCTTAATATTTTTTATTATGTTAGAAGGATCTATGACAATTATATGTGTGAAACAAAATATCGGCCAAATACTCGCTACAGCTTCGGTGGCATACCATTATCCGATGGTCCATATTTTCAATGAGACACAATTGACACACAATGTCATTAATGTGCCGAATTATCTCATCCTTTAGCTTTTGAATTGTGCTTGGCTTATTGACCTACACGTTTTCTTTTAAATATCCCCAAAGAGAGAAGTCCAACGCTGTCAATCGTGGCGGCCAATTAACATCGCAACGACGTGAGATAACACGGCCATTGAATTTCTCGCGCAAGTGGCGCCATCCTGTTGGAACCACACATCGTCCATGTCCATATCCTCAATTTCTAACCACAAAAAGTCCGTTATCATCTCACGATAGCGAACACCGACGACGAGTCGAAGTTGACGGCTCTTCTGCCACACTATTGCGAACAACAGCAATGTTTTCCACAGAACGAACTGGGCGAGCATACACAGGTGTTTTCACATTTCCTACAAACTCGGTTTGCTGAAATTTGTGCACAATTCTCCCGATTGTGGACACATTTGGTCGATTATGCTGTCCAAAAAAATCACTAAGTGCACGAATTTTGCTTTGAACGCCCTTTTTCGTAAAAGGCTGCAATAATCTTAACGCGCTGTTCAATTTTGTACCCCTCCATGGTTGAATTTGTCAAACACTGAAACAAAGAAATGTCAAATTGAGTTGGGCACAAAACTTGACATTAATGTGTGACTCACAATTAACATCGTGAATAATATTTAAACCACCCTTTACTACTACATTTTAAAGATTAAGATTTATATAAATTACCTTGTATTACCATTGTATACACAACGACTCACTGACAATAGTTTACAGAAGTAGCTATATTGCTTTGCAAAATAATGACTTAATAGTGGGTTACATAATTGTTGTTTTATGAAGTAAATTTAGCATTTTTTTAAATAAAAACGGCAATAAAATCATGAATTTTTAATATTTTTAAGATCTAAAAACGGGATCTACTGGCTCGATAGACTTGTTCACCACAAAAATTGTTTTTCACCTCATAAATTCTTTCACCACAAAAATTGTTTGACACTTCCAAACAAGTTTTTCACTTCAAATTATTTTTACCTCTTTTAATAATTTCTTATTTAAATTTTTTTATTATAATTGTTACAAAAACAATGTGGAGGGTAGAAAATTAATCGTTGAAACCGATACTTTCAGACAAAATAAGGTATAAGACTGTAAAGTAGTGTTATTTTTAGCAAAACTTAAACTGTTCAAATTTGATTACATTCCCTTGAAAATTATAGAAAGGTACCATTTATTAGTTCACAGATAAAAAAAAATATTTGTTTCGACAAACGGCCCTTCCTATCCAATGATGGCAATAATGACTGTTTTGGAAATTCGTCTAGATATTAGGAAATATTTGTCGGATCTTTAAGTAATGTATACCTACATGAAAAAAAGCTTATTGAATTTTGTTTTGAATGGTATGGAAATCTTTTTCTTTGGGTCGCAAAATTCAAAACTGCCAGGTCTTAAGCTTAGCAATGAAATCGTATTATTTTACCATAAAATATAATAATTTTATTTTAAAAACTGGTTTATTTTTAATTTTACATTTTTTATAATTTTGTAAATTTAAAAAGTCTGAGAATTAATCCACAATTTAGTCAATATTTGCGAAATTATGAAATTTTAAGGCTTTATTTTAAAACAGTTATACAGGAGACTTTATTTAAACTCTATTAAGTTTACACTTCCACAGAATACACAATTTAATTAACATTCAATGCTTTTTCTTTAGCGTTTTATTATAAACTTACTGTCATGCCATATTGTTGGCGTATTTATATGTGCGGGTAAAAATAACTAAAAAGTGGCAGCACCGTCCAGAAGCCGTATACTGGCAACTTTAAGAATGTTCTTTGACGTTTGACAGAAGAAACACTAATGCAACATTAGTTATGGTTAAGGGTTGCCATTTAAATGTTTTGCCATTTAACTGTTTTATATGGGGATTTGTGTTTCTACGAGTAAATGGAATATTAAAACTAACATTACACTTTTAATCTGTGGGCTTCCATAAAGTGGTGCGCGAAGACGAAAGCGGAGTTGCTCGTCAATGTTTCCTTAATTTCGATTTTTTTATTTTATCTGCATCGAAAATACAGTGGTGGATATAAAATAACTTCAGTTAAACCGAATTTATTGCCTTTACCTGTTCATATGTAATTTTTGATATTATAAGTATTAATTTTGAGGTTTCGAATTGTGGCGAATTGATTTTACCGAAAATTACTATATTTTTCCCAGATTTAGGAAATTTAACAAAAAAAAATTTATGTTCCACACATAGTCTAAATCGACGCAAACTAAGCTTTTGTTAGAGTACAATCACCTCCCGACTAGCTCCGCTTACGTCACGTCTACGTATGGCTAATTCTAACTTTAGTTTTCTTACTTACGAATTAATTTACCTACCAATAGCGAAGACCATCCTTCGTTGTGTAATGTATTGCTATGTAATTTAAACTCATACTCTCACCAAAAAAGTCTGTAATGGCAACTGAAAATTTTGCTGTTAATACGGGAAGTTTTGCTAATTTGAGCTCAGCGGTATTTTTGTTAATCTTAGCAACACATGTTTGCTTACGTGTAGTACAATAAAATTAGTAGAAAAAATTAGTAGCCGCTTCGCTTCCGATCCCTTTTTTGAATCTATATAACATTTTAAGGCAATTATAATAGGTGTAAGTTTTAATTAGAAATAACATTTCCTTCAATATCCACTTTTTTCAAATTAGTAAATGTTTTTGCAAATTTTAGTAAATCGGTTTTTTAAAATTTGTAAAATGATTTCTGAAGTTAGCAACAAAAATATGTAAATAACAATTTTTTTATTCAAAATCAGTACAAAAATAGTAAAGTGGGTTTGAAAACCGTTTACAAATTTTTCTACTAACATTTTTTTTTTTTTTGGGTGTACAATTTTTGTGACGAAAATATTAAATTATTGAGACGTTGCATTAATTATGAGCGTTTTTATTGAAATTAACGGTTTTATTGTGCAAAAAATGTTACAAATATATTATTCAAATATATTATTGCCTATCGCTGCCCACAACATTTTCCCATCTTTCTGACAATTTTCAGATATCAGCTCGGAAGAATGACTCGTCTTTTGTGGCCAAGTGGGTCTTGACCGGGATTGCATCATGAGGCCGAGCGTTGTCATACTTTAAAAATACTTTGTCATACCTTTCTTTGTATTCCTGCCGTCTTTGCTTCAGTGCGGGGCTCAAACGAATGAGTTGAGACCGATAGCTCTCCCACGTGATCGTTTCATTCGGTTTGAAAAATTCATAGTAAATCACTCCGCGATGTTCCTACCAAATACAGATCAGAAGCTTCATGTCATGAATATTATGCTTTGAAAAGGTTGTTGATAGAAGTCGGGGCAAAACCCATGAATTTTTGCGTTGTCGTAGTGGATCCACTTTGCATACCCAGTCACAATGGTTTGAAAAACCCAGGCACCCAGTTTTTCTTGTGAGTCTATCAACTCTCAATGATTCTGAATACGCCTGAAGCATTTGGAATTCGTCCACATGCAGTAATGATTCCAATTCTTCGTATTCAAAGTTTTTAGATTGACCTGGCTGAAAATCACCACTTTTAAAGTGACCAAACCACTTATGACACAATTGTTCAGATAGATCATGCTCGCCGTAAACTTCCACTTATATTCGATGACCCTCGACCTCATTTCACTTCGACATGTTCGAGGCAATAAAATACTAAAAGTTTTTGACGTTTTAGCGGCAAGACTGGAATATTGGTTCACAACTAGTGGCGGCCTCTTGTGTGAAGGTGCTCATTATTAAAAGAAATCGATTTAATTTGTAATCGCCTTCGCTTTAATAATATCACACAATAAACTTGTCGAATTTAAAAAGAATTATAAATTGATTAAAATTATGCTTTTTTCATTTCTATTTTCTGAGTTTCTTCTTAGTTTGTTTAAAGAAATATATAAAAATTGGATATCAAATGAAAGGTAATTTAAAGATTTCTTCAATGGAGTACATGAGAAAACAATAAAATAAAAATAATTTTGATACTTGAACATCCTAAATTTCAACTAGGCCCAATATGTTTATTATCGAAAGTTTTTTTTTTTAATTTTTTCCCTTTTTTGCATAGAAATCTGAGAGAACCCATAAAGAGACTGTTAGTTTATTGTGTGGGACCAGGGATGGAAAACATGGTACAATTGTACTTTTTTTTTGGTACATTTTTACCTTGGTTGGTACCGTGGTACTACCGCGGATCATTTAGTACAATTTGAAATTTTTTTAAATTTTCAATTTATAACTTGATAAAACAATATAACATAAAGTCGACTTTTTTTAAAAGCAACTTTAAATTAAAAACCAGTTTTTATTTATTCTGCTACTATACTAAAAATAGTCAGTTTTAAGTTGAACCGGCTCTAAATTGGTGTCACATCAAATGTACCAAATGTTTCCATACACATTGTAGTAACATATTCGGAAGTGGAAAGATTGAACAGCTGATTTTAAATTACCTCTCAAAACAGAAAACAAAAATAAGAAAAAAGTGTAGTATTGTTAAACAAAAAATTAAATGCCTTTAAATTTTTAAATAGCAAATCCTGAAAAGGTTAAATTACCCTCCAAGGGAGGCGGACAACCAGAAAAAAAAGGTGTGACATAAAAATTAGAGTAAAATTTTACAAAGTTTTGTGGGAATTATACGACTACATACAATTAACGATAAATTTTGTTTCACCCGGTCAATTTAAATATTTTTAAGTCTTTTTAATGTCTAAGCAAATCTGACTCAATACGATAAAATTGTTAAAAAAAACGGACAAAATTTTGGTACCGTGAGGATCTAAAAAGTACAATTTGTTTGTCTGGTTGGTACAATAACATAAAACATATTTTCCATCCCTGTGTGGGACGATTAAAGAGAGGGAGTTTAATTTACTTTAAAACTTAAATTTTAGCACTGTCGCAACGAAATTGGCCGTTAAAGAGAGTTGCCCGTTATTGGAAGGTTTACACTATTACAATAGTAAAGATTTTTCTAATTTTCGCTATTTGCAAAAAATAAAAATCGTTATAATTTCTAAAAG
Source organism: Eustalomyia histrio (assembly GCA_949748255.1). Classification (NCBI taxonomy): domain Eukaryota; kingdom Metazoa; phylum Arthropoda; class Insecta; order Diptera; family Anthomyiidae; genus Eustalomyia; species Eustalomyia histrio. The sequence continues at coordinate 58,372,664 of OX456524.1, forward strand.
TACGAGTAACAACACTATATCTACAGTTTTCGGTATATAACATCATCTTGATGATACCCAGCAAGACTTTGATAATGGGTGCGATATTCTCATGCGTTACCTTGTAAATATAACTCATTACTTTTTTCATTATTTGCAAGTATTAAGTAAAAAGTTACTGATAATTGATTACGTAATATATGATTTATAAATATAAAGTAATAATAAAAAAATTTTTTGAAAATCTATTTTTAGATACATTACTTTGTGTTTTTTTGTAAGCAAAAGGGTAATGTATGTTTGTCAGCACTAGCTAAAAACAAAGCGCAACAATTTATTTAAGTTTAAAGCAATTAAATACTATAACCGTCGATAGCTCAGTGGGTAGAGTTGTTGACTGGCAACCAGAGTTCCCTGGTTCGATTCCTATCATGACCGCATTATTTTATGTAACTTTTAAAAAATTTATAATAATTTGTTTTAATAAAAATTCTTCTTTTTTAAAAATCTATTTTTAGATACATTACTTTTTCCATTCTCGTAACCATATAAGTAAGCTCTTACACTATCACCTCTTAAGTAATGGGTATATACATTACTTTGATGCTCATCGCCTGTAAAATTCATCAATGAAGTAAGGTGTAAAGTAATCCATGAGCCCCTATGGCTACACATTACAAGCAAGTAGTGCTGTTTATGACAAAAACTGACATATTTGACCCTTGCATTTCATGATTCCTCTGAAGCCTTTATAGTGCTATGTTGCATAAATTTTATCACAAATGCATGGAAAGTACATTAGTGGGTTAATTTTAACAGATTTTTAGTTATCTCAACTGATTAATTATTTTAAGTGTATGGCACCCTATTTGGGAACCTTTGTGGTACATAGAAATAAAACTTTTACTATTATTGCCTCTTTATAAATAAAAATATCTCCACACACATGCAAATATTGAACGATGTAATAATTGTGGTTACGCATAAAAAACTGTTTTAAATTTTAATTTTAACCCAAAATCAAATATTCCGTATGGAGTAGTTACTACACCAATTGCAATAGCTTAAAATGTACAGCTATCAAAACTTTAAAACTGCATATATAAATTCAAAATGCGTTTTTTTTTGTTTGGTAAATGCGTGATTAATTAAATGATATGTGTGGTGTATGCAAAAGTCAGGTTCATATCGAAACAGACTTGCTTTAATTTAAAGGTAGTGTCGTCTTCAGTGCACAGACACTTCAGTACTATAAAACATTGTCATAATGATGATCATGAAGATCATAATCATTATTATTACCTCTTTATTAGCAAGTAGTTAAACTGAACAAAATGGATGGATGGATGGTTGGTTGGTTGGTTGGTTGACTGGATACCTTGGCATATTTTATTATTGTAAACAAGATCTGTCGACATTTTGAATACAGTGTTTGTATTACGAATTTTGTTTTTCAATAATGGTCAATGCAAAAGAAACCCTTAATGGTATAAAAGACATTGGATTCACTTGTTTTCATTGCAGTCTCGCAGTAATCATCGCACTTGTTAACCAGATTCATAATGAAATTTTTAACTTTGGTTAGTATTTAATGTTTTTGGTGTATTATTTTATATACAATATTTATATTTGTTGGAATATTATTTTTATTTTTTGTTTTTATTCCTTTAATTACAGACAATTTTCGTTTTTCTATTTGTTGTCGCTTTTGTGACCGCCGTACCAGCTGACGAATCTTTACCTGGTGATATTTATGATGAACAGGATCAATATGATCCTCAAGGATCACAAGCCATATTTAAATTGAAAAAAATCAAAAAACTTTTGTTAGGTTAGAATTTTAAGCATTTTACAAAATAAGTGTGCGAGTGTGTGTAAATTTATTAAAAAAAAAAAAAACAAAACAAAACTAGTCGTTTAAATGTCCATTACAACGTTGTTATATATCATTTCATTAAAGTAAATAAAACTACCATAATTTTACATTGTTAATTTTACAACAGATTTATTTTATGTGTTAAGAAAATGAAAGTTGTGCAACTTAAAGTGTAACTAAATTAGGCCTCATTCACAATGTTGGAGTAATCCACGCTGCAGGGTGGAGTGTATGAAAACAGTGATGGCATAATGGAAAAAATATGTAAGTGCGAATGATAACGGAACAAAATTCACTTAACAGGTTAGATACCCCATTTTTTGTCAGTTTTAACAAATCTTTCTAAACTGGAAAATCGTATTAAGCTGGGAAATTGTCTTATGAACTGGAAAGTTGTACTCACAGTTGTCATTATGACAACCGAATTTCTTGCCAACTGAATAGTGTGGTTTAATGCACCGATTTATTAGTTTGTGGCGAACAGAATTCGAATAATAAAACAGAATTTCGGTTGAAACTTTATATTTCAATTGTTAATCTGCATAAATTTACCTTTCATTTGATATTCAACTGGCACTACAAAGATGCTGACATTTCTCTTTTCTTAGTTTTGTACTTTTTAAATTTAGTATTGGGACCTTGAATTATAAATGGGCGATTTTTTTTCCAAATTAACAGATTTATTGTGCAAAAATAGTTAAAAATAGATTATTCAAAGTATTGTCTCCATCGCTGACCACAACTTTTTCCCATTTTCTGGCAATTTTCGTGTATCACTCGGAAGAACGATTCGTCTTTTGAGACAAACCAATTATTGACCCATTTTTTGTATTGTTCGAATGAAGTGAACTTCTGCTGGAACAAGTAGTAGTCGCAAGGAGCGATGTCTGAAGAATACGGCGGTTGGGGTAGCTCTTCAGAATTCAGCATATCCAAGTTGGTTTACTAGCTTAATAACTTTTGTTCGCGATGTCCCAAAGTTCATGGATGGTCATTACCCTCTCGCTTACCAAAAAAGTGAGAATAATAAGTTGCCAGCATGGTACTCATAGAGAAGAAATAAGTGGTTACTTACAGAAGTAAAGTAAGAAGTTACTCTTAGTAAAATGAAAGTGGACCTTACTAAAGTCAAATTTTCTTACTAAAATCAATAGATTATAATAATAATTTGTATTTGAATTTAAAAAGAAAAAAACAATATTTAAAATATCTACTTTTTGCATTCAAACATTTAAGTATACATAGATGCAATCATATTTCACTTTAGAAACCCTTTAAAATCTTAACATTCTTGCAAAATCACTTTTTACAGCAGATAATTTTCTATTTTATTTTATAATTTTTCAAAACAAATTAATCAATAAATATTAAATAAACAGAAATACGGATTCGGTACTTATTTCATTAACTACCAGTAAATAATTATTTTGCATGTACATTAGGGGTGGGATAGTGTTATATGGAAGTCCTTAGCAACAAGATTTGGATACGCTAGAACCCCCAATTTTTTGAAGTTTATAAAAAAAATGCATGAGCCAAAAAAATTAATGGGTGGGATGGGGGTAAATGGCTCCTCATCGGGGTCAAAACTAGGGGAAAACGAGACAAAATCCAAGGAAAGCTTTAGAACTGTCCCTGAGTCGCTTATAGTCATCCATGATTCTGATAAATCCTGATGTGTTTGGCATTCGTCCATCCCCTTTTAAAGCCACCAAAGCACCTCCGACACGAGGTGCTTTGTGGTGTAATGGTTGGCACCAATTCATAGGGTTGTGGGTTCGATTCCCAATGACGGCAACATCAATTTATAAAAATATGTATGAATGAGTTCTATATCTCTGATACATATCGCAACGTCCTCCTTCGGTGTTCCCCCAGCACCGAAGTAAAATAACATAACTGGGCTATGAACTAAAAAAAACTTTAACAATTTCGCCAACTCTTCATCAGATGGCGAGCAACAACTGTTCTAAGATTTATCATCTAGCGCAATTACAGTGTTGCCATATTCGAAGCCTTTCATCTTTCGCCACCTTTCATCTCGGTTCTGTCCCTTTCCCAAAGAAAGCAACACATTATTTTTTAGAAAGAATTCACAGAGTGTTGGTAAAGAGAACCAACAAAAAAAAAACAAATGACACAAGCTGCCAAAGACGCATATTAACGAAAGGTTTTAGCGGTAAGGGTTTGGCAACTGTGTGAAACGCTCATTACACTGTCCAACAGCATTTTTGGAACAGAATAGCGACCCCATAATTCTGAAAGGGTATGTTGAGTAGATCATTTTTGTAGAACAAACTTATGGTCCAGCACGTCTGAGTATTTTTTTGCAGTGGGTCAAAGTTTTCATTTTTCGGTCGAAGGGAGCATTATACTTAATATATGAAAAAAATGCTGCAAGTTAATGTCTGAGAGAATTCTTATGGTCAGAGTTGTATTGTGGAATTGTATGAGGATTATTTTTGTGGAAGATCTTAACCCTCTAACTGGTCTCTTTATGGGTCAATTTGACCCTTTTTTCGAGAAAATCAAAAAATATCCTTTAAAAAAGGACATTTAAGGATTAAAATATTCTACGAAAATGTTTGCCGGAAAATTTCAGTGGGGGTCACCAAAGACACCATTGTTGTAAATAAAGCTAAACGTTAGATCTTCTCGAATTAGTGCGAATTCAAAAAGATCGTTTTGGGTTTATATTCAAAAATATTAATTTTTTGATTTCAACCATATTGTCCAATAGAAGTTCTCGAAATTATAGTTGTTCTTATCCGGCACAAAATTCATTTGATTCAGAAAAATGTTTAGACTTAAAAGATTTTCAAATCAGTATTAGGTTTTCTACGGCTAAAAACATAAGTGGCTGCTAACTTTTTATTATTTGTAAGGATGATAAAGAATTAGATTTGTTTTTCACTTTTTTTAAATGAATTAAATTTGATTCGAATATCATTTCATAAGCGCATTCGAGGCGTATTGAGGATTCTCGTCAGAAAATGTTTATTTAACCTTCCGCAAACACATTTTGATAAAATACAAAAAAATTAGATACCCATTTAAAAATTGCTATTTGAATATTTAAAAAATCTAATATTTAAAAAAAAATCGTTATAATTTTACGGGAATTTTTGACACTTATGCAATTTTTGTGATCGATAGAAGTTTTGAATTAATATTTATCGATGAATCATTTTGAACAAATCATTCCAACAAACATTTGGGGAAATTGATATATATTTCACGAATTAATTTAAAAAACAAATTATTCTATCGAAACAAATCAAAATTAAATCATATCCCACTTTATTCAATAAACAGCCATTTTCAAGTATATACACGCAGAGAAAAAACATGGTTGCAACATGATCACTGCTGCTATATTAAGCTTGCTGCAATCAGGTGTGGTTGTCACAACTATGTTATTGGCTTTTTAACCATCAACATGGTCGCTACCATCATTATTATAGTAAATAATTTACTATTTTATGATTGACACCTTCTATTTTGTAACATGATTGGCTGTAACCATACTGTGGTAACGAAAATTCTGATTATGAAAAAAATATGATAATTATTCAACCATAAAATGCTGGCAACAATCAATAAATAATTATGCATAAAATATAACATGATTCTGATATTTACGGTCATAATATTGTCTTGTTTTCATAAAAACCATAATTTGATCAGTTCAGTCAGTTTGTTTTTACCACAAAATGTATTAAAAAATAATCATATATTGTTTACTAAAACTGGACGAATGTGGGTAGAAAATACCTTTCATGTGGCATTAAAATATTTTATCAATTGACCCATTAAGATCCAGATAATTTTTTTTTTAACTTTAGAATATTTTTTTAAGGGTTTTCTCATACATATAATATTATTTACACTTATCAATTCATTGTCAAAAAGATTCCATATAAATATTTTATATTTTTTAATTCGTTTTAATAAAAACTATAAGAACTATTTTTAAAAAAAAATATATTTATTAATTCATTTTTTGTAAAAAGTTCTAATAATATTAATAAATTTTTTTTATAAGAAAAAGTCTGTAGAACCCAAAATTGTTTTTGTACGAAAATTTTTCTTACACAAAATACTAGATATTTAGAAACATTATAATATGTTTATTTAGAATCATAATATGGTAATTTTCGAATCAAAATATAACTGTAGGGACCATATTATGGTAAATTATGGTTATTCTATTATCATAATATAATAACCATATTATAGTACGACTATGGTTGGCACAATCATAAATCCAAAAATATATGATGCTCTTCGAATATGATTGTGTCAACCATGTTTTTTCTCTGCGTGTAGCCTTGTAAATGAAACAGTGTTCATAAATGGAGTTAAGTGAAAACTAATTTTTATTTATTTTAATTTAATGAATTTTGCAATAAAATTTTAACAATGTTAAGGGAAAAAATGTCGTCGATCGAAAATTTCAATAACAAATTTTGGATTTTTAGGGATAACATCCCTCCTAAGTGTTTCTTAATAAACCCATAAGTGTTGTTATACCTATTAGCCAGTCGTGGGCAGCTTGATTTGCCTGTCATTGACACTTCATCATGCACATTGAATTCATTTTGAATTATTGCAGTATAACTATCTAAATCACTTCTTTTGCAACTAGATTAGTGTTATGTCATCATTTCTTCAGTCACAAAGGCGGTTCTGTTTAAATCTGTTCAGTATTATGTCAGCTTTGCAACAGTCGCTGGATTGGGGTTTTCGCCACCGATTGACATTCTTTTATACACTGCAAAATTTGTTTAACCAGTTCCGTGTTCTGTCACTATTGCAACTATAACAGTCCCAATTTCCTTAGTCCACATTGGTGTTATGTTCATTTCTCTTCAGTTACATGATATATCCAAAAAGAACCAGTCGATGTTCTGCCACCATTTCAATATTTGGGACACTGGCAATTTCACAGCTATTACCACTTTTTCAGACACTGAATTATATTTAACACCAGCTTTGTGACATGTCCCTCATTTATCTATTACAGATTTATTACCTTGGATCAATCAACCCTTTATTTCCCGTAGGGTAGTTATGATTGGGTGCTGACTTTTGTGACGTCATGCCTATGTGTGACATATTTTTTTCGCTTTTAGTGTGAGCTACCAAATGAACCACCTCCGCTCATTGCACCAAGCGGTTTATCGTTAAATCGCAAATGGTATTTGTATGAGAATGTCAGGGTCTTATATACTGATTCACAGAAACGGGATTTTGTAGCTCCTAAGCCGAGTGAACCAAAAGCGAAAAAAAAATCGAAAAATAAATCTAAACCTGCCAGCAAGAAAAAAAATCGAAGCACCGGATCAGGAGAAAAAGAAAGCTGAAGTCGAAGCGCCGAAAAAAGAAAAAACTGAAATTTTCAAACGAAAACGCAAGATCACGAAACACCGAAAAAAAATCCAAACTTCAAAAAAATTCGAAGACTGACGAAAAAATAAACAATTAAAACCCAAAAATCAAAAAAGTAAAATTTTAATGTTTTTCTCATTTTTATCGATTTTCCCAAGTTCGTTTTGTACGTTTTTATGGGGTAAATAAATTTTTATCAGAAATCTAACCCATTTCATCTTATTCTACACCCTTTTAGGTACCAAAATCCACTCTTAAGTCCAAACCCGTTTTTTGACACACTAGGTCCCTTTTCTCGGAGAAGGTCGCATATAGTGATTTGAATTTTTACATCTATTCAATATTTGTTTTATTACTGTTCTAATGTATAGTCTACCCTTAATAAAAAACAACAGATACAAACCAGTTAACAGGTTTTATTCGCACAACTGAAACTGGTTTTTTCACAATCTTTTGAATAAACCGAAAACCAGTTTATTTATCTAGTTATCGTTTTGGCAATTTTTTTAACGAGGGCGTATGATTTATTATAATGTACAATAAAAATACTCATACGTCCCGTTTACTTATTGGAAAATGTACAGGTATTTAAATAAATTAAAATTTTCCGCGATGCAAGTCTAAAATTTCAAAATAAGGGTGTGTGTTATTTGGTAGCAACCCAGTTGTCCAATCTTCATTGACGAAATTGTCTTCAACGATGTCTTGAAGAAATTTTAAAGTTTTTCGTGAACACTATTTGTAGCTTATAATGTCTTTATACACAATGTAAGCGAAATCTGAACTTACGACGTGATGAGCTACAAAATAATATGATTGCCTTCAACCAAAGTACGTACGCGACAGGTTTAGGCACGAAATCATTAATTTGTCGTATATAAAACTCCGTTGATGAAACTATAAACGAAACTCTTTTCAAGTTGTCGTCACTTCAAGTACATTGACGACAATATAAGCGAAAATGCCCTGTAGTTTCATTGACTACAATTTGGAGTATATTGTCGCAAACATGATCGTTAACGACAACATGAGCGATAGTGCCGCCCAATTGGTCGTGTACGATTTAGCGGCCATATGTATGAAAATGTCCTTGACGATTTGTATGGGCTGTCACCAATTGGTCGTCTACGAATTTGTGTGGTCATGCACCCATCATCGATGCTTCTTGGTAAATTTTTGACAGTTTTGAGGTGATAGAATTGCACTAGCCCATCAGGCTAGTAAAATTTTTGACATACGAATAGAAATTTTTGAAGTTTTAAAATTTGAAAGCTTCTTAAAGCATAATAAATAAAAACAAATAAATAAATTCGATTCTTTTTCACATATAAAAATTTACAACTTTTTCACTATAGAAAAAATATTTTTTACCATGTCGCTACCGTTTGACACACACCCTCAAAAGTATTTTTAATCAATTTACCAAGGCTACCATGGGAATTTTTTGACAAAATGTTTTCAAATTTTCAAAAGAAAAAAAAATCATTTTGTTTAGTATTTATTAATAAAGTTCACGCTGCATTACTCTTGTTTAATAGCGGTTATTGAACAAATTTTATAGAAATCATAATGTGAAAAGGTCTACAAGAATTTAAATAAACTGATGTGTGCATAGAACATTTAAGTCGTGTATACCGACCTTATAAATAGCAACTGACAACCTGATTGGTATATACCTGTTTACATCGCATTTATAGAACCCAGTAACCCTGGGTTAGTTTAATTTATTCTATCGCATACACACAAGAGAACACACCTGTAATTTAACATATATTTTTGAGTTTAAGTTTCTTACACAAAATAATAGATATATATAAATTTTTCTGATAAAAACATTTTTAGATTCTATGGACTTTTCGTTAAAATAAAATTCTCAGATTCTCCAAACTAAAGGGTGTCCCAAGAAGAACGCAATTTTTAAATCTGGCAACATTCGAAGTGTCATTGTTTGACATTTGAACAATTGTTATTGTTTGCTAGTAGAAGGTACGAGGTTAGTAAGAATGGAGCGCTACACGAATGAACAACGCATTCTCATTGTGAAATTGTTTTACCAAAATGGTGAAAGTTTTGCGGCTACAGTTCGCAAATTGCGATCAATTTGGGGTCACAATAATGCTCCAAAAGAGTCAACTGTAAAGAGATTAATGGATAAATTTGCCGAAACTGGGTCTGTTAGTGATGTAAAGACAACAACGCGCCATCGACCAGGTCGATCGACCGAAAATGTCGCAGCTGTACGTGATGATGTCGCTCAAACTCCATCCACCTCAATTCGACACCGAGCTCAGCAAATTGGTGTCTCCAAATCCACTTTGCAGCGAATTTTGACGAAAGATTTGCATCTTCATGCATACAAAGTTCAATTGACTCAGGAACTGAAGCCAGCTGACCATGGACAGCGAAGGGAGTTCGTTGATTGGGTATTGGAGAGACAACATAAAAATGCTGATTTTGCCGATAAAATCATCTTCAGTGACGAGGCCCATTTTCATCTTGATGGCTTCGTCAATAGGCAGAATTGTCGCATTTGGGGTGAGGAAAATCCTCGAGTGATTCAGGAGAAGCAAATGCATCCTCAACGTGTCACTGTGTGGTGTGGTTTTTGGGCTGGAGGAATCATTGGACCTTTTTTTTATGAAAATGAGGCAGGTCAAGCGCAAACAGTCAATGGTGTTCGGTATCGTGAAATGATAACCAGTTTTTTCTTGCCTAGAATTGAAGAAATGAATGTGGAGGGCATGTAGTTCCAACAAGACGGCGCCACATGTCATACAGCCAGAGAAACAATTCAATTGCTGCATCAGTCATTTCCCGGTCGTGTTATTTCGCGTTTTGGAGATCAGAATTGGCCGCCTAGATCGTGCGATTTAACACCATTAGATTTTTTTCTTTGGGGTTTTTTGAAGTCGATGGTTTACGCGAATAAGCCGACGACGACTCAAGCCTTAAAAGAGGAAATTGGACGCTGCATTAATGAAATACCGCAGCATTCATGCAAAACGGTCATTGAAAATTTCATTAAAAGATCGCGTGCATGCCAGCAAAGCCGCGGCGGCCATCTGCACGATATATTGTTACATACATAACTTCATTCTGTCTAATTTACGATACAATAAAGTTTCACGATTTTTTTTTAAATATCTGTGTTTTATTTAAAATTTAAAAATTGCGTTCTTCTTGGGACACCCTTTATTTCTTAGATAAAAAAAACTTAGATTCTAAGGCCTTTCTATGAAAGAAAAATTTATAGATTCTGAAGACTTTTCATCATGAAAAATACTAAGATTCTAAGGACTTTTTCTAGTAGAAATATTTTTAGGTTTTTAAAGAAAAATTTCTATAAATTTTCTAAAAAAAATCTTAAAAATGTCTAGAAATTTTTTTTATTATAAAAAGTCATTAGAATTAAAAAAAAAAAGTTTTAAATATTTTTCTTAAAAAAAAGCACAGAATCAATGATTTTTGAAGAAAAAGTCCTTAATATCATTTTTTTTTAGAAAAAACATTTTTAAAGGAAATATTCTTAAATTTAAAGAGCCTTTTCATAGTTTCTAAGAACTTTTCCTTTAAGAAATTTTCTTAGATTATGGATCATATAATGATAATCCAGGAATATTATAACATTTTGATTATACTATGATTACGTGCGATCGTATTATGATAAATTCAATATAACATGTTTCTTTAGGGCCATAATATGGTAATTTTTGAATCTTATTATAACTGTAGGGACCATATTATGGTAAAAATATGATTATTTTATTATCATAATATGATAACCATATTATAGTACGACTATGGTTGGCACAACCATAAACCAAAAAATATATGATGCTCTTCGAATATGATTGTCCAAACCATGTTTTTTCTTTGTGTGTATGAAATGATGCATTTGTCCAAAAAAAATATCTTTGGTAATCCGCTGTTTATTTTGTAAATATACATCTGAAGGTGTAAATACTATTCACACCTTCAGATGCAAATCATATACAATCAGATGAAAACTGCTGTTTGAATTTTTGTTGTGTAATTGTTCACAGCTGTTTTGTTTGTATTTGTCTTTGTTTGTGAGAAAATGCAGCACTGATACTATTTGATTCCCATAATTTTATGACTGTCGAATTTACTGTACGTATCACACAAAATGAGTTTACACTATTGAATTTTGGCTATCTGACTGGGTTTTTTGACAGATCATTTGACTTGTGGAATAATGTAAACCCGGCTTTATAAAAAAAAAAAGTTTTTCACAATGTCCCCTTAGCTGCTCACTGCAGACTTTAACTGATACATTTGTTGTTGCTTCTCATAAAAAAAAATAACTATTAGATAACTTTTAACCAGACATTTAGTAATTGGGACATATTTGTTAAATATTCCCACCACTTTTTGAGTAAATATCATAACTAGAAATGCTGAAATTGCTCTTCAATGTATTATTTGTTATTTGTATCATAAAAGGTGAGATACTTATTCTTACATCAGTCGTCAATCATTAAACAAATAAAACAATAAGATCTGACATGAATTGTATATATATTTTTGTTTTCAAATTGAACACTTGAACATATGAGTGCCTACACTCCGGAAAAATGTTACTGAGTCAAAATACATATTTAAGTACAAGGTGGCGCAAAAGTAATCCTCCTATCAGAAAATGCTATAAATTTTGCGATTGGCCCCTAATGTCAGTTCTGTTTTGACATTTGTGTAGTAAACACATGCGAAATACACGTTAATAAACAATGTAACGCTATACTGCTCCAGAACGCGGAATATTGGTGACTATTTATTTGAGCAATAATGAAGATGATTTTTCATCAAAAATAATCATGAGTGATGAGGCCCATTTCCATCTTAGCGGGTACGTAAATAAGCAAAAGTTACGCTTCTGGGGCACTCAAAATCCGCGTGTAACCCACGAAGAGCCATTACACCCGCTCAAAGTCACTGTATGGTGTGCTGTTTTCGCTGGAGGAGTCATCGGACCTTTTTTGTTCGAAGACGTCGCGGGCCAAACGGTTACTGTGAATGGTGAGCGCTACAGAGCAATGATCAACGAGTTATTTTTGCCGCAACTTGATGAATTGGGATTGGAAAACATGTGGTTCCAACAGGACGGTGCAACGCCACACACTGCACGTGCCACAACCGATATGCTGAAGGATGCATTTCCCAGGCGCCTAATCTCCCGTTTTGGCGATTTGCACTGGCCAGCAAGATCGCCTGATTTGATTTTTAGCAAAAAAAAAAAAAATAAGTAAATTCAGCAAAAGTTGTGCTAACAGTCAACCAATAGAATTTTAATAGACTGAAAAAATCTCAAAATTAAATTAATTCATTGGCTGAAAATTTATTTATTTATTTTTATTTATTAATCATATAATTACAAATTATATGTTAATACCCTAACCGAGCACTAGCAACAAAGGCCTTCGGCTCGTTGTAGCGAAAACAGACCAGAGCCTCTGGTGGGAATTGAACCCACGACCCCCGCACTGATAAGCTAGCACGCTACCAACTAGCCTACCGGGGCGCTCAAATTTAGCCCTAGATTTTGTATTTTCGTGTGATTTTGAAAATATTTTAAAAAACTTTGTACACAGAGAAAACAAATTCATCATGACTACCGAATTTCTCGGTTGCAGCAACCGAATCATTTAGTTGTCCCAATCAAATGTTTTTCTAATAAATACAATTGTTGCCTTAACCAAATTTAGGTTGCGACAAACAAATATATCGGTGGCTTTAACCAAACGATTCGGTTTGCAAGAAATTCGGCTGATACAATGAATCTGTATTCATTGTGTTATATATGAAATTATTTAGATTGTCACATTGTCGACACGACTTAATTGAAAATCTAAAAATATAGAAAAATAATTATAAATAAAATAGAAACAAAATTATCTCAATGCATTTGTTTTATTATTGCTGAATTCCATAAAAGATCACTATTTATAAGTATTAGATTTATTAATACACATTTACATGTAAATTTGATTTATAAGAGTATAAAAAATCAACAGAATGTCTATGCGTATGACAGTTAGGCCTTATTTTTATTAAATTTAAATATTTTCTGTCATATGCATAGACATTTTATTGATTTTTATTACACACTTAAAAAATCAAATTAACATGTAAAACGACAACAAGTTCTCTTTATAAGACTGTTATAAGATTCAAAAAAATGTTTATGCATTTGGCTGTTTGTCAATAATTAAAATAATAAACAACCACTGAAATAATTCGAAGTTAACACAATATTTTATTTTTCAATGTTTACATTTTCTAGATACTCACATTTTTGGCATTCTTTTGTTTTATGTTATGTATGTATAAAAGATAGAGCCAATTTTGACGGTTACTTTGTTGCATGCAATTATTGCGTGCAACTTTTGTTTGTTGGCGTACGGGTAGAGAACAAAGCGGGGTAGCACGATTTTCGTTTTTCGTGCATGTTTTTGTTATTTCTCTTGCGCACTCATATGTATTCTTCTTTTGTTGCTTCATTCACATTCAGTTTTCCTACAACAAAAGTCACTGTATAAATAGACATAACTTTGGAAGCATCTTTGAAAAGGGAATAAAGAAAATTGCATGCAATCAATTGCATGCAATATAAACTGGCAACAATCTTCCACCGTTGTAATTTTAATGTATTGGAAGAGTTGTATTTTTAGTGTTATTTTTTGTATGAAATACATTTAGACAAGCTGGGTACTGATTCTGAATGTGTGAAGCTTTGAAGTGATAAAAATGTTCACTACTTCGCAAAGAATCCGATTCTTGATTTAACTTTTGCGAAAACTGTCTGTCAAAATTTTATCATATCATTTTTTTTTTCTTCACCAAATAAAAATTCATGAAAAAATGTGAGTGTTGCACAATTTTACTAACACTGTTTTTTTTTTGTAATTGATTATTTTTTAACATTTTATATTTTTTCTAATATAGTTTCTTTAATTTAATTACAAAATTTTTAATTTTCAAAAGAATTAGAGAATTTATAAAAACAATAATTACATTTTCATTATAAAAATAAAAAACGCTCAAATCGTATTCGAAAAATCCATGTTTGCAGCACTACAAAAACAAAAATAGAACATTAAAACTAAAAACAAAAAAAACTTTACTCTCCTCCAGAAGCATAAACGCATATAAATACATTTCTTTATATTAAATGTTTATTTTTTAATGAAAAAAAAAAGAAATAACTAAAATTTTGTTTTAAAACTCACGGAACGAGCGAAATGAAATAAAACCCAGGAAAAATTTAGTAATAGCAGCTCATTGCTTGTTGCATTACCAATAATATCCTACCCCTGCCCACTGCATTACTTCAAAAGTGAAAATAATGAGTTGCTAATATTGTGTTATACAGGCATTGATATTCCATATCAGCTCCTAGCATACTACATTACTTTCAATTGGGCAGTTTTGGCAGTTAAAATCTACTCGTATTTTTGGTTTTGTTATTTAATTTATTTTCAAATTGTTATCAAAAATCAATTCAAATTAAAAGCAAATAAAAAATTAATAGATTTTAAAAATTTCTGTTTTTAATGATTTTGATTTGAAATTGGGATTTTTCCAACACCATTTTGAATTGGAATTTTGAATGAATTAATCTAAAAATTATTTTTTCGTGAATTTAATAAAATATATGTACATATGTTGTAATTAAGTTTTTTATCATTATAAATAAAAAAAAATATAATAAAAAATATATAATATCGATGGCTTAATAGAAAAAGGCCCCAACTCGATTTTTTGTTACTTGACAGGCGAAGGAGAAAACTAAATAAAATACATAAAATTTTAGATACAAAAAAAGTTTTAATGCAATTTTTAATAAAAAGAGGCAACACATTTTTAGAAATTGCATTAAAACTTTTTTTTATCTAAAATTTTACGGATTTTATTAAGTTTTTTCCTTCTCCTATCAAGTAACAAAAAATCGAGTTAGGGTCTTTTTATATTAAGCCATCGATATATTAGGTTTGTTTTTTTCGAATTTTATATAAATATTTCATACAAATTTAAGTATATATAGACTTACTAGATATAGCTACTTATAAATTAAGAATGTATAAAAATACTGCCAAGTCTTGGAAATTATTGGCTTTTCACTTTTAAACGCAAACAAAACTATTTGTCACAAAAATATTTTAAATTAATGGAGTTTTATGAATTGTTGATCTGTTATTTTGTAAATGAATAGTATTAGTAGCATTTTAGATCATATAATCATATTCTTTTTATGAATTATTTTATCGTACTAATACTAAGTATTCTATCCTGCTGGCTCTGTGAAATTTCTCAATTTTTATTCTCTATAATTTACTAATAAAAATGTTCATGTTTCTTAACAATAAAATAATTTATAAAAATAATATGATTATATGATCTAAAATCCTACTAATATTTTAAATATATATATTTTTCAGTTGATAAAATATTAAAAATATCAAAAGCTAACAAATGAATTATGTGTTTGTAAGAAAAGCTAGAGCTGGGCAAAAAAAAATAAAGAAAAGTCAAAGTACAGAAGTTCTAAAAAAACAAACCTATTATTTCTGTATACACCATTACACCATTTCCAATTTAATATCAGAAATTTATAATTGTTTGCAGAAATTAACAATTTAGTTTTAGAAAATAAGAGTTTAAGAAATTTTCAATTTTATTTCAGATTCATCACCTAATTTCAGAAGTTATTAAATTCCTTTCAGATGCTATTAACTTAAATTCACATATATTAATTTAATTTCAACTATTATTATAATAATTTCTAAAATAAAATTCTTAATATCTGAAATAAAATAAATAGTTTATGAAAATAGTTGGTACTTTCTGAAATTAAATGGAAAATGGTGTACTTATTCAGCTCCTTCCTTGTTATCAGTTCTGTAACGACTTATAAACTCATTATATGTAGCCACTCTTTCAGTACCTATTGATAATGCGTTATTTGCACTACTTATGTAATGTATTATTATGCCCTTTATAAGCAAGCAGTTATTAACTACCTTCAAGCCACCAGTTTTATTATTAAAAATTTGTTCAAAGTAAGCTTAATGCAAATAATATAATTGAAAACACAATTTTAGCAAAAAAAAAAAAAATTTTAAATCTAGTATATAATCCCTTTTACTAACTTTCCTACTAACTTTTTTATACCCTTCACCACAGGTGGAAGGGTATATATAAGTTTGTCATTCCGTTTGTAATTTCTACTATATTGACCTTAGACCCTATAAAGTATATATATTCTGGGTCCTTATGAAGAGCGAAGTTGATTTAACGATGTCCGTCTGTCCGTCTGCGGGTTGAAATAAGTTTTCCGAAGAACCCAGACATGATGAGGACTTGATTGTTTTTTATTTCTGTTTGCTATTGAAAATCAGACGGATCGGTTAATAAATGGCTGAGATATTAGCAAAAAACCAGGACTACCTCTAATTTTTTCGGTAAAATCCCTTTGTTTAATATGTATGTAGAATTTTACGCATAACAAACACATCCATTTGTTAAAATTCTTTTCTTTCATCTCCACCTTTTATCCACAAACAACACACATACAAAGATTTGTCATTTAAATAAAAACTAAACAAATCTCTAATGAACGAAGACTTTTATATATGTACCTCTATTGACGATGATTTTGTGTGAGCTTCAATAGCTCAGTTGTCTAGACGCTATGTCACAAATACTTTTTTTTCTCTAAGGCCGCGGGTTCGAATCCCGGTCAATTCACTTTTATTTTGTACATTTTTTTGATTATTTTCTTAAGGTTTTTTTTTTTTGTTTATTTTTGGTTTTTTTTAACATTTAATAATTAATTTATATAAAATTTTATATTAATAATTAAATAATCCATAAATAGGCTAAAAACATCAACATTTTTATAAAAACCCTCTGATACAAACAAAATACAAACGTTTTTATACCCTTCACCACAGGTGGAAGGGTCGCGGGTTCGAATCCCGTTCAATTCACTTTTTTTTTGTACTTTTTTTTTTATTTTCTTAAGATTTTTTTTTTTTTTTGTTTATTTTTTATTTTTTTTTTTAATTTAATAATTAATTTAAATAAAATTTTATATTAATAATTAAATAATCCATAAATAGGCTAAAAACATCAAAATTTTTATAAAAACCCTCTGATACAAACAAAATACAAACGGTTTTATTTCTATTTTTTGCTCCGATTTAAAAGAATTTATAAAACGATTTTTAAACCATTTTATTTCTCATATATTAAGAAAATTTTATACATAATTTCCCTTTGAGTGCAACTATTTTAGGTCATAACTTATAATAATTTATAAAAAAAAAATTATAAACTATTTTCCTTCAAATTTTTAAAATTAAGCTAAAGAAATTAAAAATATTTTTTAATAAAAAAGCGAAATAAAATCCCAAATGCAAATTTGCCAGCTAAATCAAACGTTTTTGTAGAAATAAAACACATGCAGTTCTAGTGATTTCTTTTAACGATTTGTTGAAATTATTTTCTTTCACCTCTTCACCTTTTATACACAAACAACAAACACTATTCTAGAGCTGTAATATGACCTATGGATACGTCTTATATAGCAAAAGATCAAAAATCTTTAGTATAACATATTTGCTGAAAAACTCGGAAATATCGGTTCAGATACAAAAAAGTTATGCCCAAAACATAAATTTTTTTTAAATACCTATTTTCTGGAACCATAAATCTTCCCGAGTCCAAGTTTTATCACCAAACTAAATGGTTAATTTCCTCTTAAAGGCGTCCGTATATAAATCTGTCCATTCCATATATGTCCATATATAAACTTCAGTTTTTTCCCAACCATGGTGAAGGGTATATAAGATTCGGCATAGCCAAATTTAGTCGCTCTTACTTGTTTTTTTTAGTTTAGAAAATATTTTACAAAAACTAATCTCATCTTAACAACATATATCAACTTCTAATGGATTTTTAATATAGGCAAGATCTTATCCTAATATGCAACACTGAGAGGATTATCTACATGATATTAATGAATTTTTGCATTAATCCAATTAAGTTTCAATAAAACTTGAGATTCATTCACATAATGAAAAAGTTCATTAATTTACATTAGTTTAACCAGGAAGTAGCCCATTTTGATGAAATTTGGATATGTGGCAGAGAAAAACGATCTACACATTAAGGCAACAAAAAGGGCAACAAAAATTTGTATTTTCGTTTTTTTAGCTTTTAAAGTATTTAAATTAAAGGAACCATATGTTGTAGGGGATTTAAAGAGCTTTTCATTTGTCATTTACTTTTTTGAATTTGCTGTTTTGAAAATGTCAAATTCACATATTGTATTCCTTTTAAAATTTTAGCAAGCACGCAGTTTTTCTTTGATCATAGATTTCCTTTTCTATCCGTATGCAAATTTCATTAAAATCAAAGCGTTTGGATTGGGGTACATTTCTTGTAAGAAAACTATTAAAACTCAAACAATAAACTTATATTATCTGTGTACATCTTATGTCAGTTCGTTGTTAAACGGAAATAATTTGTACAGAATTATACCGCTTGAATAAACATATTCAAGATCAAGATCAAATCACTCACTCACTAAACATTTATTATTGATCTTAATGATTTGAATTATTTGCAATTTATTTTTGCAAAAACAAAAACTCTAAAAAAACTTAAATGTGCTAATCATTGTTCACTTAAGTTAAATAAAACTTAAACTCATCATGAACATCATCATAAGTTTTTAACACATTTTAGATGGACAAAATATCCAAAATATATTTTAAGTCAATAAAACGTTTTAAATATTAAAAAAAAACTCTCATTTTAATAACAAATATGTTTTTATCTTTACGAGTATTTATCTTAAGCAGGGTTGGCAGGCGATACAGCTTAAATACCGTTATCGAATTAAAACTCTTTCAACTGATTATCATAAACCTTAAAATGTCGTTACCGAAATATTGTTATCTCTAAAATTACATTGCTGAATTAACTCAAAT
Organism: Eustalomyia histrio; assembly: GCA_949748255.1. Lineage (NCBI taxonomy): Eukaryota > Metazoa > Arthropoda > Insecta > Diptera > Anthomyiidae > Eustalomyia > Eustalomyia histrio. The sequence continues at coordinate 58,391,924 of OX456524.1, forward strand.
AGCGTTATCCTTAAAATACCGTTACCGTTAATATTGTTATCCTTAAAATTACATTGCTGAAATAACTCAAATACCGTTATCCTTAAAATACCGTTACCGTTATATTTAATTCTTTGCTTACGTTTATTGTATTTTGGTTTTTTTTTTCTAGTTAAACCCTTCACCGCAGGTGGAAGGGTATATATAAGTTTGTCATTCCGTTTGTAATTTCTACAATATTGATCTTAGACCCTATAAAGTATATATATTCTGGGTCCTTATGAAAAGCGAAGTTGATTTGACGATGTCCGTCTGTGTGTTGAAATTGGTTTTCCGAAGACCCCAGACATGATGAGGACTTCATTGTTATTCATTTCTGTTAAATGTGATCCATTTCTGTTTGCTATTAAAAATCAGACAGATCGGTTGACAAATGGCTGAGATATTAGCAAAAAACCAGGACTACCTCTAATTTTTTCCGTAAAATTCCTTTGTTTTTATATGTATGTTGAATATTACGCACAACAAACATATCGATTTCTTTTCTTTCGCCTCTTCACCTTTTATACACAAACAACAAACACATACAAAGATTTCTCATTTAAATAAAAACCAAAAAAATCCCTATTGAACGAAAACTGTTCATTTAACTCTATAAACGACGATTCCATATAGGCTTCATAGCCGAGTCGTCTAAACGCTATGTAACAAATACTTTTTTCTCTAAGAACGCGAGTTCAAATCATACTCAAGCACAATTCAACTTTTTTTTTTGTACATTTTTTTTTTATTTTCTAGACTTTTTTTATTTTTTGTTTTTTTTTACATTAAATAATCAATTTAAATAAAATTTTATATTAATAATTAAATAATCCATAAATAGGCTAAAAACATCAAAATTTGTATAAAAACCCTCTGATACAAACAAAATACAAACGGTTTTATTTCTATTTTTTGCTCCGATTTAAAAGAATTTATAAACAGATTTTTAAACCATTTTCTCATATATTAAAAAAATTTTATACACAATTTCCCTTTGAGTGCAACTATTTTAGGTCATAACTTATAATAATTTATTAAAAAAAATTATAAACTATTTTCCTTTAAATTTTTAAAATTAAGTTAAATATATTAAAAATATTTTGTAATAAAAAAGCGAAATAAAATCCCAAATGCAAGTTTGCCAGCTAAATCAAACTTTTTTGTAGAAATAAAACGCATGCAGTTCTAGTGATTTCTTTTAACGATTTTCTGAACTTCTTTTCTTTCACCTCTTCACCTTTTATACACGAACAACAAACACATACAAAGATTTCTCATTTAAATAAAAACCAAACAAATCCCTATTGAACGAAAACTGTACATTTAACTCTATAAACAGTGATTCCATATAGCCTTCATAGCTGAGTCGTCTAAACGCTGTCACAAATACTTTTTTCTCTAAGAACGCGAGTTCGAATCCTACTCAAGACACAATTCAACTTTTTTTTTTATTTTCTTAAGACTTTTTTATTTTTTGTTTTTTTTTTTTAACATTAAATAATTAATTTGAATAAAATTTTATATTAATAACTAATTTAATAATCCATAAATAGGCTAAAAATATCGAAATTTGTATAAAAACCCTCTGATACAAACAAAATTTCTATTTTTGGCTCCGATTTAAAAAGATTTATTAACAGATATTTAAACCATTTTCTCATATATTAAGAAAATTTTATACAAAATTTCCCTTTGAGTGCAACTATTTTAGGTCATAACTTATAATAATTTATAAAAAAAAAATTATAAACTGTTTCCTTAAAATTTTTAAAATTAAGCTAAAGAAATCAAAAATATTTTTTAATAAAAAAGCGCAATAAAATCCCAAATGCAAGTTTGCCAGCTAAATCAAACATTTTTGTAGAAATAAAACACATGCAGTTCTAGTGATTTCTTTTAACGATTTGTAAAAAATATTTTTTTGGTCGAAAAAAGCTTTTTTTAGAACTTAAAAGATTTAAAAAAAAAAATATGACAACACTAATTGGCATTATGATCGTGATTGTTGTTGTTTTTATTTTATTTGTTAAACTTTTTGTCTTTCACCTCCTCACCTTTTACCTACAAACAACAAATTCATACAAAGGTTTGTCATATAAATAAAACCCAAACAAATCTGTTTTAAACGAAAACTCTTTATTTACTTCTATTAACGACGTTTGCTTATGTCCTTCAATGGCTCAGTGGTCTAAGCGCTTTGTCACAAATACATTTTTTCTTTTAGTCGCGCGATCGAGCCCCGTCTATTCAGCTTTTTTTATTTTTATATTTTTTTTTATTTTCTTAAGACTTTTTGTTTTTTTTTTTTTATTTTTTTTTTTTAACAAAACAAATGCGTCCAGTACAGTTGGTCAGCTTTTTTGTATAATTGGAGAACGGAAAGAGGAAAAGTTTCCAAATAAGGTGCAAGCATCTTGGTTATCAATACACAACATCTGACCAAATGTGGGCGGGATCCTTGAATTGGGCGTGGCACAAAATAGATTAATTTATATCTTAAGAACGGTCAGACCGTAATTAAATACTCCATAAATGGGCTAAAAACATCAAAATTTTTATAAAAACTAAAATGTAATATGACCTATGGATACGTCTTATATATCCAAAGATCGAAGATCTTTAGTAGAACATATTTGCTGAAAGAAGTTATGACCAAAACATACATTTTTTTAAATACCTATTTTCGTTAACCATAAATCTTTCAGAGTCCAAGTTTTATCACTAAATTAAATGGTAAATTTCCACTTAAAGATGTCCGTATATAAATCTGACCATTCCATAAATGTCCATATATAAACTTCACTATTTTCCCAACCATGGTGAAGGGTACATAAGATTCGGCATAGCCGAATTTAGCCGCTCTTACTTGTTTTTTAGTTAAAATTTGTATGGAGCTTGAAAGGCGAAAACTTATATTATGGTTAAAAGAATAGCGTAATCCATAAACTACCGTTACCGAAATATCTAAAATAGCATTACCGTTACCGCTTACAGCATCGTTTCGGTTACCAACCATAATGATATTTGTGAATCAATAAAATTAAAGAAAAACAAATAAAAACGCCTAAGAAATTCATTTTAGTAAAATACCGGTAAAAAAAATTGTTATTTTTTAATATTTTTTTCCTGGTCTTTGTCAGCAAACATTTGTGAAATAACAAAAACAAAAGCTGCTTTAAATGTTTTTAACACATTCTTTTTAAGATAAAGTTTAAAAAGACTTTATCACAACTACAAGAGCTTAAAAAAAATATTGTAAAGGTCGACATCGACTACTTTAATCTGTACACAGTACCCAGTAAAATATTGGTAAAGGGTTGGACCTTTTACCTAGTAAAGGGTATTCTTTAAACTTTGCCTTACTTTGATACCTAATGTTACAAATATTATGATACATTACTACTTATTTGAAAGATATAAAATAATGAGTTAGCAATATCAATATATATCACTACTGATTAAGAAGGTTATAAATAATGAGTTTTTGGTATTGCATTACATATAACTTCTTATAATGAGGATGTAAAAAATTAATTTTCTTATTTTTCTTACCCGGTTTTTATAAATTTTCAATTGAAGCTATTATTTGTTCATGCTCTTGTCTTAATTTTATTTTACATGACTTATTATACTCAGTAAAAGAATGTGCTTATTTTAGCCCTTATTAGTAGCCAGTGATTTTAATATAACAAGTACTTTTATGGTAAGGTCTAAGTTATGTCTCTACTCGTAAGCTTTAAGTAACTATATATTTACCTCCAATAGCACCCTTATGTTAAAATCATTGGGGGTGTTCTGGAAAACGTATCCACATAAAATTTTTCGTTTTCTTATAAAATTACATGTTATTTTACAAAACCGCATGATTTTTATTTCACCAAAGTGTAAGTACTTATTGTACAAGTTTTGTTTTGTTATTCCATTTCCCTTTACCTGGTTATAGCAAATTTTGCTGGGGTACGCTGAAAGCTCGGCTCGGAACTTTTTTTGCCTTAACTCTTTCCGGGGCACTATAAAATATCAGTGAAAATTAAACAAAATTTTAATTTGCTTTCACTTATTATCGAGTTTTATTGACAAATATGTATTAAAAAAATGTTTATTCTTGTAGGATTCTGAGCAAGGCCATAGTATTACATATATACCACCGCGCATAAAATTAATGATTTATTTATGAAAATCACTAAAGCATGATTTAGTTTTGCTTGGACAAAGAGGCACATTACAAGTCGAGATCGATTATTGTAGTAAGTCCCTGTTTGGACTCAGAAAATGATGTTATCTGACCTATAGAATTTTGCTTACATTTGGCACTTCCCGACTTTCATATATGTACTTAAATAAATCCCATATATATATTTCTTTTTCGCACTTGAAATATTTTTTTTATAAAATATAAGCTTTAAATTATATGTTAAAACGGTATTTGTACCATTACCAATGCGCACAGATTTTATAAAAAATATTTAGAATAGTGGTATGATTTTTACAGGTTGGTTGAAAAGTTCCTGCGCTCGAAATGAAAGAATACTGTTTTTGTTACAAAATATATTTTTTTATTCAATATAATCTCCTAGAAGTTCAATACACTTGTTCCAATGATCTTCCAATAATTTTATCTCATCCTTATAATGGTTTTCCGGAAGCTCTGCGAAATAACCGTCTACGGCTGCTATGGCCTCTTCATTCGACGAAAAATGCTTTCCACGAAGGAATTGTTTGAGATTTCTGAAGAGATAGTAGTCACTGGGAGCCAAATCTGGTGAATACGGTGGATGTTCAAGCAATTCGTACTTTAATTCTTTGAATTTAGCCATCGTCAAAAAACTTTTGTGAGCAGGTGCATTGTCTTGATGAAAAATAATTTTTTTTCTTCTTTAAACCAGGTCTTTTCTCACGAATTTTTTCATCCAGCTGATCCAAAAGGCTGCAATAATATTCAGAGTTGATTGTTTTACCTTTCTGAAGATAATCAATCAACGAAATTCCTTTTGCATCCCAAAAAACTGATGCCATAACCTTCTTTGCTGATCGTTGTGACTTCATCTGCTTTGGAGCTGAACAAGCAGCTTCAGTCCACTGTAAACGTTCTTGTTTCAATTTAGGATCATGGTGGTAGATCCAAGTTTGGAAAAGTTATAAAACGACGCAAGAAGTCGGTTTTATTCGGCTTTAAACGCTCCAAATTACGCTGAGAATTTTGTTTTCGATCCAGTTTTTGTTGAATTGTTAATGTGTGCGGCACTAACTTTCTAAACAGTTTTTTCACACGTAATTCTTCATGTAAAATATGGAGTACTCGTTCGTCTGAGATGCCTATGGCATTAGCAATTTCACTCTTAGTCAAACTTGGATCTTCACTAACCATATTATGTACCTGTTCAATGATTTCTGCTGTGGTTGCAGTTTTTGGTCGTCCTTCGCGTGGATCGTCTTTAAGGCTGGTACGACCACGTTTAAATTCACCAGCCCAAAATTCAACGGTGCGTTTTGAAGGTGAGGACTCCTTATACACTTCTAACAATTGTTCATAAATTTCCTTTGCTTTTAAACCCTTCAAAACAAAGAATTGTATTGAATGCACGATATTCATTTTTTTCCATATTAAAAAAATCAATGACACGTCAACTTCAAATGGCTTGTAAACAAAGAAAGAATTGACAAAATGACTTGCAACTTTGAATGTTATCTCAGGACAGTTATACCAACTTGAGAAGAAATAAAGTTTGGAGCTAGCAGTGCCATCTCTTGGTGAGCGCAGGAACTTTTCAACCAACCTGTATACCACCGGCCCGGAAAGAGTTAAACATAGTAAATTGTTTTTCTTATGAACAAATTTCATTCAATCTATAAAAGTTTCAAAATGTAACTTAAATTTTAAAAATTTACAACATTCATAATTTGCAAGAAAGACAAATTTTATGTTGATTTTTTTTTTTTCAATGTTGAAAAATTTGTTTCCCCGGTGAATTTCTAATTCTTTTTGGAGAGCCGGCCATAATGTCCAATGATAATATCTTTTTGGAATTGGGAAAGCACTTGTACTGCCTATTAAGTGTCTTAACTGAGTACTTTTACAAATTGGACTACCTAAACTTTCGGAAAAACTATTTCCAGTAAATTAATAAAACTCTTACAACCTAAAAGAAATATTTATAAAAAAACAACGAAAAACTTCTTACTAACAAATTTTCTAATTTCGATATTTCGCTGTCCTCTGGACAGCATATTCTGGTCCTTTTGTTATTTAAGATTAACGAAAAAAGGCAGTCTACAAAAACTGAAAATTTCGTTGTTATTACGGGAAATTTTGCTAATTTCAGCCCAGCGGTATTTTCTGCTTATCTTAGCAATTCATGTCTGCTGACGTGTAGTAAAATGAAATTAGTAGAAAAGTTAGTAGCCGCTACTAAATTTTAGTAAACTTTTTGTAAAGTGAAATTTAAAATCGGTTTGCTAAAATCAGCAAAAAATTCACTAAATATTATTAATATTAGTACAAACAAACTAGTAAGCGCTACTTAATTTTAGTAAATTACTGCAAATTCAATAAATTGTAAAATAAAGCAAAATTTTTCTGAATTAAAAATGTTTTTAGTGCTATTTTAAGTGAATGTCCCATTTTTGGACATGAGACGGTTGTAAAAAATATTTTCTCTTCCGATTCATTTTTCAACCTTTTTGCTAATTTTAGCAAATCGGTTTTCAAAAATTTGTAAAATGATTTCTGAAATAAGCAACAAAAATTTTTAAATATTCAGTAAAAAGTCTGTAATTTGTAAAATGTAAATACCAAAAAAATTTACTAAATAATAATTTTTTTTTACTAAAAATCAGTACAAAACTAGTAAAGTGGGATTGAAAACCGTTTACTTTTTTTCTGAGTGTATGTAATGCGAAAGCATTTGTATAGGGAAGAAAACGAAATAAAATGCTCCCGCGATCCTATTCCTATATGAAATCTACGATGCACTTTGACCATGAAAAAAACAAAGATCGTTTGTTTTTGAAAGAGAATGTTAAGAATAAAAATTTTTACTTTATATGAAAAGATTTATTTATCTTTTGATCAACGTGGGTTATGAAAATGACGTATTGTCTTTCTTTTTTGTAAAGTTGGTATTATCAGGGGATATTTGCCCTTAAGGATAATTCTAAAAAGGATACCAGAGAATCAGCATGTTATTCGCATTTATAAAAACTACGCCTCGCCTAAAGAATTCAGTATCAGTTCCCCAAATCAACCAACCGCCAACACCCCAAGGATGGTATAATATTCCCGTGCTAATGTTTTACCCTGTTTCTTTTGGAAACCGGTTAAAAATAAAGGAATTGCTTTAGAGTCTCATCAAACTCTCAACAGGCCCTACAAATGAGAGAGAGACACTCCTTCCCAATTTCTAAAGGTGTGCATATAATTTTGAGTAGCCTGTAAGAACTTCCATCAGGTTGGTCAGTTCCCTCTTTCCCAGCCTAAGGATCCTTCTTGTCTTGTCAAAAACATTCGGTCACCCCACAGAACCAACATCATACCCGTTCCAAATCTTTCTGTGCTTGTTGGTGGACCACCGTTCAAGTTCTGTATTAAGCAGGTTAACAGAGATCAATTTTCATCCATCTCTAGCCAGTTCGTCAACTCTTTCATTCCTATCCACTCTGCAGAGTCCGCGTAGGTACACATATAAATATTAGACGTCCCATGCTAGAATAAACTTTCATCTACTTCTTTCAGTTCAAACCTATCTTTGATTTTACAGATTCGAATAAACAGTTTTACTTAAGAAAAATATGCCAAATGACTTTTATAAGACGGACAAATTGTTTAGGATGCTTAACATAATTTGTCAGTTTGTTGTCTGTTACGAATTGTTACACTCAGAAAAAAAAGTTAGTTCAAAAATTTGTAAACGGGTTTCAATCCCACTTTACTATTTTTGTACTAATTTTTAGTAAAAAAATTATTATTTAGCAAATTTTTTTGCTATTTAAATTTTACAAATTACAGAGTTTTTACAGAATATCTACAAATTTTCGTTGCTAATTTCAGAAATCATTTTACAAATTTTTGAAAACCGATTTGCTAAAATTAGCAAAAAAAATTACTAATTTTAAAAAAGTCGATATTGATGGAAATGTTATTTCTAATAATTTAAACTTATACATACAAACTTAAATTGCCCTAAAATGTTACATAGGATTAAAAAAGGGATCGGAAGTGAAGATACCGACTCATGTCTAAAAATAGGACATCCACTTAAAATAGCACTAAAGTTTTTTATTTCTAAAAATCAGCCCTATTTCAATTTAAATTTCACCTTAAAAGTAAAAAAAAAATTGACTAAAATATTTTTCAAAACAGAAATTACCAAATTAAAACAAAATGATAAATTCGTTTTATGTTTTAAGAATTTTTAAGATTTAAGCCTTTGATTTTTTTTTTTCATTTTGTATAAAACATCTTTTAAAAAATATAATTAAAATTTTTGATGCTCGATAAAAAAAATAAATCTAAAACTTTGTACTAATATTAATAGTATTTAGTAATTTTTTTTGCTGATTTTAGCAAACGGATTTTAAATTCCACTTTACAAAAAGTCTACTAAAATTTAGTAGCGGCTACTAATTTTTCTACTAATTTCATTGTACTACACGTCAGCAGACATGTGTTGCTAAGATTAGCAAAAAATACCGCTGGGCTCAAATTAGCAGAATTTCCCGTAATAACAGCAAAATTTTCAGTTGCCATTACAGACTTTTTTTGGTGAGTGTAACTTATGACCATTGATATAGAAAATTTTATATTGATCCTGCAAAACTGTTTCTCTATGCGTTAAAAATTTAAATTACATATTCAAAATTTAATTGGAAACATCAAAAGATCTCATTTTTCACTAAACCATAAGAAGGGCTTTAGATGCAGTGAAAATCATTGGTTCCGATCCAAATTTTCTCAACAACGGAATCAAAATCACTGCTTCTTTTTCGCTTCTTTTGCTACTTTTTTTTTTGCTGGAGTAATAGTTAAAACATCCGCCTGAAAACATTAAAATTTGGTTTTTTTTAATATTGGTTGTTGGTCAGTGTCAAAAAATAGCAAATTCGGTTCAAGGATTTATAAGTTAGGTTCAAAAATGTGAATATATTTTAGATTTTCACACATTGTTTGGCCCTCATTTGATATATTTATTTGGCGATACATTTATAAACCTCTCCAGAAAATTTTTTTTTTATTACCAGCAGGTGATAATTTGACATACAAAAAGTACGGCTAAGTTCTGGTAAAAAGAGAAACACAATTACTCTCTCATGAACGCTTTCATTTACCCAATTTAAAATAATTGACTACTGGGAACCGATTCCAAATGTTTGAAGCTGTGAAGTAATAAAAATTTTCACCACTTCGCAAAGAAGCCGATTCATGATTTAACTTTTTATCATATGAGTTGTATTTCTTCACCAAATAAAAATTCATGAAAGAATGTGAGTGTTGCACAATTTTACAAACTTTGTTAGCGAGTTTTTTTTAAATTGATTATTTTTTAACATTTTATATTTTTTCTTATACAGTTTTTCTAATTTAATTACGAAATTTTTATTTGTCAAAGTAATTAGATTTTTATCATTAAACAAAAAACGCTTAAATGGCATTCGAAAAATCCATGTTTGCAACACTACAAAAAAAATAAAACATAAACGCATATAAAGACATTTTGTATATTAAATGTTTATTTTTTAATGAAAAAAAAAGAATTAATTAAAGTTTTTTAATAAAATTTTGCTTTAAAACTTATGGAACGAGTGAAATGAAATAAAATTGACAGATAGTCATAATAACAAAATTTTTTTTTCTTTCATAACGGGAATCGCTCAATATGAAAACATGAAATGAATGAATAACTGTGAAGTGTAAATGATAAATTATTTATCACTTCGCAAAGCAACTTTGTTCGGAATTGGCCCCCGCACGCTCCAGAGTGGAGAGCACGAAAATAGTGATGGCATGATACAAACATTTTATATGCCCACAGGAGAAGGGAACAAAATCCACTCTGCTGAGCGAAGTATTAACTCCATTATTGTGAATGGGCCTTAAATATTACAAACATTAACTCAAACTCAAAATACTCTTTTTTACAGTAGGATGTAATAGTAAATAATTTAATATACCATAAATCTTTCATATTTATTGTTAATGACCAAAATGCTGAATTTTGACATACGATTGTTGACAATATTACCTGTCATATACTACTAAAGTCATTCTCTTATCTATCCATCAGAAACATCTTAAAAACAAAAAAAATCTTTTTAGCCCTATGTTTACATTTAATATTCATGTGAGTATATACTGGGTACATGTTAACGAATTTATTCCATCATAGAAATAAAGTTTAGTTCATTTACCTAAACCGAGTAAAATACTTAATAAATGCATGTTGGTATGATAACATATATTTTTTTTTTTTTTTTGACGAATATTAGGCAGGGCTGCTTGTTTGCTTTATTTTTAATGAGTTTTGATAGTATGTGACTTACTAACACATATAACTTTTTGAATATTGTCAGCATTATATACATACATATTAAGTTATACCTGAGGTTGAATTATGTTTTTTTTTTTTTTAAATTTAACGGTGCTATAAATACTCAAACTATCTCAAAATCAATGTCAGTTTATTTTAGAGAAACGAAGTACACGGTGTTTTCAAATCACAAGTGAAAAAACAAAATTTTTATACAAAAATGAAATTCTTAATTTTGGTACGTAAAAAAAATCTTGAATTAGAATTAAATTAAAATTTCATTTTTAATCTAAGAAGTGTCCATTAAAAATTATGATATTATTCGAGATTAAACCTTGTGTTATGTCTTTAAATCCGCAAAATTGAAATTTAATTAAAAAAAATCGAAATTTAAAGGCCTCAAAACTTAAATTGCAAAAATTAATAATTTTTTATTTCATTTTGTAAAAAAAGTTACAATCACAAAAAATAATAGTTTTGTATATAAAATTTGCGTAAAAACTAATTGTACTAAATTTTTCGCGTAAAATTCATTAACGTGAAAAATCATTTTTATATATCGAATACAGAACAGTTTTTTCACGCGAAACCTGAACAACTTACTATGCTTTACAACGAGAAACATGTAACATATAATTTACACAGATCAACAATAAATTTCACTGTAAAAAATCTCTTTTTCATTTAAGTTACAATTTGACTTCTTTGTAGTTTGAGTGAAATTTTTCACAACAGAAAAAAACTTACAATACGAGTACTTAATTAAAATAATTAGCCAATAATACCATGTTTGTGCGATCAATTTTATTTACAGCTAATCAGAAATTATATTTATAATAAAAAAATTAAGGGATAAGTTGTTTCGGTTTTTACGTTTAAAAGTGATTTTCACCGATAATGAACTTTACGTGAGAATGGTATAGACTTAGTTTTCAAGTAGATTTAAAGGGTGTTTTTTTTTAAAGGTGTATACTTTTATTTATTTTAAATTTTTATTTGATAGCTTATTGTTTGGAATTTAGTCATAAAAATATGTGGACTTATGTGTACCGCAACCACTTACTTAAAAAAATATTTGGAAGATCCAATTTCTTATTCGGCGAATTGTGACAGTCCAAAATGCCTTTTCCAGATGATTTGTCAGATAATACTGAACATAAAAACATAAAAACAGTTTAATCGTATAGTAAGCGGCAGTAGAAAAAATTACGACATTTAGGACGAGTTTTTGGGATGTGAGTTAAACTTGGTTTAGTTAAACCGACAACGAAGTTTGTCTGCCATTTCCATGTTTATTAACATAAATTTGTCGGAACAACTTTTTGTTGCAAAAAATTTTGGTCTTCATTGAAATAAAATAAATTAAAACAAATTTCAAAATCAGTATTCAAGTAACAAACTGCGATAAACTGAGTTTAAAGATAATCTACAGCCTAAAAACTCGACCCCACAGTCTAAAAAATATAACAATTTCCAACACTTTTGCTTAAAAATTGGTCCATACAAGAGAATACATTTGAATTATTAGAATTTAGTATTTAAATAATTAATTGCCAATTAATATACATTCAATTGGCAAAAACAAAAGATTTTTATTTTTTTTTTTTTAAATTTTAAATAAAAATTGAACACCTCTAAAAAAAATACACCCATATTTACTTTGTAAAAAAGTGCCTCAAATTGTAAATAAAATTCAGAAAATAACACCCTTGTAATACATTGTTGATTAAATTTGCTTTAAAATGACTTCGACAAAATTTACTCGTAAAAAGTATTTTTTCCATATAGAGTTTAACAGATTTTTTATATAAAGCACAGTAAACTGTTCGGATTTCACGTGAAATACTCTATATAAAAAAAATTATTTTTCACGATATTGAGTTGTACATGAAAATTGGGTACAATTTGTTTTCACACGAGTTCACGTTGTATTTTCTCACAAGACGATTATTTTTCCAGTAAAAAAGTGATATTTCGGATTTATTGTGATTGTGTATGTATTTCTTTTAAAATAACAAAAAAATGTTCAGTTTCTCAATATTGATAATGATTTGAAACATTTAAAATTCGGGTGAATTTTTTTCACGGAATGAACAATTTACTAAGTTTAGAATCAAAACAACTTGTACGTTTCGGGACAAAAAAAAAACAGATGTGAAAAACTGTTTTTTTTTTAAATCAGTTTAAATTATTTTAATGCAACACTTCATTATCCCATAATACACTTCAGTATCTCAACTAATATACTTGGAAATGAAATTTGACAATGTTGTAGAGCAAACCTGTTTTTTTTTTGAAGAGGATTGAAACATGTTTGGGGTTATAAATTTGTTTGCTTATTTTTTTTTTTTTAATTACAATAAAAAAATAAATTAGTTGTCAAACGAAAATTATTTTAAATGGCGATCTATTGTTGCATATTAAATAAATTAAGAAGTGATTTAGTTTAATTTACATTGATTTTGTTTTGATTCGCTTAAATAATTTTTTTTTACCGTTTTTGTTTGAAAATTTAATTAATTCCTATGATTAAATGAAAAGAATCAACGAAAATTAAATTAATTCTTTGAATGAAATATTAATTGAATAAAGCAGAAATTAATTTTATGAATTTTGCGTATTGTATTCGTTAAAAATCTTTTACTTTTAACGTTTTATTTGTACCTATTTATATATTATTAAAATATTTTCTCTTTTAATTACAGGCTCTTTTTGTTTGCTTGGCTATTATTTCAATTGTCAGTGCTGTACCCATTGATGAATCCATTCCTCAAGGTTTTGAAGGTGCTGCCTCGGAAACTGTCAATCCTTCAGACGATCAATCGTTTATTTTGAAATTGAAATTGTTGAAAAAACTTTTGTTACTCGGTTAAGCAGCCAACTGTTTTATTAATTGCCATTAGTCATTTTTTAGATTGTATAAAATCCTAATAATGTTTAAAGTATTTCTTAAAATAATTTTAAGTTAATTGATGTTTTTTAATACTCGTTTTTAGTTAAATAAATTTTAAAAATTTATAAAAAAAAAACAAAATCCTACTTTAGCAAGTTGATTTAACGTTTGGGTGTGTAGGATTTTCTACTTTAAGGCTCCTACGCAATGTGGAAAGTTACGATTTTTTTTGATCAAAATTATATTCTTTTTTATTATGCCAATGGAAAACTAATATTTAATGAAATATGATGACAATTGTGTTTTTTTATTATGGAACGAAAACTAATTTTCTTTGGTGCTCCAAGTCCACACTCAAAAAAAAAAAGAATTAGAATTTAGAAAAATTAACTTAATTAGAGGAAAAATTGAAATGAAAACGGCGCCAAAGATACTTTTTACCTATATTTAATAAAATTTTCCTTGAAATTAAGAAACAAATTTTACTTAAAATTTTATCAAAATTTCTAAATTATAGAAAAACTTTGCTACTGGCAAGTAAATTTTTATTAGAAAACAGTAAAATTTCCCCCTTATTAGTTCATACATCATCTAAAATTTTACTGTTAGTTAGGAAATGCTTCCTTGGTTTTAAGAAAAATTTTATTTTATTTAAGTTCATTAGATAATTTTTTTTACTAAAAGTTAGGACTTAACTCCCTAAAAATAAGAAAATATTTTCTAAGAACAAGTTAAATATCAGTTGTTTTTAGTGAAAATCATCCTTATCCTGCTTCTATGGATGGTATAGGTAATATTTAAAGTACTTTACACTCATTGAGTAAGTATTTTCCCACTTTCGGAGGACTTCCACTTTGTGAGGACATTGAATTATACTAAATTCATGTATTTAAAATATAAATTAAATTTCATTAGAGAAAAAGGTAAACAAATTGAAAAAATTTATGTGATATCCTGAAACGTAATAAATTGTGACAAAGTCAGATCCTTTTCGTAGTTAATTAACGGTTCTGCTTGAGAGAACTACAAAAAGAGACGCCCTATGTGACACACGGTATCTATGGCTAAGGGTCCTTTGTCTTCTTTAATTAACTAATTTAAGGAAATTGTTGCAAAAATACAAAATAACACAGTTACATTTCTTGTTATTATTGGAAAATGGAAAATTCATAAGTTTATTTTATGGGATTTTTAGCTTAAACTTTATTAAACATACACAAATTTATACTTTTTTATTATTAAGTGAAAGAAATAGTTCAATAAATATAAAGTTTAATAAGCGCTACCATAGAGGAAGAATAGTATAGAGGATGCAACGCCGGCAGCGGCCAAATAAAATTTTAAACAGAATACAAAGGTTCGGAAACTGAGAGCAAACAGGGGAAAATTGAGCAAATTTCCCTGATTTCTGAAAAAATTTGAGTAAATTTCCCTGTTTTTAAACTAAAACTAATTGAATTTGCAAAGAAAATCAATTAGAAAAAACCAATTTGAAAAAATTCTGAACCTTTGAAATCTGCACATATAAAAACAAGAGAACGTTTTTTGCGACGTGAGAGACATCTTCATGGTGTGGATTCATATAATTTGAGAGCCCTTGAAGTAAACAACTATTGAGTTTAATTTCTAAATACAATCAAAGCCCGGTATAACAAACACTTGCTGTAACAAAAACTCGATATAGCGAACTACAAAATTATTTGCATTGACAACCTCCTTGCGGAAAAAAAGAGCTCAGTTGGGAATTGGGACCTGTCCCGGGATATGTGAAAACTGAACCGGTTCCGAAAATACATAACACGAGATAGGTGTAAAGAGGACCGGTTCGTAAAGTACATATCACGTGACCGGCTTAAAAGTCATGACATGTCCTTTTAGACCAGTTCTGTGACATGTCACAGAGAGCAATTAACCCCTTCCTAGGACAAGCCCATGTTAAAGTGACCGGTACCGTTACCGGTTCTTATCACAATGAACCGGTCACGTGACGTGTCCTGGGATAGGTTCTTTTCCCGCAGAGCTTGTATAAGAAATATGTCTAAAAATTTCTTCTAGATGTAAAAAATAGTTGGTAAAAATATGAACAAAGTTTAAAAAACTATAAAAAGAAATTAAATAAGAAAGGATTCGCAGAAATAATTGTTGATATTTCAGTAATTTTTTACATATTCAAGAAATTCAGAATTTACAGAAATATTTAATGTGCATTAAAATTGTTTTAAAGTTTTGTTTTGATATAACGAATATTTCTGTATAATCCATTCGTTATACCGAAATATTCGTTGTAACGCAATAAGTTTTTATACTAATTTTCCTGCATATTCACCATTTCTGATATTTCTGAGTTTATGAAAAATATAAAAAAAGACTACAATAGAAGCTTTATTAATAAAAAAAATTCTCCCATTTCGATTTTTTTTATTTTTGTAAATATTCTTGTACAGTTTTTTAGCAACTATTTGTTACAACGAGTATAAGTTTTCGGAATCATTTGTCAATGCAAACAATTTATGCTACGTTTCCACTTGTGTATTTTGAGCAAATCATGTTGTTTTGACGAAAAAAAAATATATGGGAAAACATGTTTTAAAACACATGCAAAACACGATCAGTGGAAACGTAGCCTTAGTCTTTCGCTATACCGCGTATATTTTAACCATTCATTTGTAGAAATTGTGAAATAACGTGAGAAGCCAATAAAGTTACCAAACAGCCGTGTCAAACATAATTTTATTTGAGATTGATAAACCGTATTTTTGAAGCACTATTAATAAAGAATACAAAGTTATGCACGGCCGTTTTTTTTCTACTCACTTTGATAAAATTTCAACAAATTTATTTTTTTTTAATTTTATGGTTAAATTTTTCTTGGGATAAATGCTTAGTAGACCGTACCACCTTACAGGCAAAAAAAAAAAAAGTTCACCGTACACCCTCAAATATAAAGTGTTTTAACAAGAAAATTTCGAAAATGTTTTTTTTTTTTTTTTGGCCGAACGTAGGGGTCGCCATTTTATATTTTTCTTTATATCTTCGCCATTTACCGTCGGATCTTAAAGTGTTGTATATCAATGTTTTTTGTCTCGCGGAGACCGATGTTTTCCTCGAAGGAGACATTGACCTCAAGTAACCCGTTCTAGTATTAACCCACCAGATCTCAGTTGCTACCACCTTAATGAACTACCCTAATATTTTAAAATGAAAGCTCGCAAAAAAGCAATAAACTTTTGCTAGGAAAGTATTCCAATAATTCCAGCGGAACTATTATTTAATTTTTTTTTAATTTTTTTTGTTGCCGAATGTAGGGCATTTTTAATTTTTTTGTCATATCTTCTGTATTTACAGTCGGATCTTAAAGGGTTATATATCAATGTTTTTGTCGCAATGATACCAATTTTTTACATCAAAAATCATTGACCTCAAGCACCCTTTTATACCACTTAAGGGGTAAAACTTACGTAAAAAGCCTATATATAAAAACTTCCTTTTTTATTTTCTTTATTTACGGAGATGTGTTAACAAAGATTGGTTTTCACAAGATTTATGAAGGAGTACAAAAAAATATTTGTTTTTTTTTAAATATTTTTTTTTTAGAAAAGCGTATGAGTTTTTGGGTATATTAATTTTTGACAAAACAGCGAAGTGTTAAAGTCAAAATATCTATTTTTTATACTCGTAATGAAACAGCTCTAAGTCAAAAAGTATTTGACCTATCAAAAACTCCTACGCGCATCCAAAGATAATTTAGTTTTCCATATGCATTATAAATTTCAGAGAAATCCACCAAAAATTTATTAAGTAATGCTGCGTGCCATAGACCTCTATTCTAAATATACTATCATTTTGTAAAACTTTGTGTAAAACAAATATTTTTTTGTACTCCTTCATAAATCTTGTGAAAACCAATCTTTGTTAACACATCTCCGTAAATAAAGAAAATAAAAAAAAGAAGTTTTTATATATAGGCTTTTTACGTAGGTTTTACCCCTTAAGTGGTATAAAAGGGTGCTTGAGGTCAATTATTTTTGATGTAAAAAATTGGTATCATTGCGACAAAAACATTGATATATAACCCTTTAAGATCCGACTGTAAATACAGATGATATGACAAAAAAATTAAAAATGCCCTACATTCGGCAACAAAAAAAATTAAAAAAAAATAAAATAATAGTTCCGCTGGAATTATTGGAATACTTTCCTACCAAAAGTTTATTGCTTTTTTGCGAACTTTCATTTTAAAATATTAGGGTGGCTCATTAAGGTGGTAGCAACTGAGGTCTGGTGAGTTAATACTATAACGGGTTACTTGAGGTCAATGGCACCTTCGAGGAAAACATCGGTCTCCGCGAGACAAAAAACATTGATATACAACACTTTAAGATCAGACGGTAAATGGCGAAGATATAAAGAAAAATATAAAATGGCGACCCCTACGTTCGGCCAAAAAAAAAAAAAAAACATTTTCGAAATTTTCTTGTTAAAATACTTTATATTTGAGGGTGTACGGTGAACTTTTTTTTTTGAGGTACGGTCTAATGCTTAGCATTGGTTAGTTTCCCATAGTTATGTTAACATTAAGTTAACTGCTTGAGAAAAGTTAACGGGCATTAGTATTTAGAAAACAATTTTAGACACATATGGGCAAGTCCCAGAAACAGTCCACCAACCAAAAATTTTTAAAATCTATCCAACTTAATTTTTTTTAATGAAACATTAGACTAGATATCTTATATTGTAAATACAAAAATTAAATGTATTTGGATGATCATGAATACAAAAATTGTTACCAAATCCTACCCTATCTCAGATCTCGTAATGTTATTTAAAATTAAATTTTTTTAGGTGTTCATATCACTACTTTAGTGTTAACATAGATGGTCCGATCGAAGGCCATATTTTTATTTACTCAATTCTCTTCAATTTAACTAAAAAATATTAGTTTTTTACTATTTCGAAAAGATTGAAATTAGGTATGAAATGTTAGGTCCAAGCGCTGTAGCGTGCGTCATGGGAAATAAGGATTTTTTTATGTTGAGAGTAAAATTAATTTTTTTTTTCGCAAGTCGTGTATAATTTTAAATCAATTTTATATACTGCTTTAGGTAATTACAAAAATTAAAATTCTAAAATTAAAATATAAAAAAAATATAGAGCAATTCCATATGAAAGCGATCACCTTTTGGACGACCCCTCTCCGATTTTAAAATAAATAGTCTCAATCGATTGCCCAGCAAAAAATAATGTACCTTCATATTTTTTTTTTATAGTGACTGGTTTAGTGGTGGTGTACACCACTGTCATGTGACAAAATTGAAGAATTCTTCATAAGGGACCTCATTGAAAGTTGTTTTAAAAAAAACTACTAAGGCGATCGCAACGAGTGATAGCTCGTTGGAAAGGTATTGAATCAGGCTTTAATTGAAAATTAAAATTTTCCTAATTTTTCTCAGAAATTTACCTTTTTTCCCATGAAAATTAAATTTTTCCATGAAAATTAAATTTTCCGATTTTCCACAGAAGCTCCTAAATTTTCCGGCTAATTTTATTTTTTTTGGATTCCTCATAATTTTTACTTTAAGAATCAGCAATAAAAAAATTGGCCCCGACTCCTTGTTTGGACAGGAGAAGAGCATTTAAGAGACCACCTTGTTCTCATTGTTTTTATATTTTTTATAATTGAATTATTTTTAATTATTTAACATTATTTTATTTTATTATTAAAAATACATTTTAAAAATTATTTTACAGTTAAAAATACATTTATGAAGAAAAAATCTTTCTTATTTTGCTGCTTATACTTAATTACAATATTTATTAAAAATTTCAATTGTCTTGGCATCATTATAAAATTAAAGTAACTTTAAATTTAGCACGTCGGCAGACGAAGAGTACCGCTTTACATTAATTGACATATCAGAAATATTTGGTATGAAGCAATGAAACTTTTGCGTTCCAGTTATAGTTTTGACATTATTATATCTGTTTTGAAGTCGTCGCTCCATGGCATCGTGTTCTTTTTAGGGTTCCCCCTAACGCATCGCATGGGCCCTTACCGTGGGACGTCGCAAAAAAGTGCCACTCGACCTTGCAGTTTTGTTCTTCATCAATTATGCAAAGATTGTAAAATTTTTTTTTATTCTTGTACTGAGAAGCCGCGCCGTCTGAGAAAAACGTTACTTTGTCGATTGCATCGAATTTTGATCTTAAGAATTCAAACAGTTTCATTTGAAATAAATAAACGGACACATAATTATGAGCTGAACTCTCCGCGACAACAACAAGGCTTACGGTCTGTAGTTCGTTATCTTCGTTTTTGAAATAAATGCAAAAAGGATGCACCGTGCACTGGTCGTTTGCCCAGTGATAACCCACTGTTTGAAATGCACCTCCTGAATCAACAGCTGTTCAAACTTTTCCGCCAAATATTGCTCTAGCTCGTCAATCTTCGGACAATTGTCGCATTTGGACAGATGACAATTTTCCGTGGGGTATGCGCACAACGACTTCGACAGGAGGTCCCTATATGTTTCAATTTCACCGTGAAATACTTTCAATTTCTTGCATGGAAAGAACATTAATTTGATGTTTTGATGAAACATGCAAACGCAGACTGAATGCGTTCCGTGCCTGTCTAATGCCAGCACGCATTCTTTTGGTCGTAGGATGGCAAACTTAGAAAATCCCACTTTTTCTGCTGGGTATTTCTCTTTGAACTGATGGTATGCTTCGGATAGATTACATAATAATAATCTGCGCTGCTTGTGTACTTTTTCTCCATCTTCACGTGTGATAACATAGACACGTGTACCTGGGCAGGCGCGGCTGTTGTCATCATTGCAGTAAAAATCTTGAATCAATTTCACCGTTGCTTCGCTGAGGGTCCTTGAGCCAAATTTCTTGGTGGGAGTCGCCAATATGCCCTTCTGTCGAACTAATTCTTTGCTTCTTCTCGCGATGTAAAAAGATGTTTGAAACTGTTCAGAAATCTTGCGTATAGACCATGATTGAGGCAGCACAGATAAAATGAGATATTTCTCCGGAAAAGTGGTCGCTAAATTGAATTTTCTATTCAACTGCTCAATCATTTGTTTGCCGTCATCAACGTTATCTGCTTGACTGCATTCGTTATAAGAGCCTTCATCAAATATTGTCGCGATTGCACTCATAACCTTGCCTTTTTTATCTTTCCTGTATTTTTCACTTCGCAACTTTCTTTTTCTAATAGGCGTTTCACCTAAAGTGGTAATAGCCTCATTCAAAGGACTCAAAGACATATTGACCATCGCAATGTCTGCCTCACTATCAGATGAAACATTTTGTTCAATTGTCATTTCACTCTCGGATTGTGGTTGCATTTGTTTCAATGCATTTGCTTGTTGAGACAAATCGATTTTACACTTGGGGCAAATGAATTGTGCTTCTTCACCGAATTGTATATTTAATTCATTCATGTATCGCTTCGAAACACCAGTTAATTTTAATACTTTTATCTTTTTCGAACGATGTCCACTCTTGTTAAACGGATTGCAGCAAAATTTATTCATTTTACTTTAAATTGTCTTTACAGCTTCACTCTTTACTGTACAAAAAAAAACACTTTAACACTTTCACGTTTAGTATTCAACTGAAATTTGACTCAGAGTGTGTGAAGTATTTATATTTATTTTTTGGTAAAAAATAGGTAAAAAAAAATAAGCGATATTTGCTTTTCTTTAATAGGAAAATTTGCGTGAACTACTGGTCATAAAATGTTTTTTAAAGAGGGACTTAATTGGTTACTGCCAATAAGCCGACCACAGGTCATAAAATGTTTTGTAAATTTTTTAAATTACCAGGTAATAAATATTTCGCCATATTTATGGAAAATCCGTGTTTTATGACTTGTTTCTGCACGTGTCATTTTAGGCGAAATATTTATTACCTGGTAATTTAAAAAAATTACAAAACATTTTATGACCTGTAGCCTCAGTCGGGTTTGGTGTGCCATTACATGCCACTGCTGCTATTATCCATGGATTTATGGCCGATCTTGTGAAGGCAGGCAGACCATATTCACTACACACTCAACTTGGGGCTCTTAAAAAAAATTTGATTTTTTCTTCATAAATGTATTTTTAACTGTAAAATAATTTTTAAAATGTATTTTTAATAATAAAATAAAATAATGTTAAATAATTAAAAATAATTCAATTATAAAAAATATAAAAACAATGAGAACAAGGTGGTCTCTTAAATGCTCTTCTCCTGTCCAAACAAGGAGTCGGGGCCCATTTTTTTATTGCTGATTCTTAAAGCAAAAATTATGAGGAATCCAAAAAAAATAAAATTAGCCGGAAAATTTAGGAGCTTCTGTGGAAAATCGGAAAATTTAATTTTTATGGGAAAATTTAATTTTCATGGGGAAAAAGGTAAATTTCTGAGAAAAATTAGGAAAATTTTATTTTTCAATTTTTCCAGCGAGCTATCACTCGTTGCGATCGCTTTAGTAGTTTTTTTTTAAAACAACTTTCAATGAGGTCCCTTATGAAGAATTCTTCAATTTTGTCACATGACAGTGGTGTACACCACCACTAAACCAGTCACTATAAAAAAAAAAAAAATATGTAGGTACATTATTTTTTGCTGGGCAATCGATTGAGAATATTTATTTTAAAATCGGAGAGGGGTCGTCCAAAAATTTGCCAATTTTGATCGTTTTCATATGGAATTGCTCTATATCATATTAATTTCTGTAGCGTGCATCACGATTTAATTTTTCTCAAAAATTGCATTAAAAATTGTTTCCAATTATTCGACCCTGACGGTTAACCGGTTAGGGCATTGCGAAAATTGTTTAATCAGTTATTCGGGTCGATTAATAGCAAAAATTGGCGATTAATCGATTAATCGTTAAATGCAAAATAAAAGTATATCTTTTACCAGTAAGGATACAGAGTGCTCAAGTAAACCCTTAAATCTTAAACAGAAAAATGTATATACAGTGTTTTTCAACAGATAAATTATTGTAGAAAATTTTCTATAATAAACCAGAGCTACCTTAAAACAATATTCAATAAATAATATAATAATAAATAATTCTTAAAAATATTGTATTGTTTATGCACAATTTACAAAGTTTGACAAAACTGTTGCTGCCATTTTAATTTTCTGGTTTGGGCTTTAAAGTTAAAGAGGTTTTCATTTAAAAAATCTCAGAAATCCTCGTAGTCTATAAAACTTTTGAATACGCATATTCCTGCCAGGTTGTTACCTAGTAACAATTTCTTTTTTGGATTCTACTCAAGCTTTTCTACTCTTTCAAAACTTTTTGACAAATCAACTTTTTTGAGTTCTTAAAAATTTTGTTATTTCCAATTGCAAACAATAACTGTATATGAAATGTAAATATAAGCAAATAAAAAAACAGTAACGTCATAGTGCTTTTTAGAAAAATACTTAGCCACGTGTTTGATTTATTGTAACAAAATATACATTTTAAAACATTGTTTAACATCTGCCTATTAAAGCCTCCAGTTTAGCTTTTATATAAATTTTGAGAGTGAATTATTATTTCTCACTTTCATAGTTAAATATTTACCATATTACATGAAAATTGTAAACTGTTATGACAAATTTGGTAAACGACAGTAATTTTTAATTTTATAGTTCAACAGTTTGGTAAGTCTGGGACAATAATCGTCGCTTGTCTTATAGAATCTGGACACAAGATCAATAATTTAACAGGCAAATTTTATGACTTGCTGAACAACTTTTTTCCCTATATAATTTGTTTTTCCGTTGGTTTTAACACTGATAACTTTTGTTTGAAATTATTCCAAAAGAAACCAGATATTCCTAGAACCACTTCTGGAGCTAGTTCTAGTTACTTATATTGTATTGAAGTTTAGGTAAACGGGTTCTGGTTGTATGGAATTTGTTCTAACATAATATGTTGTAGAATAAATATGGTTGGGTACCGATTTCAAAAGAATTTTATTGGCAGAATTTCTAGAGTTAAAATATAAATTTTATGTTATGACATCGAAAACAAATGCAACTTTGTCTTGAAATACATGAAAATATCATTTACATGATTTAGAATTTTTTAAGGAAATACTGTATTTCCTAAAGGCTACACAGCACTTGCTTTGATTTGGTTGGTTGGTTAAAATTGTTAAAAATTTGTATTAAGAGATGTTATAAAAAAATTAATTTAATTTTTTGGTTAAAATAAATTCAATTGTGTTTAGTTATACACTACTAGAAAAAATGTAGCGTGCGTCACGTAGCGTGCGTCACAAAGGGTTCAAATCGATAACATTTTTTGGCTGTAAATAAGTTATTTCTGAATTCCATTATATTCATCTTTCTTTTAGGTTTTAGATTTTGTGTACTTTATTATGCAAAATTCGCTAAAAAATTACGAAAATATACCTCAACTTTCAAAGTTACTTCCACTTTTTGTAGCGTGGGTCACAAAACTTTGTGATTAATTACACTGTCCAACAGCGTTTTTGGAACAGAGTAGCGACCCTATAATTCTGAAAGGGTATCATTTTGTAGAACAAACTTATTTTTTTTACAGTGGGTCAAAGTTTTTATTTTTCGGTTGAAGGGAGCATTATATTATATGAAAAAAATGCTGTAAGAGCTTTATTTACAACATTGATGTCTTTGGTCACCCCCACTGAAATTTTCCGGCAAACATTTTCGTAGAATATTTTAATCCTTAAATGTCCTTTTTTAAAGGATATTTTTTTATTTTCTCGAAAAAATTGTCAAATTGACCCATAAAGAGACCAGTTAGAGGGTTAACATCTTCCACAAAAATAATCCTCATACAATTCCACAATACAACTCAGACCATAAGAATTCTCTCAGACATTAACTTACAACATTTTTTTCATATAGTATAATGCTCCCCTCGACAAAAAAAATGAAAACTTTGACCCACTGTAAAAAAAAAAACTCAGACGTGCTGGACCATAAGTTTGTTTTACAAAAATTATCTATTCAGCATACCCTTTCAGAATTATGGGGTCGCTATTCTGTTCCATTCAAAAAGTCTTAATTTGTTGGACAGTGTTATTTCACAACAAATACATGTTTAAAAATAAGTTTTCATTCCAAAGTACACTTAAATCCCACTAAACACTGTTTTTAAGTTGAAGGTATTTCTTTTAAAACACCAAGAAATTTATATATTTTAATCCAAAAACACGCACGAATGTAGCGTTCGTCACGCAGACATTGCCCATATGTACCGCGACCCCCTCTTTCAAAGCGTATTCGGAAGGTCCATGTTTAAATTTTTTATTTGGCTTATTGTGACCTTCAAACATTTATTTTTTCTTAAACAAAAATATTATTTTAGGCATGAAAATTTACTTCCTTTAAACTTAAGTCGTTTTCAATAAAAAAATTGTTAAATTATAAAAAAATATATTTCCTTTTGTTTTTACTTTTTTTAATGAACAAACTAAACAAAAACGCACTTTCCGTAGTTATTAAAATTTAGCATTAAAATAAACGAAAAATATATTATTTTTTGCCGATTTGGCAGTTAATTTATGAAAAATACAATTTATGAAAAATGCATAATACAATTGAAGCACCCAATGCAACAACCGGATAACTCCACTTTTTTTCGAAATAGCTTTTTTAATGCAGAAAAAACCAAAAAAAAAATCTGCGTCGTTCGGTGCACAAAAAAAAAAAGTGGAGTTATCTTGTTGTTGCACTGGGTGCTTCAATTGTTTCAAAAGAAAAGTACCTAGTCACATTTTTAAGTAATTTTGGATTGTTTTAATATTCAGAAGATTTTAAGGAAAAACTTTTGTGAGTGAATTTGTGTGAAAACAAATTGTACTATATTTTCATATGAAATTCAATATTTTTAAGCATATTATTTTATATAGTTTTATCACGTGAAACCCAAACAACAAACTATGCTTAACCCTCTAATGCATTTTCTTTAGATATTAATAATATATATATATATATTTTTTTTTATTCAACATTTTGTAGTTTGAAAGCCTAGAGGCCAATTAATAAATTACAATATTCCACTCACTTAAGGTTACCTTAAAATTTAGAAATTAAAACTCTGATAACTATTTATTTGTATGAATAAAATGTATAATATTTTGCTATCCCAAATTGAAACGAGAAAAAGAATTATTTATTTATTTATTTATAAAGGGTGTCCCAAGAAGAACGCAATTTTTAAATTTTAAATAAAACACAGATATTTAAAAAAAAATCGTGAAACTTTATTATATCGTAAAGTAGACAGAATGAGGTTATGTATGGAACAATATATCGTGCAGATGGCCGCCGCGGCTTTGCTGGCATGCACGCGATCTTTTAATGAAATTTTCAATGACCGTTTTGCATGAATGCTGCGGTATTTCATTAATGCAGCGTCCAATTTCCTCTTTTAAGGCTTGAGTCGTCGTCGGCTTATTCGCGTAAACCATCGACTTCAAAAAACCCCAAAGAAAAAAATCTAATGGTGTTAAATCGCACGATCTAGGCGGCCAATTCTGATCTTCAAAACGCGAAATAACACGAACGGGAAACGACTGATGCAGCAATTGAATAGTTCCTCTGGCTGTATGACATGTGGCGCCGTCTTGTTGGAACCACATGCCCTCCACATTCATTTCTTCAATTCTAGGCAAGAAAAAACTGGTTATCATTTCACGATACCGAACACCATTGACAGTTTGCGCTTGACCTGCCTCATGTTCATAAAAAAAAGGTCCAATGATTCCTCCAGCCCAAAAACCACACCACACAGTGACACGTTGAGGATGCATTTGCTTCTCGTGAATCACTCGATTATTTTCCTCACCCCAAATGCGACAATTCTGCCTATTGACGAAGCCATCAAGATGAAAATGGGCCTCGTCACTGAAGATGATTTTATCGGCAAAATCAGCATTTTCATGTTGTCTCTCCAATACCCAATTAACGAACTCCCTTCGCTGTCCATGGTCAGCTGGCTTCAGTTCCTGAGTCAATTGAACTTTGTATGCATGAAGATGCAAATCTTTCGTCAAAATTCGCTGCAAAGTGGATTTGGAGACACCAATTTGCTGAGCTCGGTGTCGAATTGAGGTAGATGGAGTTTGAGCGACATCATCACGTACAGCTGCGACATTTTCGGTCGATCGACCTGGTCGATGGCGCGTTGTTGTCTTTACATCACTAACAGACCCAGTTTCGGCAAATTTATCCATTAATCACTTTACAGTTGACTCTTTTGGAGCATTATTGTGACCCCAAATTGATCGCAATTTGCGAACTGTAGCCGCAAAACTTTCACCATTTTGGTAGAACAATTTCACAATGAGAATGCGTTGTTCATTCGTGTAGCGCTCCATTTTTACTAACCTCGTACCTTCTACTAGCAAACAATAGCAATTGTTCAAATGTCAAACAATGACACTTCGAATGTTGCCAGATTTAAAAATTGCGTTCTTCTTGGGACACCCTTTATATATTAATCATATAATTACAAATTATATCCTAATACCCTAACCGAGCACTAGCAACAAAGGCCATTGGCTCGTTGTAGCGAAAACAGACCAGAGCCTCTGGTGGGAATCGAACCCTCGACCCTCGCACTGATAAGCTAGCACGCTACCAACTATTTATTTTATTTATTTTATTATATTTATATTATTATTTATTTTATTTATACAATAATATATTTGACATTGATAATTTACTATGGCAAAGATATTAAAATTTTTTTATCGCTTTACTTAGGCGATATAGCAGAATAAAGTAATCAAATAGTTTCGAATTTAGCTATAAATAACACTATCAATAAAATATCTACAGTTATTATTATGAAAGTTACAGCGATTTTCGCTTTTTGAAAATTGTGATTTTTTAAATAATTTTGTTTTTTTCTATAAGTAATTTTTTTTTTAATTTTACCAACTTTTGACTTTACATTCTTCTCTCTTGAAAATTGTTAGTTGAACAAAAAAGTTTTAAGGCAGAAAATGATAGCAAATTATATGTTCAATCGATCTCATTTAATTTATTTAATAATTATTTAGTCAAAAATACTTAATATCTGACAACCGCTTTTGGGAGGTCTTTGGCATTAGAGGGTGAACTAAAACATTAGTAGTTTTTAAGATTCTTAGCCAGATTAAAAACTTTTGTAGTGAAAAGTAGTTGGATATTTTTACGACATTGCTAGTAATTTTTACTGAATTTGTTAGTGGTTTTTTTAGTTAAAGCATAGTAAATAGTTTTTCCCGTGAAAAGTTTTTAATCGAACTTTAAGCATAGTAAGTTGTTCGGGTTTCACGTGAAAAAACTGTTATACTCCATATAAAAAAAAATTATTATGTGACATTTTGTGTTCATTGTGATTCTGTGTTTCGTAAAACTTTAAAAAAGTGTTTATTTTTACAATTTGATTACGGAAAACTTACAATGCTTTAACTAAGATTTTTTATTTATTAAGAAAGGCACAATCAAAATAAACTTAAAATGTGACCTTTTTTACTAGAGAAATAAAATTTGTGTAAAAACAAATTGTTCTAAATTTTCAGGTGAAATTCGTTGTCGTGAAAAATCATTTTCTTTTCTTTTTCACGTAAAACCCGAACAACTTACTATGCTTAATATTTAATACAAATTATATAAAAAAAAACTCAAAAACCTTCAGTATGAAATCTAAAGTTCTATCACACTTAAAAAAACACCCTTTATATAAAGGGTTGAAGGAGGATTTTCACTCTATCTAAGAGATTCTTCAATTTGTTCTAATTTGGAACATTTTTCATGTTTCCCAACTGTACGGTGATACATCACACGTGGCCGTAGGGATTTCTTTTTGTATTTTTTAGGTTACAAAAAAAAAATAATTAAAAGTTCGTACAATTTTGAAGCATTGATTTTTATTTTAAAAAAAATCTGCTTTTTTAATTAATAAAAATGTTAAACAATATTATGTCATGGGGCACATATGCCAGAGCAGTGAGTGGGGTTACATAATGATGTATATCGATCATTTTAAAATGAAGGAACTTTTTGAGAATTTTCGTTAAGCTACGATTTATATATAAATCTATATTTATTTAACACATTTTTTTTTTTAATTTTTAAAATTTATTTAACTAAAAACGAGCATTAAAAAACATCAATTAACTTAAAATTATTTTAAGAAATACTTTAAACATTATTAGGATTTTATACAATCTAAAAAATGACTAATGGCAATTAATAAAACAGTTGGCTGCTTAACCGAGTAACAAAAGTTTTTTCAACAATTTCAATTTCAAAATAAACGATTGATCGTCTGAAGGATTGACAGTTTCCGAGGCAGCACCTTCAAAACCTTGAGGAATGGATTCATCAATGGGTACAGCACTGACAATTGAAATAATAGCCAAGCAAACAAAAAGAGCCTGTAATTTAAAGAGAAATAAGAAAATATTTTAATATTATAAATAGGTAAATACATATAAAATGTTAAGGGCAAATAATATCTTATGATAAAATGCTTAACTACTAAAAATTCAACCAGAATCTATAGAAAATTACACTTAGCTAGAAGCAGACCTTTAATAACATACTTGCTTAATTAAATTTTAAAATCGGATTCGATTTTCAACGAATACGATACGCAAAATTAATTTTATTAATTAAATTAATTTTTACTTTATTCAATTAATATTTCATTCAAAAAATTTATTTAATTTTTGTTGATTCTTTTCATTGAATCAAAGGAATTAATTCAATATTAACAAATCAAACAAAAATGGTTGATTTAAAAAAAATAATTATTTATAAAATCAGGTGAAATAAAACTTAATAAATTTTAATTTATTTAATCTAAAATAATTTATTTCAAGTGATTATTATAATTTAAAAATCCCAGTATTGGTGATGTGAATTGTAAAATTTTTATCGATTTTCTGGGCATAAGTATATATGGGTGGACAGGGAAATATATTTAAAATTTCAACGAAACTTGTATATGTTGTAGAGAGGACTAAACTGATGTATAAGAACCTAACATATTTACAGGAGGTAAAAAATTACTCAACATCTTATTTTCATATTCTAATTAAAAAAAAAAATAAAAAAAACTTTAAAAGTTGAATTTTTTTAACCCAATAAATTTCATAGAAAGTCGAAGTGGATCCTGAAGTGTTCCATTAAAATTTTACAGAGTTTAATTCAAATTTTAAGCATAGTAAATTTTTTTACCCGTAGAAAAATTTTACTGGAACTTTAAGTGCTTTAAATTATAATTTCTTATTTTAAAATAAAGACACAATTACAACAAACACAAATTTTAACTTTTTCAACGGATATATGTTTATATCAAATTTGTGTAAAAAGAAATTGTACACAATTTGTAATATTTTTGTTATATTTTATTTTGTAGAATTTATTTTTAAGCTAATTTAATATACTTAAATATTTTCTACATATTAAATTTGCTTAAAACAATTTTTACATAATTCTCGCCTTTTTTACGTTAAATCGGAACAACTTATGAGGCTTTTAATTAAATTTATCATAAAAACAATTTGTTATTCACAGGAACATTCACTATAAAGTAATAGCATCTATAAATAAATCATCGATTTTAAAAGGTAAAATCGTAAGAGTGTCTTAAATTTGCGTAAATATGTGAAAAGTTAGTACAATTTGTTGTCACGCAAAATTTAATATAGACGACAATTATTTTTCTGACAAAACAGTGACATTTTGTTTTTATTGTGATTATTTTACTTTTAAAATAAAAAAGTTATTCATTTTAACAATTTAAGTTGCATTTGTATGCCTTTTAAGTTAGAGCGAAATCGTTTCACGTGCAGAAAAATTTACTATACTTAGCGACGATTTTCTGTTTTTTTTTTTATTTTTTTGTACACACTTAAACGTACAAATATTTTGTTTTGTACTATTCGTCTATTGTTGTATTTTTTTAAAATTAAATTTTTACGATTTTGTCGACTGACGACATTCTTATATTGTTATATTTATATATTTATTATTATGATCTTTGAAAATTTGTAAATGCATAATTTATTTCAAATAAATTACCATAAAACTCTGATTAAAATATAACAACACAATACAAACAACACTTAGCACACCTCTTATGAATAACCTAAATGTTTAATCTCGAATAATATCATAATTTTTAATGGACACTTCTTACATTAAAAATGTAATTTTAATTTAATTCTAATTCAAGATTTTTTTTACGTACCAAAATTAAGAATTTCATTTTTGTATAAAAAATTTGTTTTTTCACTTGTGATTTGAAAACACCGTGTACTTCGTTTCTCTAAAATAAACTGACATTGATTTTGAGATAGTTTGAGTATTTATAGCACCGTTAAATTAAAAAAAAAAAAAAAACATAATTCAACCTCAGATATAACTAAATATGTATGTATATAATGCTGAAAATATTCAAAAAGGTGTATGCGGTAGTAACTCATACAAAAATAAGCAAACAACCAGCCCTGCCTAATTTTTAAATAAAATATTTTGTACAAGAAAAAAAATTGTCATAATTTATAGCGAAATGAGTCTAAATGTGATGAGCCTTGATCGATCGAAAACTTATTTTGCGATTAAGTCCATAACTAGTTATCAGATCAGTACAAAATATATATCGTGTTTGTGAGCTATAATATGTCCTTATTTATTAACCCATTGTGAGTCAATTTAAGGTTTTTAATATTTTTTACGACTTATTTTCTAAAAAGCCTGTTAATTGATAATATCACCTACTAAATGGTGTGTAATTTAAACAATCTATATATAAAAACAAGTAAGAGCAACTAAATTCGGCTATGCCGAATCTTATATACCCTTCACCATGGTTGGGAAAAAACTGAAGTTTATATATGGACATATATGGAATGGACAGATTTATATACGGACGCCTTTAAGAGGAAATTAACCATTTAGTTTGGTGATAAAACTTGGACTCGGGAAGATTTATGGTTCCAGAAAATAGGTATTTAAAAAAAATTTATGTTTTGGGCATAACTTTTTTGTATCTGAACCGATATTTCCGAGTTTTTCAGCAAATATGTTATACTAAAGATTTTTGATCTTTTGCTATATAAGACGTATCCATAGGTCATATTACAGCTCTAGAATAGTGTTTGTTGTTTGTGTATAAAAGGTGAAGAGGTGAAAGAAAATAATTTCAACAAATCGTTAAAAGAAATCACTAGAACTGCATGTGTTTTATTTCTACAAAAACGTTTGATTTAGCTGGCAAATTTGCATTTGGGATTTTATTTCGCTTTTTTATTAAAAAATATTTTTAATTTCTTTAGCTTAATTTAAAAAATTTGAAGGAAAATAGTTTATAATTTTTTTTTTATAAATTATTATAAGTTATGACCTAAAATAGTTGCACTCAAAGGGAAATTATGTATAAAATTTTCTTAATATATGAGAAATAAAATGGTTTAAAAATCGTTTTATAAATTCTTTTAAATCGGAGCAAAAAATAGAAATAAAACCGTTTGTATTTTGTTTGTATCATAGGGTTTTTATAAAAATTTTGATGTTTTAAGCCTATTTATGGATTATTTAATTATTAATATAAAATTTTATTTAAATTAATTATTAAATTAAAAAAAAAAAACAAAAAAAAAAAAATCTTAAGAAAATAAAAAAAAATGTACAAAAAAAGTGAATTGACCGGGATTCGAACCCGCGACCCTTCCACCTGTGGTGAAGGGTATAAAAACGTTTGTATTTTATTTGTATCAGAAGGTTTTTATAAAAATGTTGATGTTTTTAGCCTATTTATGGATTATTTAATTATGAATATAAAATTTTATATAAATTAATTATTAAATGTTAAAACAAAAATAAACAAAAAAGTCTAAAGAAAATAATAAAAAAAAATGTACAAAATAAAAGTGAATTGACCGGGATTCGAACCCGCGGCCTTAGAGAAAAAAAAGTATTTGTGACATAGCGTCTAGGCAACTGAGCTATTGAAGCTCACACAAAATCATCGTTAATAGAGGTACATATATAAAAAGTCTTCGTTCATTAAAGATTTGTTTAGTTTTTATTTAAATGACAAATCTTTGTATGTGTGTTGTTTGTGTATAAAAGGTGGAGATGAAAAAAAAGAATTTTAACCCATGGATGTGTTTGTTATGAGTAAAATTCTACATACATATTAAACAAACGAATTTTACCGAAAAAATTAGAGGTAGTCCTGGTTTTTTTGCTAATATCTCAGCCATTTATTAACCGATCTGTATGATTTTTAATAGCAAACAGAAATAGATCACATGTAACAGAAATAAAAAAGAATCAAGTCCTCATCACGTCTGGGTTCTTCGGAAAACCCGTTTCAACACACAGACGGACAGACGGACAGACGGACATCGTTAAATCAACTTCGCTCTCCATAAGGACCCAGAATATATATACTTTATTGGGTCTAAGATCAATATTGTAGAAATTACAAACGGAATGACAAACTTATATATACCCTTCCACCTGTGGTGAAGGGTATAATAAGTTGTATTGTGTTGGAAATTGACATTCTGATTTTGTTTTGGAAAATTTTCTACGAAATGGTTTTATGTACGAGGGCGGATCAATAAGTCCGTGACTTTTCGAACTTCCCTCGTAGTTATATGAAATGCAAGTATCACCTGTTAATAGACTTCTGTCAAATTTTGAGCAAGTTCAGTCATTTGCTTTGCGTTTAACAGCTGTACAAAAGATATAACCTTGTAGATATTTTTAAAATGGAAAAAAGTGAATTTCGGGTGCTAATTAAACATTATTTTTTGCGAAAAAAAAAACGTCAATCAAACCAAGGAAAAGCTTGATATATACTATGGGGACTCTGCCCCATCGATTTCAATGGCAAAAAAGTGGTTTACTGAATTTCGTTGTGGTCGCACAAGTACCAATGCTGAAAATTCTGGACGGTGCTCGTGTAAAAGTGCTCGTGTGGCTCGGTGGAAAGAGATTTACCTCCAACGATGAAATTTTTGATCAAACAAAACAAATGCCTATTTTATGAACCTCGAAAAATCCTATTTTTTGGAGGGGATACAAAAATTGGAGAAACATTGGACTAAGTGTATTGAGCTAAAAGAAGATTATGTTGAAAAATAATTTTTTTGTCCAAAAAAAACTGTGTTTTATTCAAAAAATCACGGACTTATTAATCCACCCTCGTATATACACTCACCAAAAAAAAAAAAAAAGTCTAATGGCAACTGAAAATTTTGTTTTTATTACGGGAAATTTTACTAAGAGCCAAACGGTATTTTTTACTAATATTAGCAACACATGTCTGCTGACGTGTAGTACAGTGAAATTAAAAGAAAAAATTAGTAGCCGCTACTAAATTTT
The DNA here is from genome assembly GCA_949748255.1 of Eustalomyia histrio. Classification (NCBI taxonomy): domain Eukaryota; kingdom Metazoa; phylum Arthropoda; class Insecta; order Diptera; family Anthomyiidae; genus Eustalomyia; species Eustalomyia histrio. The sequence continues at coordinate 58,425,743 of OX456524.1, forward strand.
AGTAAACTTTTTGTAAAGTACAATTTAAAATCGGTTTGCTAAAATCAGCAAAAAAAGATTACTAAGTATGGAACCACTAATCGATGACAGAAATATGGTTATGACAATGGTTACGGCTATGTCGGTATGTTATAGCACGTCTAATTTAACCTTTAACGCTTAACGTTACTTATGTCAAATTTTGGATGAGAATGTCAAATCCAGAAACACAGCTTATACAGCTGGGTTTGTGCATCGTGTGTGTATCGATGTTGGCTTCTGTTACTGCCATACTGCCATACAAATTTGGCATTACTTACGTTATTAGCTTGCCACAAACACAGGCTATGATTATTTTTGTCTATTATACTACTAAACTTTTGCAACCATGATTAGTTTTATAACAGTTTATAACATATTTCTTTGTTATTGTTTTTTTGTCTAATAAGAACGAATTGTCAATTTGACACCTTGTCTTCTTTCAGAAAATATTCGCAGAAGAGCTATAATTAAATCCAAAAACAACAGAAATTTGCCAATAAAATTACCAAAAATAGATAAAAAATTATATGAAAATTTACTTGTTAAGAAAATTAATCATATAAAGATTTTATCTTAAAAAAGACGTCAAACAGCCATCAATATGACGGGAACATTCAGTGTAAAATTGAAGTCAAAAAAAGGCCAATTCATTGTTAAAGATTTGTCAAACAAAACAACGGTGGCTGATCTCAAACAGCGTATAGCGCAGATGACGCAAATTAAAGAAGCCCAATTGCACATTTTAATTGGATTTCCACCAAGGCCATTAGATTTGGCACCAAAACACAACCAGCGAACCTTAGAAGCCACTGGTATATGTAGTGGGGAGACCTTAATATGTGAAGAGAAACCTGAGTCAGAGGCAGTGGTAGAAGTGGAACCAACACCATCCATTGAAGATGATGAAGCTTTGGCAAGACGTCTACAGGCCGAAGAGGAAGAACAGCAATTAATACAGGTGGTGGCTGCTGCTACTGCCGATATTGATGGTAGTAGCATTGATGCACTGCCACCCTCTGTGGGTTTGCCCCCACCTGGTTCTATGGGCAATTTTAATGGTATTCTTTTGAAAAAAGTTGTACCTGCTGATAATTCCTGCTTATTTACCAGTGTCCGCTTTGTACTCAACGGCAAGGTTGACAATGAAGGTAGTGAAATGATGCGTCATATTATAGCCCAGGAGGTGGCTGCCAATCCTCAAGAATATAATGATGCTGTTTTGGGCAAATCAAATGCTGAGTATTGTGCTTGGATACAGAGACCCGATTCATGGGGTGGTGCTATTGAAGTGGCCATTCTATCAAATTATTATGGCACTGAAATTGATGTGGTGGACATACAAAATGCTATCATTAATCGTTTTGGTGAAGATAAAAATTATGGTTTAAGAGTGTTTTTATTATTTGATGGCATTCACTATGATCCGTTGTATATGGAAACTGATGGTGTAAGTAAAAATTTATTTTTGTTTTATTTTTTGAATGAAATTTATTTTTGTTTCATTTTTTAATGAAATTTATTTTTGTTTCATTTTTTAATGAAATTTATTTTTGTTTCATTTTTAAATGAAATTTATTTTTGTTTCATTTTTTAATGAAATTTATTTTATTGTATTTTTGTTTTATTATAAATTAATACAATTACATAAATGATGGTTGTTTTTGTTTATAATATGACATCACTATTTTTCGATGGCTTCTGATGTTATTGATCTTTTTATTGAAAAAAAAAATAAGAATTATATTAATGGAATTATATCTTAATGGAAAATCAGTGACTCCTGGAAATTTTTTATTAAAAAGGACTTTTAAAAAGTACTTTACTAAAAAGAATTTTACCAGGTTTTTTTTTTGTAAAAATATTTTTATTAATAAAGGGTACTATTAGATATTTTTTTCAAAATATGGTTGGAAAAAGTAAATACTTTTTGAAATAGAAAGATACTTTTGAATAAATGATAACTTTTGAATGATGATTGATACTTTTTGAAAGAAGAATCTTTTATTTGAAAGCTACTTTTATGAAAGAAAATATACGTTTTTGAAATAAAAGGTAGTTTTTAAATAAAAACAAGTATCTCTAAATTGAAGTCATTAACATTTGGTTTATTAATAAAAATATATCCTTAGATTTCATCCCTCAAGATCTGAGGCCGACATCGATTATATCCGCATTGTCTAAGGTTATGTACATTTGTTTTTTTTATTCAACATTTTGTAATTTGAAAGCATAGAGACCAATTAATAAATTAAAATATTTCACTCACTATAGGTTATATTGCAATTTAGAAAACACTAATACCTATTTATTTGATGCTCTATAAAAAAAATGTAATATTTTGCTATCCCAATTGAAAGGAATTATTGTAGTTATCCAGAATAGGAACAGGCAGGTCATACATCCTTGTTATTAAATCTGATTGATACCATTGCAAAATGTGAGAATAATAAAAAGCTTTTTTTATTCGTTTCTCTTGATTTAACAAGGACCTTTTATTCTTAATGTTACGTAACCATTATTCTTAGGGGTATTTTCATTTTCTAGTTCGGCGTATAAACTTATATGGCCTTCTAGGCTTTATATTACGGAACTGAATAAATAAATAATTGAATATATAAAATAATGAATGTCCTTATTGAGTGGTAGAACACAAGTTGTTAATTTCCATGAAACATATAGTTAACATAAATATGTAAACTATATTTATTTGTTGATGATATTTTTTACTGTTTAATATTGATCAAGCATTTGCTAATGTTTTGCGAGTTAATATTAATTTTTATCTTGATTGGAATTGGACGGCTAGTAACTCTAGCGATAAATCCTTCCATTATGATTGGTGCAACTAGCCTCGTGGTATATTCTGGTATTATTTTCACTAATCTTAAAACTCTTTTAGCGTTTGTAAACTCAATAACTAGAGACGGCTTTATTAGAAATTTTTGGAGCGTTTAAAGATTTTGGTTGTAATTCGTTATGTTCTTCTTTATGTCAGAATTTTTCCAATAAGATTATCTCATTGTTGGAACTATTTACCTTAGAATTGGAAACTTTTTCACATTCGAAATTTGTTTTTCGGTCAAAACTGTTGGATCATTTTCCATACTGGTTTTGTGATTTTTTTTTCATTAATATTCTTTGGGTTGTTACTAATAATAATAAACACACTTTTATGTAATTATATATTTTTTTTTTGAGTTGTTTACACCATACTTTTCCTTTCGTCTGGGGAGTCAAAAAATTATGTTTGAGTTTACAAATTTTTTTACACATAACTCGTTTCAATTAGATTTTAAGAATTGTTCAGGATTATATTTTATTGCCATATAATGTTTTTTTTTTTTTTTTTTTTGCTTTGCTGTTTATTTTACAATAAGTCTGTTCCCGTACGTTACCGCGGGTTCCCAAACTTACCCAAATTTACCCAAAAGCGTTCCCGTACTCGAAAATTTGGTAAATGAGAGCGTTTATGAGAGTGCATTAGTGTTTCTCTTTTTACCGAAAGTTACCCAAACTTTTTATTTAGGTAAATTGTCAAAAGAACAGTTGATAAACAAAAACAGCTGTTTTATAATTGTAAAAAATAAAACTAAGGAACTTCAGCGATGCTAATTTAGCCCTTTTCGTGTTACAATAAGCGGTTTTTTACTCTCAAAAAACTGCAAATATTTTCTGTTTATAAAAAAGGGACAGATCGGCACCTTTTAATTTTTCTTTCCGCTTTTTTGAAAATTGTAACCCCCTCTTTTACATTGGCACGAAATCTCGAGATTTTTATATACACCACTTTGAAAAAACAATGAAAAAAAGCTCATAAACATTAAATTATGAGAAAAATATATTTATTAGAAATAACTATGTGTGTTTTTTCAAAGAGGAAAAAATCAAAATCTCGAAATTTCCTGCCGGGCAATTTTAATATATTTTTTTTGAGTCTTATTTCAATTTTCGCATTTCTCCATTAGCGCGTTTTTACTTGTCGTGTTACACTTATTGCACCTAAAAATTTGGCATCACTGATGCATTTTGACATTTTTTTTTTTGGCTAGAAAAGTGGTTTTTTGCGTTCCCGTACTTTTGGGTAATTTTGTCATTTTATGAGAGTATTTTGTGCTTACTCTCATTTTACCGAACTTTACCCAGAAAGTAGGGGAACAGAGCTAATATGGATTAATAAATAACGGCCCGCACGTATAAAAAAATGTTTTTAAAAATTGCATTTATGTGAAAACTGTTAAAAATTTTAATATGTCAATCAAATTTCTTAAAAATTGTGAACTAAATTTAGAACATTTTTTTTTTCAGGCCGGCGCACCTGCTACTATGTTTCCGATTGAAGAAATGGGTGTCTACGAACAGGCAGAACAATTGGCCAAAGAAGCCAAATCGTCACGTCAATTTACCAATGTCGAAAAATTCACATTGCGCTGTTTACAATGTGATGTTATGCTAGTGGGACAATTGCAGGCCTCTCAACATGCTAAAACAACTGGCCATACAAATTTTGGAGAAATTTAATATCTTTTCATTTTGGGTTCACTTTATATGTTTGCCTTTTGCATATTCATCTATTATTTAATAACACAATGGGTCTTGCCTGCAAATTCATTTATTTAAAATGCCAACAACTACTAAATATAAAAGTAAATGGAATGAATTGGCAAACTAATACAACTAATTTAAGTAGCATACCATCACCACACCAACCACCGCATTGTTTGTCATTTCTTTTGTATTATTTAATATGCTAATAATACTTGCATTGAGTTTTGCGATAAGATAACATCATAAGTCTTTACAAATTTTCATTAACTCCTTATGTTCAGCATTATCATTAAGGCAGCATAAAAGTAGATTTAATAAATTGTTTTTGGCTTATAAAATCAAAATTAACAATATATTTGTATATCGAAAAAAAACACGTGTGTTAACATTTGGTATGAAGAATTTTTAAATACCCTACACAAATTATTTGTTTTTGGAAAAATTACATTGTTATAAAAATGTATGAAAAGCAAATAATTATAAATAAATAAATCAATGATTGAATTTTTTAAGATTAAAGACTTTAACACCAACGTTGTAGAACAAATAAATCAATTATCGCAAACATATTTTAGACAAAACTACTCTTAAAATGCTGATAAATCACAAATAAAGGGCTAGTTTTATGTTGCCTTAATAATCATAATTAGTTATAGATTGCATCGTCACTTTTGGGTATGCTGTTTTGTAATAATTAATTTACACAAAATGTATTTGCCTGTTTATTGAATTATTTTTAAATAAAATTTCAAATAACAACAAAATCTGTTTCAAAAAATAATTGCCAGCAAGAACTTACAAGCAGAAAAAACATGATTGCAAAAAATGTGTTTAAATTTTTGTAAATACCGAGAAAAAAAATGTTTTACAACTACGTTGTTTTATGCAAAGCAACAAATATTGTTAGATGAATTATAGAAAAGATAAGAAAACCTTCTTAAATGTTTCTGCTTAAGATTTTACAACAAGAAGCCTCTTTTTTCAAATCGACCAGTTAAAATAGGTGTGTTCGACGTACGTTACCGCGGGTGCCCGCGGGAACCCAATCTTACCAGAAAGCGTTTCTTGTAACAAAAATTGGGTAAATGAGAGCGTTCATGAGAGAGTAATTGTGTTTTTCTTTTTAGCAGAACTTACCCGTACTTTTTGTTTGGGTAAAATGGTAAAATTGTCAAATCATCATCTGTTGCTAATAAATTAGCTTTTTGCATTTTTGAAAAAAATTAAAGTTTATTAAAAATTTACTATAAAGAACTTTTCCTTCTTAATAATGAAAAATACATTTGAAAATGTAAACAGATATTTGCCATTTCAAATATATTTATTAATTAAGCTGTTTTTCAATTTGAATTAATTTGAAGTTTATTTTTGGGTATGAAATGTGCGTTCGCAGTATTTTGGGAATTTTTATGGTTTTGTGAGAGAATCTTTCGCTTACTCTCATTTTACCAGACTACCCGAAATTACCTTGTACAGACCTAATTTATTTTTGCATTTGGTTTAACAAACTTGTAAATTATTGCAAATTTTTCGTTCGCGTACTTTTTTAGAAAATTTTTATTTTGAGAGTAAATTTGTTTTAGCTTTGTCACTGAGAAATCTTACTGGACTTGACTGAGAAAAGTAAACGAATGGACATATATAATAAAATAAGAAATAGTTGATTACCTTTAATTAAAAAAAAATACAGAAACACCATTTTATTATAAAAAAAACTTACCTTTTAATTAAAAAAAATTTCTATTATTGGCTACTAAATTTTTGACTGTCTCACTTACCAAATACTGAGGGTCAGTTTTTGAAATCAAATATAAACAGGTAAAAAACTGCTTAAATTCGACTGTACCGAATCTTTGAATATTCTTCACCAATACCAAAAAAAAAAAAAATGTTCTATTATTTTTGATACAAATAATGTAAAAAAATATTGAGGTTGAAAAACTTTTTTTGGATGTGAAAACAAATTTTATGGTGGAAATAAATTTTAAGGTGAAAAAAAATTTTAGTGGTGAAAAAATTTTTTTGAGGTAAATATAAAATATTTAATTCAAAGCGACTGGTGAAAAAACAAGATAAAATATTTTACTTGCCGGTCGCTACTATGACATTGTACTAAAATACACCAATTCGTATGGAAAATTTAGAGGTACCTTCACATTTTCACTCAGCCTTTTTAACGCTGGACTGATTTTGCTCATTTTCAATACCAAACCTTTTGGGAGGATGTCCAACAATCCAGGTGAAAATTAAGACCCCCGCGTGTGTCTTCGCGCCGCGATCGCCATTTCAACAGACAGACACCACGAATTTTATAAACTGATTAAATTCCCTTCATATTATTTTCAGTACTTTACCAAAAGTTTACTGATCTGCTCAATGGTGAATGTATGTATTTCGAGTGTGGATCGCATCTTTTGTTATCCTTCAGTTCTTCTCTTTCTCTATAAAAAAACGTAAGTATCCATTTTTTTAAAGAATTTAAGCTTTTATTTTAGATATTTTATTTTATCTTTCATCCACACCAGATACATTTCAAGCTGTCGATGCTTTTGTTTTTTTTAGCTTATTTTTGCAGCTGTAATCTTTAATATTAATTTTTCGAGCAATAAAATATTTCAAGATCCACTTTTTTCTGATTTTAGTTATTTTGCTATTTGCCAAACATTTTTTATGAATGTAATATGGGCTATAATCGTATTATTGTCGACATCAACTATACCGCTTAATTGTGGGTACCATTGGAAAAGACACAGTCCCCAGATTTAAAATATTTCCAGAAAGCTTAAAAAATTATAATTAAAAAAAATTTAATCGTGGCACAGATAAAGTCAAAAATATAGTTTTGCAAAAATTTTTAAATTTCTTTTATTTTTCGCAAATAAAAATTACCGAGGTTTATATATGTAAGGTATATATAATAATGTATTTTATACTTTTTAAAGTTTTTAGCTTTCTTGAACAATCGTGTATTTGTAGATAGCCATTATTGAATATAATCCCTTGATATACTTTGGAATTTTTCGGTATTAAGGGTGTGTGTTAAATGGTAGCAAATCATGCTTCTTGGTACATTTTTGACAGTTTTGACGTGAATAAAATTTCAATAGCCCATAGAGCTATAATAATAATTTTTTACATAAGAATATAAATTTTTGGAGTTTTAAAATTTGAAAGCTTCTTAAAGCAAATTGAAAACAAAACAATTATATAAATTCTATTCTTTTTCACACATAAAAATTTAAAACTTTTTCACCATAGAAAAAATATTTTTTACCATGCCACTCTGCTACCGTTTGACACACACCCTAACTAAGAAATTCTTTAACGAATTACATTTGTGATCGCAATTCGACACCAAATTAATTCTTTTATTATATATAATAAATTACAAAAAATATATTAAATATTATTTAAGAAAAAAAAATTTACTATTTTTATTTTTATAAGAATGTTTTAAATGATTTAAATTTATTATGTTGTAACCCATGGTGGCGTCATTGGAGCAGGATTTTGTAAATAGGACATGACCACAGCACTTACACTCAACATAAATGAGGATAAAACCTGAAAAAAAATAAAAAAGTATAAAATTTAAAAATTATTTCTAAAATGTTTAAATCAAGTTTTTCTGTAGGAAAACATTTCTATAAGAAAATATACTTCAAAACCTCGAAAGTTTTTATAAAGTCGAAAGTCCTTAAAATGAGTATTTGTCTGTTATAAAAACATCAGTATTTCTTTTTTTTTTTTTTTTTTTGAAGACTAAATGTTAATATATAGGAAAGAGCATTACATATAATCTAAGGATTTTAGGGAAAATATTTTAACAAATTCCAACGTTTTTTTCTTAATGAAAAATTATTAGAATCTGCGAGTATTGTTTAAATTTTAAAATATATATTCATTTATCAGAGTCTAGTGTTATCCTTTATCAAAAAGGCATCAGTTTAAGATGAAAAAATGGTTTCCAGAAATTATGCGAATGTGTATTATTTTTGATTTTACAAAATTGTTTCGAAATTTGAACGGGTCGAAATAGTCTTTTAGGTTGTTGTCAAACGGTAGCAGTGGCATGGTAAAGAATATTTTTTCTATGGTGAAAAAGTTTTAAATTTTTATAACACATACCCTTTGTCCACAAATTTCTTATGAGAGCAAAATGGGTTAAAATACAATTTCTTTGAAATATTCCAAATAATGTGAGTGAGTGTGCCAAATTTCATTATATATCTTTGTATTTAGTATCTGTAGCGTTGAAACATGCAAATGCTATTTCTCTATATCTAAACATTGACCGATTGCAACCAAAATATGATTTGACTCTCGGCTGAGACATGTTTCAAACTATCATAGACGAACGTCCGGATGTGGTACGGTGTAGGATAAAAATACTAACCTGTTTAGCATCATCACTAACACGAGAACTGGCGAAACTAATGCAGGAACAATACAAAGCAAACCAGGCACACCATTTTAATTTCATCATTAAACCACACATGGAAAATATCATGCCTACAAAAAGAACCATTATAATTGCAATCATATACCCTCATAAATGTTTCAAGAAATACCCAGTGATTATTACCCACCTAAAATATTCATATAGTCAGGTGTTAAATCATCATTGGCGGCACCACTGCCATTTTGACCTTGGTTTTGTGGTGGTTTATAACGATTTACTTTTTCTTTACGCCTTGGATCCACGGAAGAATTCATTTTAAGTTAAATTTTATTGATTGAAGAAATTTTTATTAAAAAAACCACAAAAACTAGGTCGTCTTGTTGGAAAAGTGAAACATCACAGTGATAAAACACATCAAATGAAGTTGCAGCCAGCAGTAAAACTTGATTTTCCCATAAATTTTAGCTGTGTTCGCGGTAATTTATATTCGATAATCCCATATAAATTTGACATTAGTTCACGTTAAGAACTAACGCTTAGAATTATTGACGTTACTTTCAACCTCTTTTACAAGGTGTTAATGTTCCTATTAACACCTTGACGCATAAACACAGGCTTTATATAAATTGCAAAATATACCAAGCCATCAGCCATGTTCATTGTTCAGTGCAGGCAGCATCAATTTTTGCTGCTGGGGGCTACTTCATTTTATGTGTTCAACAATAAAGTGAAAGATATAAAAAATGAGTGTTGCAAACTCGACACTTTTCCTGCTAATCTAAACACCTTATCTAAACGGTTTTAAAACCATAGTAAAAACTAATGCGATACTTGCTAATTTCAAGACTAATAATCCAAATTAGGAGAGAGGTCAAAGAAACTTTTGTGAAAAGTAATAAGTATGAAGAGTTCCACAAGGCGGTTCCACCGATATGATGTGTGTTGATGGGCAAAAAAACTAGAATCCAGGCTTAAAAGTCCCTATTTTCGTTTTTTACGATTTTGCCACAGAAATTAACGATTTTTCTACAAGATGACAACACTGAAGAGCTTTCCACCCACTTGTAAAAACGGCTTAAAAATTCATAAAATATGGATAGTGTAAAACAGGCCTCAATATACATCACTGCTAAGTTAACGGAAAATATTACAATACTTTGGAAATAAAACAAGCAACCTCTGTGAAGTTAACTGGTGAACAAAAATTAAAGAAAAATATATGAAGTCAAGGTAAAATATATTAACTAAATACAATCTAGAATAAAATAAAGTTTAACGAAATGGTCTAGAAATTGATAAAACTTTGTGCATTTACGCAAAGTTAAATGGTAATTTCAATTTTGATCCATTTCGTTTCTCAAACCAAAAATGTCACTAATTTGAAAGCAAAATTTACAAAAAAAAAAAAAAATTGTTAGATGTCTACAACTAGCACACTTATAAGTAAGCTGATATATGTGGATGATTTCCAGAAGGCCTATATTAATTTGCAAAAGTGCCCAACTAAGGTTAGTTATATATATATATACATACATATATATTTTTTTATAAAAAGTTTTAAAATTTTTCAACTTTTATAGGACAACAATTTACTGCGAAAAATATGCCTCAGGTTTCGTGATTTAGCAGAAGCTTTACAGCACAAGGAGCCGGGTATCTTCAAAATCGCCATTAAATGGTTTAGTTTATATTTGGTGAGTCCTTCTCAAAAACAAATCAAGCAGTTCTCTTTCACGTCGTTACCGCCGGTAACGACGGACAGTAAAAATGCTTTCTGATTAAATTGAGTGACAGTGGTAACGTACGTGGATCAAAGCAATTATATTAATCTTAAGTTGTTCAAAACCTATATTCTCTATTAGAATTGCTTCCATTGTGGAGTGTTAGATTACAAGTAAACTTTTCAAACTGCGTTTCCGAACACTTTGATTTATCTTTTCATAAGGAAAATTTTTTTAATTGTTCACACTAATTCTTTACCTTGTTTGCAATTTTTCGAATTAACCACCTGAAACGAATACATAATTGAAAGAATAATAATTTAAATATATTAATTTAAATTATAATTTTTTTATATTTGCCTTTGTTTACAGAACTTACATGTGTCGATTGATCCTTGGAATGAAAAATTTTTAAAGGAATTTGAAAAGACTATACCAACCGCCATATCGTATATAATCGGGTGTTTACAATACAAAACGAAAGAAATTTCAAATTATCATTCAAGTCTGTTAAATATACTAGAAGATATATTGAGAAACGCAAAACCTTGTATAATAAAAAAAATTGTAAAACTTGAAACTGGAACCATGTAAGTAAAAAATAACTACACCTAATAAACTAGAAGATATCAGACCCCTCAAAATAAATTATTTCAGACCATTTATGGACTTAAATATTCTCCTAAGGAAATTTAATTTATTTAGTATGTTTCCGTGTTCAATGGCTTAAAAAAATATCAAAAACCATTAATTTTTCAATGTTGCTTATATTTATATATACTCAAATGATAATTTCTCTAGCACCGACATTAAAATAAATAAAAGAAAAATTTTTATTATTTGTTTTAAAAACACGTTAAATTATTTTTTTTTCATGATTAATAATTTATTATTGCAAATTTGTTTGTTACTGAGTAATTCTTATTGGACTTGCCTAAGAAAACGAATGGACCTTATTTTTACCAATTGTTCTGTTGCCATATGTAGTGAAAAATATAAAAGTATTTCTTGGTTTTTTTAATTTATTTAATAATTCCTGCTTTTTACAGCGCTAGTTTATGGAATCCTATTGACTATGCTGGAGACTTTAATACACAATTAAAGGCTTTGAAAATATTAGCATTGTTTTTGAAACATCTCGATACTGAAAAACAAAATGAAGAACTAAAATCAATAAAATGGACAAATTTAAATTTATTTCAAGATAAATTAAAAACAATTGTTCAAGAAACAAATCCTGAATATGTATTACAAAATGTAAGTAAAAATAAATTAATTACATTTAGTATATTGAAAATTTATTATTTACAGACCATCCGTGAGTTATTAAATAATTATAATATGAATTTATCCAAGACAAAAACGGTATATTCCTTTTATTGCAAATCTTTAGTATTGGGCAATAAGTTAAATTTTTACCAGCCTTTGGTAGGTTTTATGAACTTTTTCTATTACGCTGCTGTCGAAAATTAATTATTTTCTTTTATTTAAGAACATGGAAAAATTCTGGATTGATATAAACTCTTGTCCCAAAACACTTTCATTTAATGGACGATTTAAATTGCATTCAAGATCAAAAATTGAAAATATCGCAGTTAGTGTAAAAGTGAAAAAAATGGAATTGTAAGTACATATTTAATAAAATGCCATATAATTGTTATTTTCTAAATTTATTTTTGTATATACTAATTCTAGAGAAAAATGTGATTTGTTCATTTATTTTTGCCAACCGGAATTTTCAAAATATTCACAACAACTTTCAAAAATATCGGATAAAGTTATAAAATTAACATTATCTCAAGATGAAGAACAGCGTTTAAAGGAAAATAATTTTGTTTTGGACTATTTTAATCAAGCACAAAATCAATCTCATTCGAATGAACCTAATGGTAAATAAACATTTTGTATATTCTTTACTTTGGACGTCTACACGGGACATGAACTTAATAGTAAAACATCAAAAAAAAAAAAACACGCAAAGCAAAAATTGTTTGTTGTTGTTAGATGTATTTTTCACGTTTTAACATGAATGAATTTTATCGCTTGCCAAGACGTCAAGTTACAAAACTGTGCGCTCGATTTTTTATCTCATACAAGTGTCTGACAAGGAAACTCAATATGTTATAGAAGAAAAAAATTAATATGCACGTTTTAAGGGATGCGTAATCTCATGTTTATTATCATATTTTTATTTCTCAAATTCGAAAAATTTTATAAATTCAAATTTATCTATAATTTTATTTAATCGAAGGGATGTCTAAGTTTTTTCGGTATTCGTAATCATTCGGCTTTAAGCGACTTTTCCTGAAGACCTTTTTTAACCCATGATTTAATTATTTCAACTAAGTGGCAACCCTGGGTCCAAAACATAGGCAATTTGAAACGAAAATTGTTGTTTTCTCAAGTGCTTTAAGCCTGTGTACAAATAAATTATAATTTCCTAATTTTTAATGTTTTAATATAAAAAAATTACATAATTATCCCATTTTTAACCCTGAAACGTGAGATTACACTCAAAGTTTGTTTGCGCTCCTATTCCTTAAGGTCTAAAGACTCTCTATGCAAAGCTTAATTAGTTTAGTAGTAGGAAAATTAACTTTTAAAAATTAGTAACTTGTCCTTCGAATAATTTACACAAAAAGTAGGGTTGACTTTAAATTTAATTTTTTTAAACTATACGCTATACTTGAGTAAAATTTTCCAAAATAGTTTTAATTAATATGAGATCAAAACCTAATTCCAAAAAAAAAAAGTTACTCATAATATACAATATCAATTAATTTCTTCCCTAATATAGATCATGAAGAAGCCCTTAATAACGATGTGATAGATCCCCTTGAAGTAACTGATACAGTTACTTGGCCGGAATCTCCAAAAACATCTAGAATAAGTAAGCAGAACTTTGAAAAACACTCTATAAGAAGTCCAACATCTAGAAACAGCAATGCGAGCTTACGAACACACCCAATACAAAGTTTTCGGACTAAAAGAAAATTCTTTTCATCACATTTGGAAGATGTGAAATCAGAGGAAGACCAAAAGAAAGGTTCAAACAAAAAACCAAGGACAAAAAAACCCAGGTAGATCTCTAAAATATTTACGAAAATTTGTGGTAAAAAGTACTTTTAATCTCGCTTCTCAAGAGTAACTAAATAAGTAATATCTTGCTCTTTAAAATACCCAGACAGGAAAATACAAACGTCAAAGGGTTGGCACAATGATTTAGAAGATGGTGCAAGCATTGCATAGGAATACTAATAGGAATTACTAATTTTAAAACGTTTTGACAACGACCTAAATGATAATCCAAAATAAATGACGCCTGTCGTTATTTTTGAACGATTTTAAAACGTTGGCAAAACAAAATTTAAAACTTTTTGCATATGCTTTGAAAAAAAGTTTTTGGAGCACTATTTAAGCTCCAATGATTTCCACTGATTCCGGTAGTTTAGCGTTATTATAACGGTAGTTTAAGATATTTCAAAATTGAACCGGTAAAATAGCGAAATAAACCCGGTTATACAAAAAGGCACTTGCCTTTAATGGAATGGCCATTTTAAAATTTTCATATCGGTCTTAAAGTAGCTGTGGTAGTTGGCTACTACTGTTAATATGAAAAGGTATTGAATGCCAACCATGAAATAAAATATTATTATTTCATGGAGCATTTTTCTTGGCAATTTTTTATTTCTGTTGAAAATGAAAAATTTTCTTCATTAAGAAAAAATCTTCTTTACAAAGATAACACAGGCACACAAAATATGATAAAACCCTAGACCCTGAGTATAATTTCATAAAGGTCTTTGGCAAGCTTAATCCAAATCTATTGTACGAATTTCTTCATTACATTCGATTTTCAAGAAATGTTAAGTTTGAAATTGCAAAAAACACTAATTGTGAAAATGTAAATGTTTTTCTTTTCACAAAATGCTTCTCTAAATTTTCTTAATTTTTCGGACAAATCTTTTACTGAAACTAAGCATTACAGAATTCTCGCAACAACTTTTTTAAAGCAAATCTAATCAGTTTTTTGGCAAAAGATGTTACGAAAATTTCAAAAAGTTTAAACCGAAAGCAAGAAAGAAATTACTTATTTTGTAGCTTTCCACAAACGAGAATGTGGGTATTTTGCCCCAATGACATCAGCAATTTATTTTAATCTTTATAAAATATTTCTATCAAAGCTCAACACAACCCAATAAAAAACAAGTCGGTAAAGTTTTGCCCATAATAGATTTAACATATAACAATGCAGCAGTTAATAAAATGAGTTTCGTTAATATAACTGATAATCTTAATAATGGAGAAGAACAATGTATTCCAACAACATCGTCGAATGGCTTAACGCACGAACTATGTTCTAAAATTTTAAAAAATGTTAGTGATATATATAATGTTGGTGATACAACCTATGCTGAGCCTTGTCAATCATATCGGACTTTTAAAACCCAACCATTAAATCGACCTGTACAAAATGTTAACATCAAGAAAACTACCAACGCGAAAGAGCGCAAGAAAAAGATGGATGCAGAAAATGAAATGACTAAAAAGTCGATTGGTATTCGAAAGCAAAATCGTGTCAATGTATCTTCTAATAAAGAAAATGTGAGTAATATTAATTTAAACGTATGTTTAACTGTTAAATTTTTAATGAAAATTCAAACAGTAGACTTCATCTGAACCCTAGTTTTTGGGATATGGATTAACTTTAAACTTCGTGGTGTAACCCACAGATCTTAATGTTGAAAGGACAAAAAAAAAAGTAATTGTATTAGACACCAATGTTAATTTGCGCCTCAATCAAAAACAATTTCCTATACAAATGTGATATTCGTAAAATATTTTTTTTGGTAACAGAAATGTTTAGACATGCTCGGACATGTTTTATACAGCTGAGAATTATAACCAACTTATATACAGTATTTTTTTACAACCAGAGTTACAAAATAATTAATTATATTTGAACTTAATTTGACCAAATTCTGCTTTAAAATATGTACATGTTCCATTCCATCCAACTATTCCCTTCATTCTTTATTCCTTACCCTTAATATTTAACAGAATACATACTTAGTGGAATTCATTTCTAATCGAATTGCAATCAACTTGAAGCATTATTTTTTTTTATATTTTAATATTATAAAATGACTGATTAAAAATCACCTACTGGATGTATTTATTAACACATTTATTAACACTTTAATTGATAATCCAACATTAAATAATTATATTAACATATATCTATCAGAGAACTGCATTTGCTGATTGCAAAACGTTCAAACGCAATCAACACAAGAATAAATATGTATGTGTTTGCGTTCAAACGTTGAATATACTCCAACACACATATTTGTTGATGATTTTAAATCAATCAAACGACGTGCAAATTGTTTTGTCATTGATTTATAATCATCGGTCGTTGTTAAACCATTGATTTTATTCTGTTCATTCGAGCCAACAATAATTATTTTGATGTAGAATAAATTAGAAAAAACAACAAACAACGTGTATGAGTGTGATCATAATTAAAACAAAACAGTTTCTTATCTATAAAAAGGGGGTGGTTTTGTAGAAACACATTTCATAAATGTTATATGTATATTAGGGTGGGTCTAAAATACGTTTTTTTTTTAGAATTTTTATTAGGAATACCAAAAATATTGTTCTTTGTGAAATTTTTTTTTTTTTATTTAGGTCGACATCTCAGGCTCGCCCAATCCGGTTAAAGTTAAATATTGTCTAATTTTCCAATCAAAATAGATGAAAAAAAATTTAGACAATATATAAATTTTTCCGGATTAAGCAAGCCTGAGATATCGACCTAAATTTTCACAAAGAAGAATATTTTTATTACTAATAAAAATTCTAAAAAAGCAGATTTAATGTAAACAATATCATTTATGAAATGTGTTTCCATTTTGTTTTAATTATGAATACACTCATACGCGTTGTTTGTTGTTTTTTCTGATTTATTCAACGCTGACTTTTTGTTAAGTGATTAAATTTGCAGTAAACATAATCGACATATGATTGAAACTGATCCGAATTACGCGTTCAGTAACATGATGCTGATTTTATTCTACAGTGAATTTTGTTGAATTATTAAATGTGAACAAGAATTTTTGTTTATGATTAAATCAAGAAAAAAGTTGATTTTGCAGTTCTCTGATATCTATACCAATGGAGTTAACGTAAGGTAATTAATATAGATGTCATAATAAACTTCAAACATTTTATTTACAAAATGAAAGAAAATCTTTTAGACTTTTTGTAGTAGAATTAAATTAATAAATTGCACAGAACAACAAAATGAGATAAATTTATTACATCGGGGTTGTGTCT
Organism: Eustalomyia histrio; assembly: GCA_949748255.1. Taxonomy (NCBI): domain Eukaryota; kingdom Metazoa; phylum Arthropoda; class Insecta; order Diptera; family Anthomyiidae; genus Eustalomyia; species Eustalomyia histrio. The sequence continues at coordinate 58,442,774 of OX456524.1, forward strand.
CATCATTTCTCAACAAAGTTGAACTGTAAGAGAATCAATGCTATTGCTTTTATAGTATTCTTCAATAGGTGTGAAACCCGGAAACATTAACGTCAAGCAGATAAAGACTTTTCCAATCTGCAGCTAATATTTCTATTTTGTTTTTTAGGACAGACTCAGCTTTTAAGTGGGAACATTTTAAAAAGTGGAGCTATTTATTAAATTTGGTGTTTACACTTGTTATCTTAAAAAAATCTATCAGAATTTATAGCATGCTACTTATAATTGATGAATTTTTTTGTGTTTTACTGTGTTATTCAATCATTCCAAGTGAATGATCCTTCTAAAAGGAATGACTTCAGTAGATAATTCATTAACAATATGTATATGGAAAACAAAAGAATGAAACATGTGAACGAATTCGTAAGGAATGATATAAACGAATTATATTTCAATAAATTTTAATTCAAAATTCAAAAGTGAATTAATGAATTAATTCATTTGATGTAATGGGCTACTACATATCGAAGCTTCGTTGAGATCTGCGGGTTATACCACCATTTAGTTTCCTTGTTACTTTTAGTTCCAAGCCGAGTTTTTGGCACAAAAAAAAAAACAAATTTATGTATCAGGTACAGAATAAGTCTATAAATTTTTCAAACAAAAAAAAAAATATTCAAAAATGTTGTTTTTTCTTATTTTTTCGTAATGTTCGAAAATTTAAACGAAATGTTCCTTCAATTTAGCCGGTAGTTACTTTTTCATTTTAAATATGATTTCATTAATTAATTTAATAATTTCTGATTATTTTAATTTATATTTATTTTATTTTCGATATGTATTTAGATTTCTCCAGGCACATCAAATAACAAAAGGCGTATATCTCCGGTAAGTTGAACAAAAAATTTGTACCATACGTATGTACTATTTTTATACCATCAAGCATATATCACAGCATTGAAAGAATAAAATTCCTTAAATTTTTTATTAAGATTTAGGGATTTAGTTTTACTTAAGTAATAATATTTGCTGGAAAATTTCTTACTTAAGTAAAATTTAAGTTAAAAAATCCTTCTAACAATGAATGCTGTCTATAATATTGGCTCTAAATAATATAAATATTCTCTGCTAAAAAAGACCTCCAAAGATTTGAAACACCTTTTTTATTGGCTATCGTTACATTTTATAAAGGACTTCAATTATTTAATTCACTTCCTAATGGTGTTAAAACAGAAAGAAATGATATAGTATTTAAAAACAAGTAAAAAAAGGCTTAAATTTGGCTGAGCCGAATCTTTGAATACCCTCCATTAATATTTATTTATTTATTTTGGCCAAAAATACTGTATGACATAGTAAAAAATCCTTAGAAAGGAACTTATATTTAGTTTTCTTATATCTTCAAATATTCAAATTATTCAAAAAAATACATAGTATTCATAAAAATGCAACAATAAAACACTCATCACCCTAACATAATGGCTTCCTAATATTTTAGGAAAATAAAAAGATCAAATAGACCCATAGAGTGACAACTAAAATATAATCAGCCGTTAACAAGCTCTGAAATTTTGACACGAAAAACATTATTCGAATGCGAGAAAGTACGTAAATAATATGGAAATAGATTCCAACAGCGAGCAATTCTAATTGCAAACGATCTTTCAAACATAGTATTCCTTATCCTTAAAATTTGAGAATCCCTAGTCGATCGTGTACAAGTAAATTTCCAACACAAAGTTACCGGGCTGCCAGTATTAATAACTTTGTAAAACAAAAGAAGCAAACGATAATACACAAAATCCTTAAAAGAGCAACCCAAAAAACGATTGACGTATTTGCAAATATGGTCGCTACGTCGGACATTATAAACAAAACGTACAATAGTGTTCCAAAAAATGTTCTACTATTTTTGATACAAATAATGTAACAAACTTTAGAAGTAAATTTATGGAGGTGAAAAACTTTTTTTTGGATTTGAAAACAAATTTTATGGTGGAAAAAAAATTTTGATGTGAAAAAAATTTATGGAGGTGAAAAATATTTGAGGTGAATATAAAATATTATTCAATTCTAAGCGACTGGTGAAAAAATAAGACAAAATATTTTAGTTGCCGGTCGCTACTATGAAATTGTACTAAAATACACCAATTTGTATATAAAATTTAGAGGTACCTTCACATTTTCATCCGCGGATTTTGCTCATTTTCAATACCAAACTTAAGCCCTTTTTACTTGTTTTAACTACAAATAGCTGCATATGTAAAATGCAAAACGTACTAGATATTCCAACTGAATTAAAATTTCCTTGCAAAGTTCAAGTACAAATATTTTTGCTGGAACATTATTTTCTTCATAATGGGGTTTCATGTATTTTATATTTGTATTGCTTGTACCAACATATTTTGATATGAATTGTATTTACGTTCGCAAAATGTGATCTAAAAATAGCAAGTTCAACAATTTAGTAATAATTCGAAAAGATTTTTTATTTTAAACTGATATATTTTTTACATTTAATTCAAGAGGTAGTTTTTGTTAAGAAATAACAAATATTAATGAAAATATTACAGATTTTCTGTCCTTTAAAAAAAAAGTTAATAAGACTTTAAACAAATGTTTAAATACAGTATTTCATTAATTAACAAAGATAAATTTAATTGATTGATTTAAGTTTTAAGTTTTCCTTGGGACCGGTACAACAAGGACAATAAAACAAATCCAGCAAATAAGAGACATTGGGATGTTGAAAACACTTTTCAAACACACGGCCAAAAAATAGCTTTTTACATTTTTGGCATTCAATAGTTTGTGGTTTGCGGTTACAAATGCACGCTATATCATTGGTAGGTTCTTCATGTAAAGCTAATTTTGGTTTAAGTGGTTTAACATCTTCGATTAAAGAAATTTGTTTAACATAGGCTCGAGTTTGTTCGTCGTTTAATAAAGCGGCAGCAGCAAACTGATTATTTTTCCTAACAAAATCCAAGCGTGTGTTTGCTGACTTTTTCTTCATTTTCTTGTTAAAACGAATAACTTTTAAGGATTATTTAAATTTGACAATTAATATTTTTATTAAATAAAGAATTTGTATTTGTAAAAATTTTTTGCTTTTTATAACGGCACTTTTGATGACATTTTAAGTCTGTGACATTTTATTAACCAAATAATAGTTCCGTTCGTTTACTCAATAATTTGTACAAAATTTTACTGGATGGCGTTCGTTTACACTAATACTCATAAACAGAAAGAAAAAAGAGAGAATAAAATTACGGTTCGATGTTGAGTGTTTGGAAATTTTTGCGAGCTTGAAAAGCATGTGATAAAGTTTTGTAAATACAAATAAAAATGTTTTACAACTTCGTTGTTGTATGCAAATGCAAAGCAGTAAATATTGAAAAATGAATTATCGAAAAGATAAGAAAAACTTTTAAAATGTTTTTTTTTTTCTCTTATCGACCAGTTATAATTTATTTATGCATTTATTCTAATATCAGCTGTTTAACAAACTTGTAAATTATTGCATATTTTCCCTTCGCGTACTATTTTAAAAAATTTTCATTTTGAGAGTAAATTTGGCTTACTCTCTGTAAGTTTGTTACTGAGTAATTCTCACTAGAATTGACTGAGAATAGTAAACGAATAGACCTAATGTCGTATATATGACTGAATACCGAATTCTAGTGTTGTCCAATTAATAGTCAGCCTATTGTTGTTTTGGGCGAAAGTGCACCTTATCGCATGTTTCTCAAAAGCAAATATGAACCTTTCTGGAATTAAAATAATTTTTTTCTACCTTAAGTTAATTTGGCCGCGACCTCTGGAGCCCGGTACGTCAAGTTACATATATTAGTGGTGGTCACCAAATTAGTACAAATTAGTGTTCGCGAGTAGTAAAATTAAATAAATTTTAGAAAGCCATTTTCAAATTCAGTTTTTAAGTATGCCACTTTCTAATTTTTAAGAATTGTTTTCTAAAAAATAGTTCAGACAATTAAAAACAAAAAGTAATAAATTTTTGCCTATGTAATAATAAAAATAATAAATATTTACTTGGTTTTCGAAACTGATGAACTATTTCTAAGGAAAATTTTCATGCAACTTAGTTCAGATAAATTTTTAAAATTTTAATAAAAAATTCTTTTTTTCAAGTAAAAGTTTTCTAATTTAAAAAAATAATAAAATTTGGTATAGGATTTTTATGCTGGAAAACGTTTAAATTATTTTCAATATTCTATTCCAAAAAAAAAAAACGATAAATAAAAAAATAAACTAGTTAGTTTTCCTAATTTCCAAGAAAAAATATTATAAAAGGAAACAAATTAAAGTAACCATTAAAAAAAATTATCGTGCATGATTGTAATTTTTGGTGCGTGATTTAAAAATGGCTCACATGCCCATCTCTAATATTAACAGTCTTTAAGATTTAACTTAAAGTAGTTTAAAATATTTTTTTAAAATTTTGTTAGCAAAAGGTTAACAATTTCGAATTTGCGCTTTTATGTAATAATTTTGTTTGCTGACTACAACACAAAATATCGCTTTCCTATAATTGACGTAGCGCTTATTAAACTTTTATTTATCGAACCATTTTTTTTCACTTAATAATAAAAAAGTTTAAATTTGTATATGTCAAATAAAGTTTAAGCTAAAAATCCCAAAAAAAAATTTTTTGACATTTTTCCATTTTTCAATAATAACAAGAAATGTAACTGTGATATTTTTTTTTTTGCAATTATTTCCTTAAATTAGTTAATTTAAGAAGACAAAGGACCCCCAGTGTTCCTTAGCCATAGATGCCGTGTATCACTTAGGGCGTCCCTTTCAGGACATCCTGCAGTACATTTTTTTAATTTGTTTACCTTTTTTCTAATGAAATTTAATTTATATTTTAAATACATGCATTTAGTATAATTCAATTTATTAAAATTGTATAGCAAAAAACTTGTTAAGAGCAGTGTCCTCACAAAGCGGAAGTCATCCGAAAGTGGGAAAATACTTACTCAATGAGTGTAAAGTACTTTAAAATATATGGTAAAATATATTACCTTTACCATAGAAGCAGGATAAGGATAATTTTCACTTAAAAGAAGTGCTATTTTACTTTTTGTTAGAAAATATTTTTTTATTTTTAGGGAGTTAAGTCCTAGTTTTTAGTAAAAAAAAATTATCTAATGAACTTAAATAAAATAAAATTTTTCTTAAAATCAAGGAAGCATTTCCCAACTAACAGTAGCATTTTAGATGAACTAATAGGAGGAAATTTTACTGTTTTCTAATAAAAATTTAGTTCTCAGTAGTAAAATTTTTCTATAATTTAGAAATTTTGACCAAATTTTAAGTAAATTTTTTTTCTTAATTTCAAGGAAAATTTTATTTAATATTGAGTGCATTGAATGATAATGAAGTTTTTTTCATTTGCATTAGTGTCATCCAATGGTAATAAAAATTCGTATGACTTTCCTGTTTTTATCGGAAGTAACTATTATTTTTCTATCGAAAACAAGGAAAAAGTAGTCCTTTTTGTTTGGACAATACCTTATCGGCGCTCTAAAAACTATTTTCCAAGCGTTTTAGACTTTGTTGGTATTCTCAATCGTGATTTGCACACGATGCAAAACAGCTCAGCCTGCTATTTGCATTTTCTCAGGCTGATGTAGTTACATATGACGATGCAAACTAAAAGATTACTCAAAATTTTAAATAAGACTGCAATAATGGTACCTGCTTACACTGGAAGGTCCAAGAACAAAAATTTCTCAAATTATTTTCTTATTTAATTTTTTTTTTCTAAACTTTTCTATATATTTTTTACCAATTGTTCGTTATATCGAGTATACATTTTCAGAAATATTCGTTATATAAGGTATTTAATGCAGACAATTAGGACGTACGTTATATCGCGTTTTCGTTATACCGGGCTTTGACTGTATATTATTTAGTGTTTTATATTGTAAAGGGTGGTTAAATTTTAAGGGTCGATGTTGATTTTGAATAAAACACAAGTTATTTAGGAAATTATTGTTATTTCTTTTTATTATGATAATATGGTATGGTTCAATTATGTATGGAACAAAATATCGGCCAAAGGGCCGCCGCGACGTCAGCGGCACACCTCCATCCGATGGTCCAAATTTTCGATGACGCTGAGGCATAATGGAGGTTCTCTGCCGTTAATGTGCCGATTTATCTCATCCTTTAGCTCTTGAATTGTTGCTGGCTTATCGACGTACACCTTTTCTTTCAAATAACCCCAAAGAAAGAAGTCCAACGTTGTCAAATCACATGATATTGGCGGCCAATTGACATCGCCACCACGTGAGATAACACGGCCATTGAATTTGTCGCGCAAAAGAGCCATTCTTTAGTTACCTGTGTGGCAAGTGGCACCGTCCTGTTGAAACTACATATCGTCCAGGGTCATATCCTCAATTCCTGGCCACAATAAGTTCGTTATCATCTTGCGATAGCGAACACCATTCACGGTAAATGCTTGGTCGACCTCATAACACACTATCGCGAACAACATCAATGTTTTCCGCAGAACGAACTGGGCGAGCATGCACAGGTGTTTTCACAGACCCGGTTTGCTGAAATTTGCCCACAATTCTCCTGATTGTGGACAGATTTGGTCGATTATGCTAACCAAAAAAAAAAAAATCACGAAGTCCACGAAATGCATTTTGATTTGAACGCCCATTTTTATAATAAGCCTGAATAACTTTAACGCGTTGTTCGATTGTGTATCTTTCATTGGTTAAAATTTAGTTAGTCTGAAATTGAGAAATATCAAATTAAATGCAGAAAAAAAACTTGACGTTTAGGTGTGGTTCACATTCAACATCGGCCCTTAAAATTTAACCACCCTTTACATAGTGAATAAATTCCCTAATGAATCCATTGTTTTTAGAATGATCATTTACTTGAATCATTAAATTATTTAAATATAAATACAAATCTATTACAAAAAGTCTGAAAGATTTTCTTTCATTCATTTTGTAAAAGATTAAAAGTATTATTTGCGATTTTAACTATGGTTTAGTTATAAACACATTTTAGACTGTCGTACTTTAAAGAAACGCATACTTTCAAGAATGTTTACATTTAGATAGAATAGCAATATAACTATGTATTTAATTTAATGTATGTAATAATTTGTAGTTTTGAAATACAAATTAATTCCCAATTTATAACAGTTGTTGTTCCAAAGTTTCCAGAATTTGTAAAAATTTTAGTGTGCTGAAAATAATCTTATATTATTTTTTAATGGAATGGAATGATCTATTTTCTTTCAACAGCGAAAAAGTTTCTAAAATTAAGAAGTCAGTGTTGATATATTAAAATTTAAAAAATAGCATATTTTTTAAAAAATTCTCAAAAATCATGATAGACAGACAGGCAAAATTTTGTACATTAGTTTGATAGCATTTTTAAAAGGCAATTAATAAAAATTTAAATTTTGATAAAATCATAACCGAGTTTCATCCAAATCAGCGTTTATCACTTGAGGTCCTTTTCTTGTTAGAGCATATTTTTCTATGTTCCAAAAAGTCGAAAATCAGCCAAATAGACCAACATACACCCGAGATGGATGTACAATCTGAGGCACAGAATTTTGTTAAAACGGGGTATCCGTAAAATAATTTTCTAAAAGCTTAGGCATTTTTTGCCAATTCTATCAGTAATAATGAATCAATAAAAAACGATTTTTACTTTTATGATGTAATGTTATTTTGCATTTTATATAACGATAACGATATTCTTAAATAATTTATTTTTAGCAACTGCTTGGTACAGAAGTACCACCTAAAAAAAAATCAAGATCAATCGAAAAAGCAAATGTAAGAAACGATATAGAAATTGATTTAACATCCGATAGTGATTCTGGCCCTTACAAAGAACCACAAAGTAAAACTTTCAAAGGAACACCAAGAAATGAGAACAAAAATAAAATAAATTCACGGTTCGAAATGTCAAATGTTGAAGGTGTAGTACGTACAGGCGAACAATCTACTAAAACCCCAACAACACCTTTTTGTACACCAAATAGTAATATTACAACACCAAGGCCAACAAGTGCAATGAATATATCAGATTTGAATGATTCCGAAATGGAATTAGCACTAATATCTAAGAACTCAAATTCTAATATGGGAAATTATCATAATGAGGAATTAAGAAAAAATGTAGTTGATGAAATTTTAAACGATTGGAATATAAATTCGGATGTTAGTGCGTCAACTCATAAAGTTCTAGATGAAGAACAAGTAGTAAATAAAAAATCAACTACTTTAGATTTGAATAAATCAAAGTTAAATATTATTTTAGAAGATATTGAGCCAGCACAACAAGCAGAAAATAAACAGCACGATATCAATGCAGTATCAAATAATTTAGAGTTGAAAAATTTCGATGAAAATGTATATTTGAGAGAAAGTATTGTGTTGCAAAGACGTGACGATATTGAAGATAGTGATAGTTCAGATAATGATGAGGATAATTGTATTAACTTAATGAAACCATCTATAAATCTTCTTAAAAATCCTGATTTTATGATTAATGAAGATATTGTGATAATGCATAATACATCGTCAAACATAAATCAAAATCATCACAATAAAGATCTAATGTGGAATACTCCAGGTAATTTATTAAATTGTTTAATGTCAAATTTGAAATACGACAGCCTTTCGAAATGTTCTTAGCCTAACAAGTTAAATTCTATCCCTTGATTAAAATAATTTTGTAACGAGACGTTACAAATAACCTGCTTATTCATATACCTAATACAGTTTTTGATGCCCATAACCAATATTATATTCTAGTAATTCTCATTCAATTGGCAAAATTTATTACAAATAGTGTCAAAGTTTAGAGGCCAAAAGGGCGAACTGGGATCCAGTTGGAGTTAGAGTTATACTTCGGCTAGCAGCCGAATTATAACATGTAAACCAACCAGATACTCGTTTCCCGATCTAACCCGACTCACCTTCCGATTATTCTCGTGAATCACGTAAACATAGTAAACTTAGTTAGAACCGACTCACCTTTCTCGTGAGTTACTTTGAGTTATTTACTAACCATAGAACTTTTTCCCGATTCTCGTGAGCTACTTAGAGGTATTAACTAATCATAGTTAGAACCTTTTCCCGATCTAACCCGACTCACTTGCTGAATATTCTCGCGGGCTATTTAGAAATATTTCCTAACCGTAGTTAAAACCCCTTTTCCTGATACTACGACTCACCTGCCGACTATTCTAGTGAGTTAGTTAGGAACCTTTTCGTTTGGAAAATATTCCTCACTCACCTTCGGGTTACTTCAGACCCCCTTTCGTACTCCGACTTAGGGAATAGTGTCGCTATAACTGTAAAAGAAACTTGTATATGCCATAAATCGTTTTTCGTTCTCATCACCTATGGAAACGATTATACTGATCATTAAAGGAAGCAGACCTTTAATAGATCCAACCACCCCTGAGTTTTCCCAGGCTGGAAAACAAAACTGCATTACAATTTAACTGAGGCTTTGCAAAATAATCGTTTACAGCTGCAACTGCAATCTTTATTTTCACATTCATTTGATGCATTTACCTTTTTGAAGATAGTCGATGTTTTACCTTTTTGAAGATAGTCGATCAATAAAATACATTTGTAATCTCAGAAAACTTTTGCATTAACTCGACAAGCTGATTGAATTGTCTTTGCCTCTTTGGTGCACTTTCACCGGCTTCAATCAATTGTTCTGATTGTTCTTTTGTCTCTGGTGTGTTAGACGCTTAAAATCCCTTTTATTTCACTGAAATCGATCCCAATAAGCTTGAGAAATTTCCATTCGAATGAGTCCTTGATCAAGATATTTTTGAATATGTTTACAGGCAATTATATAGTTGTTTAGAAACTACCATACGCATGGTTGAAGAAGGTTCTCAACTATTTTATTTTTATCGTTACTATTCATATGTTTTAAAGCAAAAATTATAATATTTGTATTTTTACCACTAAGCATATATAGTATATACATGCACCATGCATGGTCGGTCATTGGAATCCTGATAGGATAAGGCATGGGCCTCTATATTTAGGGCAAAACAAATTAGGCGGTACAAAAGATCAATTTCTTTTGGTCGCGGTGTATATGGACTTTCTAATATAATTTAACTTCAGAACGGCTAGACCGATTTGGCTATTTTTTTAAATAGCCATAATGCTTAGAGTATTAAGACTTTTTCTAATATTTCTAAAGAAACTGTTTACCTATCAACTCAAACCCATAACTTATGATTCGATCGATGAATTTGCGCAATTTTTTTTTGTTTTGTTCGTTTTAAGAGCTAACTATATTGTACTTTTGCTAGCTTAAGCAAATGTACGAATACATGTAATCAAACGTGTATGACTATATTGTACTTAACAAACTTTTCGTTAAGTTTCGTCAAGTGTCATTTGCTTAAGCAAACAGCGAAACTGACCGCACTTTACTTAAGGAGTCATGTGTTTTTAGAAAAACTGTTTATGAAAAAAACAAGTAAGAGCGGCTAAATTCGGCTATGCCGAATCTTATATACCCTTCACCATGGTATTCTGAAGGAGATGAATACATCGTTGGAATCTACTACCTCATAGCTCTCCACAAACAAGCGGTATCCCCATTTATTTTTTCTTAAATGTCCAAAAATTTTAATCCAAAATAATATGTCATGTAAAATCTCAAATTTATATTTTTCCATATGTTTCAGCGCTTTTCTTGTCAAATTTGGCATTTTCTAGGCAAAAAAAAGTTGGCGACACTACTATTTATTTTTTATTTATATCATTCACAATAGTTGTGAAACGTATTTAACCTACGTATTTATCTTCACACTCTTATTAAACAAAGGGATTTTACTGGAAAAATTAGAGGTAGTCCTGGTTTTTTGCTAATATCTCAGCCATTTATTAACCGATCTGTCTGATTTTTAATAGCAAACAGAAATGGATCACATGTAACAGAAATAAAAAAGAATCAAGTCCTCATCATGTCTGGGTTCTTCGGAAAACCCATTTCAACACACAGACGGACAGACGGACAGACGGACATCGTTAAATCAACTTCGCTCTTCATATGGACCCAGAATATATATACTTTATAGGGTCTAAGATCAATATTGTAGAAATTACAAACGGAATGACAAACTTATATATACCCTTCCAACTGTGGCGAAGGGTATAAAAAACAAATTGTAATGTACGCGGAAAATATTTTTATAGAAAATTTAATTGAAAATGTTAAAAAACAAACGTGCATGTATAACAAAAGGGATGGGTTTTATATATGTTTTTCGATTGAGATGCAAGCACTGTTGCATTTTTTAGTACTTTTTTATTTATGTTTTCATTTGTTTCTTTAAATTATTTAAAATTAATATATATTTACTTGTTAATTGTAAAATATTTATAAATTGAACACATTAAATAATATTTTTCGAAAAGATACATATATTTTGGAAATACAGGGTGGCGCAAAAATAACCTTCCGATGTTTTTTGGCTGTAATTTAAAAAAAACAAATGAAAAACTTTGATTCTTCTTGTGGATTATTTTTATTTGGTCTTTTAATTTTTTTTACATCAAGTCGAGAATATGATTGATTGTCATTTGAGCCCTTTTTATGGCATTTTCCATCACTTTGGCCAAAACTTCCGGCGATAGGTCCTCACATTCTTGACGGATATTGTCTTTAAGAGCTGCAAGAGTCTGAGGCTTGTTGACATAAGCCCGCGACTTCAAAAAGCCCCACAAAAAGAAGTCTGGAGCGGTCAAATCAGGCGATCTTGCTGGCCAGTGCAAATCGCGAAAACGGGAGATTAGGCGCCCGGGAAATGCATCCTTCAGCATATCGGTTGTGGCACGTGCAGTGTGTGGCGTTGCACCGTCCTGTTGGAACCACATGTTTTCCAATCCCAATTCATCAAGTTGATCATTGCTCTGTTGCGCTCACCATTCACAGTAACCGTTTGGCCCGCGACGTCTTCGAAGAAAAAAGGTCCCATGACTCCTCCAGCGAAAACAGCACACCATACAGTGACTTTGAGCGGGTGTAATGGCTCTTCGTGGGTTACACGCGGATTTTCAGTGCCCCAGAAGCGTAAATTTTGCTTATTTACGTACCCGCTAAGATGGAAATGGGCCTCATCACTCATGATTATTTTTGATAAAAAATCATCTTTATTATTGCTCAAATAAATAGTCACAAATATTCCGCGTTCTGGAGCAGTGTAGCGTAACATTGTTTATTAACGTGTATTTCGCATGTGTTTACTACACAAATGTCAAAACAGAACTGACATTAGGGGCCAATCGCAAAATTTATAGCATTTTCTGATAGGTGGATTACTTTTGCGCCATCTTGTATATAAAGAAAAGAGTTTTTGCAAAAGTACAAAAAAAGTGCTAGTAAGTATTTAAGTTTAAAAAGTACATTGTAGCCATCCAAAAGTCTTCAATAAGTTGATTAAGCATTTGACAGACTTTTCGTTAATTTTTGACAGTAGCTTAAGTTAGCAAAAGTACAATATAGTTAGCCCTATAGTCTTGAAGAAGTTTTTAATTCGAACAATTTGGAAAACTCGAAATTTGTTTTGCACTGTTCATCATAACCGACATAATGAATGACATTTTTGAATCATTCGTTTCTGTTGTGTTCCCTATGCTCTCGGTATGAAAATAATGTATTTTTTCATTTAAGTTTTGTTTCGCGATTTGTTCAAAAAATTTTGTTATTTACATTCCAATTTATTTTTTTAAGTGTATAAATGTTAATATATTATTACTTAAAATAGAGGTTAAGATCCTTTTATAAAAAAAAAAAAAATAATAATAATGATTATTTATTATTTCTTTTCCTCCAATATTTCGTCACCACATTGGGTGACTTCTTCAGGGAAATTATATAATTTTTATCCAACAATAAAAACTTATATATATTGAAAAAAATTATATAATTTCCCTGAAGAAGTCACCCAATGTGGTGACGAAATATTGGAGAAAAAGAAATAATAAATAATCATTATTATTATTTTTTTTTTTTTATAAAAGGATCTTGAACTCGATTTTAAGTAATAATATATTATAATATTGAAGATCGAACAAAGGAGGATAAATATAGTGTATAAATGTTGTTTGACTGCTTATTGTCAAGGTTTAAATCCAGCTAATCGGTAAAAAAGAATTTATTCATTTAAATTGTTAAATAGGAAAAATATTAAAGTGCTGTGAAAAAATTAATTTTTGTATCGGTGATTAGTGTATTTGAAATGCGGTTCAGTTGTAAATCGTTTCATGAAATTAAGGAAGTTGCATCGTTTTCAAATTTACAGATTTATTACAATAGACTCACCGTCTATTGTTTTGAATTGGCAAACGGGAATAGAAGACATTTTGATACCACACATTCCAATGATTCCGGTCAAAATGCTATTCGATTTAATATGCTTGCAATTTCCAGTGCGGCTTGCATTCGCAATGACAATTAATAAATCGTAAGGACAGTTAATGAGTGTTTGCAGCCTTAACTTCAAAAATTATGTGTCGCCTGTTCCTGCTTTTGTTTGTTTACGCGCCAGCCAGCATTGCATTGCAATGATCGAAATTCTCGTCCTCGACACTGTTAGCAGTCTGCTAATGCAGGATCTGGCCGAAGTTTTAAAAACATATTTAATTTCTGTTATTTTGGCAACAATACGACGAAATGGTATTATAGCGCTATAGTAATGGCCTCTTCTGGAATTGCAACTACTTTGTTAGATGGTGGGCGAACTGCACATTCCTTATTAAAGTTGCCATTAAATATGCAACAGAAACACGAAAAAAAATATGGAATGGCAATGGTACTTCTACATTGCAAGACTTTTATATGGGATGAATGCAAAATAGAACACAAAAAAAAAATTTCAATATAATATTACTCTTCAATTCCTAATATTTTGTTTTTAAAATTTCTTAAAAGTTTTACAAACTTTCAAATTATTTTATTTCTTTATGTTCTTTGAAGATGTTATTTTGTTTTAATATTGAAGTTGTGTTTTTATAGCTACATATGTATGAATTTTTTGTATTTATTTCTTTAAAATTGCTGAAGAACCAAATGTGAGTTTTAAGTACATTAGATAATTTTTTTTAATAAAAACTAGGAATTAACTTCTTAAAAATAAGAAAATATTTTCTAACATCAAGTAAAAAAAGCAATTCTTTTAAGTGAAAATTATCCTTAAATTTGATAAAAATTTTCTAATAAATTTTAAACTGTTTCTATGGTAAAGGTAATATATTTTACCATTTATCTTAAAATATTTTGCACTCACTGTGTAAGTATTTTCTCACTTTCGGAGGACTTCCGCTTTGTGAGGACACTGCTTTTAAAAAGCTTTTTGCTATAGATTTCTGCCTTTAAATTAAATTGAATTATACTAAACTCATGTATTTAAAATATAAATTAAATTTCATTAGCAAAAAGGTAAAAAAATTTAAAAAAAATGCACTGCAGTATATTCTGAAAAGTAATAAATTGTGACAAAGTCAGATCTTTTTCGTAGTTACTTAATGGTTCTCCTTGTGAGAACTACAAAAAGGGACCCCGTAAGTGACACACGGCATCTATGGCTAAGGAACACTGGGGGTCCTTTGTCTTTTTAAAGTAACTAATTTAAAGAAATTGTTGCAAAATATCAGTTACATTTCTTGTTATTATTGGAGAATTTGAAAATGTCATAAGTTTTTTTAAGGCATGTTTAGCTTATACAAGTTTTAACTTTTTTCATTATTAAGTGAAAAAAAAATAGTTTTAGTGTCTTCGACAAATATAAAGTTTAATAGGCGCAACGTTAATTATAGCAAAGCCATTTTGCCGTAATGTACAAAATGTATAAAATGTGCTGCGTTATTTTGTATTGTAGTCAGCAAACAAAATTAATACATAAAATCGCAAATTGGAAATTTTTTACCTTAAGCTACTTTAAGTTCAATATTTAAGACTTTAAGATTAGAGATGGGCACGTGAGCGATTTTTGACTCACGCTCACGCACAATCACGAACCAAAAATTAATTAATTGTTTTTTTAAATAGAATATTAAAAATAATTTAAACGTTTTCCAACAACAAAAAAAATCCTATACCAAATTTTATTATTTTTTAAAAATTAGAAAACTTTTACCAAGGACCCTTGAAACCAGGATGAACAAACTACATTTTTTTTAGCCACGCATGATGCCATGGTGCCATGGTGCCATGATGCCATGATGCCAAATGACGAAACTACAAAAAATTCTTAGGCGACACCATGAAATTCTTAGGCGATTTACAGAAACATTTAGCCAAATGCAATGGTACAACTCCAAGTACAGTGATTGTGTTGTGAATGTAAACATGTTTGAATTTTTTTTTTCCTAACATTCAACAAAAACACAATATGAATTATTATTATAACAAACAAATGGATATTTGATTGTTTTTGCTTAAGACAACAAACAAAACAATGGTAAACGTGAGTATGAAAGAGACAAAAAACACAAAACAACGGTAAACATGAGTAAAGATAAAAATATAAAATATTATAATATTTAAAAATTTAAATATTATAATAAAATGTAAATGTTTATTAAAATGGGTTTTTTTATCTTTACTCATGTTTACCGTTGTTTTGTGTTTTTTGTCTCTTTCATACTCACGTTTACCATTGTTTTGTTTGTTGTCTTAAGCAAAAACAATCAAATATCCATTTGTTTGTTATAATAATAATTAATATTGTGTTTTTGTTGAATGTTAGGAAAAAAAAATTCAAACATGTATACATTCACAACACAATCACTGTACTTGGAGTTGTACCATTGCATTTGGCTAAATGTTTCTGTAAATCGCCTAAGAATTTCATGGTGTCGCCTAAGAATTTTTTGTAGTTTCGTCATTTGGCATCATGGCACCATGGCACCATGGCATCATGTGTGGCTAAAAAAAATGTAGTTTGTTCATCCTGGTTTCAAGGGTCCTTGCTTTTACTTGAAAAAAAGAATATTTTATTAAAATTTTTAAAATTTATCTGAACTAAGTTGCATGAAAATTTTCCCTAGAAATAGTTCATCAGTTTCTAAAATCATATAAATTTGTATTATAACATAAGAAAAAAATTATTCGTTTTTGTTTTTAATTGCCTAAATTTTTAGAAAACAATTCTTGAAAATTAGAAAGTGGCAGACTTAATTTAGAGTTAATTTTACTAAGTTCAAGTACTTTCTCATTTTAAAAACTTTTACGAATTCATCACAAATATTCCAAATAATATTATCATTCATAGCATCCAGTAATTCCGAACAAAAACTTCTGTATTACAATAAGGCTTGAACCATGTTATAACTGGAATCCCATCTAGTTTGACAGTCTAGTACAGTTTTTTCAAGTTTAGCTTTTTAGTTAGTGTTCGCAATTTTTTTTGCAAATAACTCTGCATTTGTATTTGCTTAAAAGGACTAGATATAGTGTCGAGCACTGCAAACTGGAATGCAAGAAATTTAATATTTTTTTATGATTTTTCTATCAAACATTTTTCACGCCATGAACAGCAAGAATATTTTTTTTATATTTTTGAACCCGAACCTGGTTAAATTTATGGTTTCAGGGGTTCGGATTCAAAGTTTTTATAAACAGCGCACCTGAACCCGTTTGGGTTCGGGTTCGGTTTCAAACCCTAATTATTTTTAACCTAACAACTAACAAATGCAGTAAAAATAACCAACAATATCTTAAAAACAAGTAAAAATTGTTTACTACGAAAACTTCAAAACAACTGACAAAATAAGTTAAAACTACTGTGCAGTTAATTTTTCGGATTTTTCTTTCAATTACAATTTGCACACAAGTTTCTGATTTTTACTAAGAAATATCAACAAGAATATACCAATAATAACAAGTAGACAATAATTGTCAAAAATTTTCTAAATTACTAACAAAAACTAAAGCTGAAAGTCCATACCACGCATGCTGCGCTTCTTTGCGTCATACGCGGTTGTCAAAAAAGTAGAATCAGTGTAATTGTATGCTGCAAGTTACATAGTATAGAAGCGTAGAATGCCTTGACACGTATGACGCGTAAACTAGGTCTACTTTCTACTTTTGTAAGCGTCATAAGCAGCGTACGAACAGATCAGCTGATTTTGATAGGTTATTTTTATTTTAAAAACTACACAATGGAGGAAAAATTAATTGAAGCTGTAAAAAAACACGAAGTTCTTTGTTTTATTTTTACTTATTTTTTTTTTAAATAACTGTACTGACTACTGATTATTACAACAATAACTGTTATGTAGTAACTGTCAATATCTTTTTAGTGTATATTATGCGATTATTTATTTTTTGTAACAAAAATCACAGTATTTTATGAAATTTACAAAACTTTAAAATATAGATAATACAAAAAGAGAAATTTTAAATATTACGTAAATAATAGAATATATAGAACAAATGGGACCACGTTTAATAAGAACCTCGCTTATAACAAACTAATTGGTTCCTCGGAGTTCGTCTCAACCTGGTTTTACTGTAATTAGAGATATTACAAATGGAATTGCAAGCATTATTTGACTAAAAAAAATAAAAAAGTTAAAAATTCTATAAGTTTGCACTAATTAAATTTTTTTTGCTGCTTTTTACAAAATATGTTTTAAAAATTATACTGTTTTTATAGTTGTTTTTTTTTAATATTTTAACAGATAGAAATTGTATGATCGTTAGAAATGTATCAACAAAAACCACTACCGGATGTCAATTAACTCCTAATACAGTAATAACGCGCCAAACTCATATGTGTACTAAAGAATCTGTATTAGTTGCAGATACAAAACAGAAAACGTCTTATAAAAGTTTGAAAGCTAGAAAAGCATTAACTGATCTTTATAACAAACTAGCTATTGACAAAAATCCTCAGTCTTTGGTCAAAATCATAAATAAAAATTTTGCTCCAGAAAAAGGAATTTTAAAAATTGATAATAACAACAATACAATTGGTCCATGTAAAAATTTTACAAATGATTCTACTAATGAAAATCAAATGGACATCTCTCCAATAGCAATTGAGAATGTTGAAGATATTAATTTAGATATTTCGTTGATACCAAAAGACAATCAAAATAATATCAGTACTGCCTTAATACCTTCAAATAATACAATTTTAATTCCAACAAATACAAATCATTCAAATGAAATTAACAAAAATCAATTGATCGCATCAACTCTGGCTATTGAGTATGTTGGAGAAACTAATTTAAATAGTTCATTAATAACAAAAGCTTGTCAAGATAATACCATCACCGCTTTAATACCTGCAGAAAATAAAAATTTAATTGCCATAAATAAAAAATGCTCAAACAAAATTAATGAAAATCGATTGAACTCCTTATCTGTCAGTATTAAAGATAATGCTATTGAACCATTAGCATCCTCAACAATTCAATCATCGAATATAGATTATATAACTGAAAGTAGAAATGAATATGAAATAAATACAGATCAAAGATTGAGTCTACAAGATATAGAAAATGCAAATAATTTTATTAGTTCTAGTCCCACTATAGGTGAAGCCTTAGAATATGGCCTTGAAATTTTTGAAAGTGGTAAGTATTGCTTAATTTTTTTTATAACGACGTTGTTTAATGTTATAATAGCTGTGTTTATGTGGGTAGCTATCAATGTTGGCTTCTATCACTTCCATTCATATTTGACATAAGTAACGTTAAGCGTTAACACTTAAAGTTGTCTTATGTCAAATTTATATGGAAATGACATAAGCCAACTTTGGTAGCACAGCTAATAGTTTACCATTATTAAAATATATTAAATGTTTCTAAATACTTCCCATTTCCCATTTTCAGATGTATCCAAATTAGTAAATAATTACGAAGTGAAAATAAAATTACGCCTCGAAAATGCTCGACGTCAACACCTCACAAATATAACAGATATGTATAAACAAAAAATCTGTGAAATAACGGAGAGTGTGCTAAAAAAATCGGAGGAACAAAAAACAGAGTTGGAATTGCATCGTAAAAATATGGAACGTTTGATAACACAAATGGAGTGGCAATTTCAAATATTTATGGAAAAATCGAAAGAATATGATAAGTATGATTTCATTACTAAATATATATGTTTAACAATTTCATTAACAATAATTTAAACAACAGTTATCAGGAAATTATGGAACAGGCATTGGATGCGTTAAATGAATTGGATATAAATGAACGTATAACAACGGAATATAACGCTTTAATGAATCAATTAAATACGGACGACAAAGAAGTCATGCAAGAAGTTTGGAGTGATTATATGAATGAACGGACGCAAAAATTTCATAATTCTATGCAGAAATTGTCAAAAATTTAAAAAAAAAAAAAGATTTAGAAACCGCACTACCATGATGTCATAACACTTTTTCTATATTTAAATTTTAAAAAATTAACTAAAGAACTAAAAAAATGAAATCCATTCAGTGAATTGAAAACAAAGAAATTCGTTCACTGAATTCAAAATTTATTTTCTACCGTTCAGCAGATGCAAAACATTTCTTAATACAAAAATTTAAATAAATTTATAATTCAAAGCAATTTAAAAGTATTCTTTTTGTAAAACGATACGAGTTTGTAACTTACATAATCGTATCCTCCCCTAAATCAAAAGATATGCATATAACAAAAAATTTAAATCGAGTTTACACAAAATTAGTCTTCACGATCACAACTATAAATTTGAAAAATATATAAGATTTAATTTTCCAAACTGATAAGTTTCAAATTTTTCATTACTTGCGTAAGTTTTGTTTTTAATTTTATAAAGCCCATTAGCTTTTAAATTTTGCAAGTAAATGAAAATGTTTTTTGATTTATAAATAAGAGATAAAATAAAATAAATTCACAATTCTTCGATCTACTGCCTACAAAGTTTGGGCTTGTCTGAAGGAACTTATGCTTTTTTTAATTAAAACAATTAGTTCAAAATGGCTTGCACACAAAAACTTTCTGAAAGCATTAATAAAATTTAATCGCAATTTTAAAACCGTTACTTTTAAAACGAAAGTGTCTAGAAATACTATTTCGCGGGTGACTAAAAAGTGGAATGAAGGTTTAAAAATTGTTAGAAATCTGGGTACTGAAGGGTAAAAAGAAAGTGCTGACCATTGCATGACCAAGAAAATTGCTAAGAAGTTGTAGATACTGGATGCAAAATATTTTTGTTTTGTATATTCATATTTTTTTATATTGTCAAATCTAAATCCCGTAATATATATAATGTAAACGATATAGATTTCGAAATAGATTTCAAATTGAAATCTACTTAAAAAATTTCGCTTGATACGTTACTTTGATTATTGATTATGAAATCATTATTGATGAACTGTTATACAGAAATTATTATTATTTATATTTATTTTTATATTTTTTTTTATATTTGATTATAATTATTTTATTCACTTTGAACATTGCAAAAGCACCGCACACAAGACACAAACTCTCAACGAAATAAGACAGAAAAAACAGTCAAAAAAATTGACATTTGAGGAACCAAAAATAAAACACGAATTTTAACACAAAACATTGCTACACATGATGAAATATTAAGTGGAACATGCCTATATTTCTACTAATGTTCCTTCGTATGTGGGCTCATATGTTATTTTGCATTTTAGGTGACGAAATAGTGTTTTGTGAATTAACCCAATAAACATTTTTGCTGGAATTAAGGCTAAAATCAAGTGTTATTCAAATCATGTTTTCCAATTTCAAGTCTTGATTTATACTTTAATTGCACTTTAATTCAATAGCATATTCCAGCAAAACGGACACTGGAGCTCAAGACAAACATCACTGTGAGAATATACTTGAATCACAATTTAATTCAAGTTCAAACAACATATTT
Source organism: Eustalomyia histrio (assembly GCA_949748255.1). Classification (NCBI taxonomy): domain Eukaryota; kingdom Metazoa; phylum Arthropoda; class Insecta; order Diptera; family Anthomyiidae; genus Eustalomyia; species Eustalomyia histrio. The sequence continues at coordinate 58,463,690 of OX456524.1, forward strand.
TAATAATGACACTTGTTTTCAGACCCCAATTTCAAGTTTAAACAAAGACATCAAAACACTGTAATGTTTGGTTTTGGTATAATTTATTAACAATTGCATACTCTTTTTGACATACTAACACATATAATTTTGGTTTTTTTAATTTAGAAGCATAGAAATTTATAGAATCTTTCTGAAATAAAAAAAAAAATAATTTAAGGTCAGAGTTTAGCTCCAAATAAATGAGGCTTACCTTTTCGTAAAGATCCATGGAAGAAATTCAGATTTTATAAAAATCTTCTTAGGAAAATTGTAAATTGAACAAATATTTTAATTTTATTTTAAAATAATGACAAAAACGAAAAACATAAAACAAACTATTTTTATTTGTATGAACTTGATTTTGGCTGTAAAAACACCTAAAATAAAGCACAATACAAACAATATTTAAAGCACTTGAATTTTTAACTTTTCAATGTTTATTGGGAATTGATTAAATTTTAAATTCTTCGCAGCTCTGCCCGCAAAAAAAATCGTTGCCAGGTAATTAGTAGCATTGCATAAATTTTTAAAAAATGAATTAAAAAAACTAAAAACTTTATGTTCGCCAGGGTTGGCAGTCGATACCGCTAAAATAAATATCGATTCAAAACCCTACCAATAGCCTTAAAATTACCGTCACCGGTATTACTGAAATATTTCTAAAATACCGCTGTTGAATAGAGTATTTAAAAACCGAAACCGAAAACCGGTCAACCAGTTTATTTATTTTTAAAAACCGATCGGTTTCGAATATTTTGTGAATTCGAAGAAAACCGAAAATCGGTCCTTTTTGTTCGGTTGACCGGTTTTTTTAATTACATCACCAACTGGGTTACCTGGTCTCTTTTATTTTTTCCAAACACTTTTATAATCGTTTTTTTGGTTATAAAAATTTAGATGTAAGTCTGATAGATTGTGATGAAGACTTTGGATATTTCAAATTCAAATAGTTTAATTTCTGATCTAAATAACACAATAAGCAGTATTCAAAATCCTAAAAAACAGACTGTACAAAATAATTCATCATTATATGATAATTTCATATATCTTGATAAATGCGACAAAAGAACTGAAAAGTTGGAAAATTTATATCATTGTCTTTTGACTATTTGTCCAACATCTACTATTAGTGAAAGAGTAGTTTTCACTTCTAGCTTTATCAAAAGCAAACAAAAAAATCGTCTTAAAACGAAACATTTAAATTAAATAATATTTAATAATATTATTTTAGAAGTGAAAAATAGATTTTCTTTTTACATATTTAAAATGTAATATTAAAAACAATTATTTAATGAAAAACGTTTTAAACGTTCAAATTACTAACGTACTTAATTTTACCAATTTACAAACTTTATGACCTCTATTCATTTGATATGCATATAGTTTTATAATATTAATTTTTAAGATATTATATTAAAAAATATTAAAACCAATAAATAAAATGTTAAAATGAAATACAATAAAAAAATATTATAAAATATTTTTTTCAAAGAATATATTTTTTTATTTTTATTACTTTATATATTAAATTTCTTTTTTTTTTTGTTTGTAATCAAAACAATTTACAAATTATATAAGCTTTTTATTCAAATTAAAAAAAAACCGAAAAAACCGGTTGACCGGTTTTTTCTGCAAAAACCGAAACCGAAACCGGTTTTTTTTAAATTCGATTTTTCGAAGAAAACCGAAACCGGGTTTTCCAAAAGGCCGGTTTTTTGAATACTCTACTGTTGAAGCAACTAAAATACCATTATTCTTAAAGAACCGATAGATAAATAAATGAAATATCGGTACCTTTAAAATACCGTTACTAAAATAAATGAAATACTTTTGTACCTACCATACTGCTACCCTTACTTTTAATTCACTGCTTTTGTGTTGCACGTAGTAATTCAGTATTTTACGTTAATGTTGATAAATTCTTTTTTTTTTATTTAAGTTTGATTTTTATAAAAGCGGCATGCGTCGAAATTGCTAATCACCATTACATTTAACCTTTTAATACCGTTACTGAAATATCGTTTTCCTTATAATATCGATACTGAAATGAAATAAGATTTATTCTTAAAATACCGACACCGAAAAAATCTGAAATTGCGTCACTCTTACCGATAATCGCATCATTTCGGTTACCAACCATGGTTTTCGCATGTTTGGGAAAAACTTTAGTTAAAATTCTCCAAAGCACAAAAAACATGATTGAAAAACATATCGCACATGTTCTTCCTTTAGTAGGGGCAAAAACTGTTGTTTTTTTTAATATTTACTATAAAATTTAAAAACAATTATGTCATTAAAAGAAATACGAACAAGAAGTATACAACGGTAGTTGTCTTTGCAATTTTTTAAGTGATTATGGAAATATAAAAAGTTTTTGAGTTGCTACTCTTTATATGAAATTTGTTCATATATTTAATGTAAACCGTTATGAAATAAACACAAGTACAACTTAAAATACTTCTTTTTATTTGAAACAAAACCGATATGAATTAAGCTTCCATTTGGGGACAACTCAAAATATTTCTCTTTAGTTGGTTCGAAAGAAGCTACGCTACTCTTGCTATCTACAGCTATCTCGTTTGATTATGCCCTCTCATACTTAAATGGTACTCAATATAGTGTTTTGTGCAAATCAGAATCATGAATACCCTCTGCGCTGTGACTTATTTTACTGACTCCATCCTACAATGTAAACGACGATATTTCTACAGAAATAAATTCACGTCTACAAGAGACATAAAATCACTAATTAATCACTAAAATTACGTGCAAAAAAATATCAAAAATAAATTCTTGCTTTGCATGTATTTTCATGTTTTCACATTAATTTTGTCTCGTGTAGACGTAAGTTTTAAAAACCAGTAATCAAATAATTTAGTTTTGATTCGTTTTATGTAAAATTGGCAACCCTGTATTTGTTTACTTCAATCATCTGTTGGTTTTGTGAATATTTTTCGCAGCAAAAACGAAAGGAATTGAATATAAAAAATATTCTTATTTTAAGATTTTTATAATAGTGAATTAAAATAATATAATATATTGAAAATATGTTTACCAGACTATTTCTTAACACAACCGCTATCAAATTATGTAAATTACCCAAACACATTTTAGTGACGCAACAACATGCGGCTTTACCAAAATATTTTACAGTCCAGTCCCAGTGCCGTCTGCATGTAAAAGTTTACGATAAAGATGCCGGTTTAGATACGAAAAGAGATGCGAATAAGTTACAAACGAATGATGAATTCGACACTGATGTTAAATCACACAACTTTGAAGACAGAATAATCAAAAGTTTTAATGTTACTAAATCGGCAAATTTTGAACCATTAAAATCTAATGAATTGGAACTGGAAAGATTACAAACAGTAGAAATGTCCGAAGATCCCAAAGGTGATCCAGATCTATTTGGCAATGCTCCCAATAAACCAATTAAGGAAGATGAAGGTTTGTTTTTAATGTATATTTTTCTTTGTTAGAGAAACATCGTAGCTTCTGAGATATGTTTCCATTAGTATTTTTTGGAATAATTTTTCGTAAAAAACACAATTTCTAAAACATTTACCCTAAAAATAGCCGAGTTCGTTTGGCAATCTTATAACTGATTTGATTGGATATTTTTTATTTAGCTTATAAAAGTTGCAAATATAGGAGTTATATATTATTTTATATAGATTAATGTAGCAGTCCGTTATTTCTATTATTTGATCTTGACGGGTTTTCTTATATTAAAATATTGTTTCTACAAAAAATGTTCATACCAAAGGTTTGTTTTTTCGAATTTTATATAAATATTCCGTACAAATTTAAGTAGATATAAAATTGCTAAGTATAGCTGCATAAAACTTAAGAAACAAAATGCTGCGGTCTTAAAAATTCTTGCCTTTTCTCTTCTAAATGTCAACAAAAATATTTGAAATTTTTGTATTTTTAAATTGATGAAATATTAAAAACAACAAAAGCTAACAAATGAATTATGCATTTATGCTAACAAATGAATTATGCAAAGGTAGAGCAAGGCACACAATTTTATTGCTCTATTTCGCGTTCCGGCGAACTCTATACACGAACAGCTGTCGTACGAAGGCGACCCAAATGTTCAAATTGTATTTTTTTTAGAGCAAGGCCTCAGTTTATTTCTATAGGAAAGAAAAAAACGATTTCTCTTATATTATAAAAACCTCAAATTCTAATATATTTTGGTTTTTAGGTGATCTAGCTGAAGAAGAATATATAAGTCGTCCCATACGCCGTTCTAAACAATTAAGTACGAAAGAATATGCCGTAATAATTAAAGAACATTTAGATAATCATCGTCTTAAAGAAGCTCTGGATGTATTAGAAATTCGTATGTTAAAAGAAGATCGTGTTAAACCGGAAAATTATATTTACAATTTATTAATAAGTGGTTGCGCCAAAGCAGGTTATACACGTAAAGCATTTCAATTATTCTCCAAAATGCGCCAACGTGGCCTTAATGTTAAGGAAAGTACATATACTTCACTTTTTAATGCTTGTGCTAATGCTCCTTCTCGTACCGATGGTCTAACCAGAGCAATACGTTTAAAAGAAATTTTATTAGAGAAAGGCTATGAACCAAATGTTAAAAATTATAATGCTATGATTAAAGCATTTGGTCGTTGGGGCGACGTTAAGACAGCCTACATATTGGCCGATGAAATGAAAGATAAAAAATTAGAAATGACCGGAGAAACATATAATTTCCTATTGCAAGCATGTGCTAGTGATGAAAAATATGGATTTAGGTAAGTTTTTTATAATGAAAATTAAGTTATCTGGATGTAATTATCTGCTTTTTAGACATTGCTTATTAACTTGGCACAAAATGTTGCGCAAAGGCATAGAACCTGATTATTATTCTTTTAATGCCGTATTGAGATGTGTACGAGATTGTGGTTTTGGTGATTTAGAATCAATGGAGAAAGTTCTAAAAAAAATTTTAAATAAAACTCAGGCTAAACAAATAACTGCTAATAACATAAATCAACAAGAAATTGAACGTAGTACAGAAAATTCTTCATCAATATCAGAACAAACACAAATAGAAGACAATTCAATTCAAAGTTTAAAAGTGATAACTGAAGAAAATTCGTTACAAATACAAACAGAATCCTCAACTTTGGAATTACCTAATTTATTAGCTCCTCAACCCCACTTGGGAAGCATGATTTCATTAAGCGAAGTGCAAAAACCACACGAAAGATTTCTGTTGTTAGGTGGCCTTACTGGATTTTTAGAACTTATGAAGTCAAAAAATATTACACCAAATATACAAACATTTACCACTATGCTTGAGGTAATACCACCCACAAATACTGCGGAAAAGCATCTTTTAACATACATACGTAAAATAGGTCTTAAAGCCGATATAGACTTTTTCAATATTCTCATTAAGAAAAGAGCTATGCGTTATGATTATGAGGGTGGTAAAGAGGTCTTATCGATGATACGAACAGCAGGCTTATATCCAGATATAGTAACATACGGTGTTTTGGCTTTAGGATGTACAACAGTGGAAAATTCTCGAGAATTATTACAGCAAATGCGTCAAAATGGCATAAGGTAAGTACACCGTTTACATACGATTTGTTTATTTTGATTAGCGAAGAGCTAAGCAAATAAAGATATTGTATTACACTCAGTTACTGAGAACAAATATATAAAAAGTGGCTGTAAATAAGAAACAGGAAGTTTATTTATGTACATTTAACAGAGATTACTTCCCCATAATTTTGCAAAAACTTATCAGCAGCGTTTCATTGTTTATCCATTTTGTTAAATTATTTGAAAAAGAATTTTAATGGCCAAATTGACCTCGTTTTTCAATCCAAAGCTCCCACGCCGATTACCACTAATTCCAAATTAAAACGCTTTCAGGATAGTGGGCTAATACTCAAAGTATTTTTAAAGAACTTAATTAAATTTTAAACTTTTTTTAGAATGAATATTGCCATCTTGGGTGCCATGTTAAGACAAGGATGTGCTCAAAAGGCTTTTCCTTATGTTCGAGAGATAATGCAAATAAGTTTAGATGAAAATATAAAACCAAATGACGTGTTCCTTAAGCATTTACATAACTTTTATCTAAAATGTGCTCGAGCAATAGATGCCAGAGTAAGTGAATGCTCTATTAAAAACTATTACACAAGTATTATATTTTCCAATCTGTTGTATTTACTTCTAGCATCCTTTAACGAAAACCAAAAGTTATAAAAAGGAACATTTGAAATTTTGTGATAAATATAGATTGTATCAAGAAGAACATGGCATTGATGGATTAAAATTAGAAGATGCTATAAAGAAAATAATGCAACGACCTTATGATCAATATAAACAAGCTGATACGAAAGGTGTAGAACCACTAAAGAATGAAAAATTAAGTAAAAAAAATAAAATGCGAAAATATATTAAGAAAATTAAAATACAAGATCTTAAAGGTGATGAAGATGCACAAGATACACATGATCATCACAATGAGAATAGCCAACAAACAACAGAAGAAAGTCCCAATTCAAATAATCCTTTTAGGATAGCTTAAGTTTAAAGTAAGTTTAATATAATTGTTGATAATTTAAAATAAAAACTTCACAATTTTAATTGTTGATTTTTGTTTTTTTTTTTATATTATTATTATTTAAACAATCTAACCAATCATGGTACGCTTACGACCTCTCGCTCGAACTTCTTCAAATTTTGTCAATACTGATTCTTCGTCTTTGCCACATTCTTTACGATAGGCCTGTAGAATATAATCGAATAAGTAGGGCAGTTCACTGTGGGTACTTAGCAATGCACGTTCTAATACATATAAATCTACACCTTTATCTTCGGACCCTTGATTGTAATGACTTAAACCAAAGTCTATAAACACCACCTCATACTCTGCTAAATTGCACTCTTTAGGATTAATCAGAATATTGGATGTCGTCAAATCTCCGTGTATCACATTATTGGCATGCATTTTACCTATTATCCCACCTATACTTGTGCACAGTGACTTGAGGATTTCTTCAGCTTCTTCTTTTTTACTAGACACCGTCCTCTGAATGTATTCTTTTGCTGTTATGGCTTTGTCAAAATATTCCATATAGATTTTACGTTCCTGTAAATCCATGTGCAAAATTTTTGGTGCAATAATTCCTGCTGTTTGACATCTGCCTACTGCTTTGGCTTCAGCCTTCATGCGTTGTCTAGTGATTTGGGTATCCAAATCTTGATGGCGATACTTTTTGATAAATCTTTCTTTTATTAGACATTTTTCACCTTTATATTCGCCTAAATAAAGACGTCCTTCTGCTCCTTGTTTTATTATATCCTCTGACGACATTTGAAGAAAATAAAGAAATGGAATATTTAGCAAAGAATTTGGTTACCAAAACAAATGATGATAAACTAGCAGAGTTGTATTTTGAAGACGAGTACTTAGAAATACTATGCAACTAGTGCTTTCAATTCAGCTATCGGTTAATCGTCTAATTGGGCTAGAATCAGACGGAAAACGGATTTTTTGTAAATAGCGAATATTCAAATCAGAAAGCTTAATTATGCCGAAAGTTTTTTAAAGCTATTTTATTAATATTTTTGCTTATATTTGTCCTTATAATTATGTTGAATTAAGAAATAGATTCTCGCAATGAGATTAATTTTATGTATGAAAAGAAAATTCAACTTTAGCTTTCCTAAAAAATCTACCAATTCTTGTTTGCAGGCACAAGGTGTTAACAGATTGTGAGACTTGCCATGAATACTTATTCCCGTTGATAGGAATGATTGAATGTACATATAATCTATATAATGCACTTGCTGAGTTTCTGCGGCATGAGCATTGACTAAACAACTGATACTAATTCTACGCATTATCTCTTAACGTCAACAAATATCAAATTTATATGGGATTTTCGAGTATTTTTAGCACAGTAATATGTGGTTTTCAGTATATTAAAATACCAGATATTTTGTTTGACATCATTCAATCAGCTGCTAGTTTGTTTTGGTTATCATATTCTAAAAACGTCACAAACAACGTACAAAAGTGAATCATCTTTCAAAAAAAATATCGCAGATTTTAGTGTAAACTTAGTAATTTAAAGAAGTTCAACTCCAATTGAAATGTTCAATAATCTGTTTGGTAAAACCCCAACGCTTAAAGAACAACAACGTGAAAATGATAAAAATTTAAGAAAGGCATCACGAGACATTGAACGGGAACGTCGAAAACTAGATGAGGAAGAAAAGAAACTACAACAAGAAATTAAAAAGAATGCAGCCCAAGGAAATAATGATGTGTGTCGTATATTGGCCAAACAACTGGTAGAAATACGAAAACAAAAGGCAAGAACATTTGCGGCTAACAGTAAAATCACATCCATAGGCTATCAGAACAAAACAATTGGCACCAATGTGGCCTTAAGTAATGCCATGAGTACGACGGCCAAAACTATGGCCGATATGAATAAAATAATGAAACCCGAAGCCATTGCTGCCAATGTTCGAGACTTCCAGCAGGCAAATATGAAAATGGAAATGACCGATGAAATGATCAATGATACACTGGATGATATGTTGGCCGATTCGGATGACGAAGAAGAAACAAATGCTGTTGTTAATAAGGTGCTCGATGAAATAGGTATTGAAATTTCCGGACAAATGTTAAAAATACCATCCACAGCCGCGGGAGATTTGGAAGATCAACGCACTGACAAGGATATTGCAGCACAATTAGCTAAACTTAGATCCACCTAAATTAAAACCAAAAATTTCAAATTGTTTCCATTAGTTTTAAACAGCATGTTAAATTTTAAACTTTATTATTAAATCAACATAAAATTACAGTATTTTTTTTATAAAAATATTGTATACAAAAGATCTCAGTGATTTTATTTATTATTTATTTTATAAACGACCAGACATACCACCTGAGGCTACAATTGCTTCACCGGTAATATAACTTGCATCATCAGATACAAGGAATGATACAATACCAGCCATTTCTTCTGGGGTACCCAAACGATTTAATGGTATTTTTGATAAAGCAGCTTCATTAGCTGCTTCATCTTCATATAACTGAAGAGTACACTTTGGTTAATTTTTGCAATTTTAAAAAATTAAATTTCTTTAACACTTACTGATTTTGAAAATTTAGTTTTGATAATACCAGGAGCTAAGCAATTCACACGAATGCCTTCAGGCGCTAAGTCCTTAGCTGCTGCTTTTGTTAGTCCAATTAATGCGGTTTTACTAACTGAGTAGGCACCAAGAAGCTAGAATTGTTAAAAAAATAATCTTTTTTTTTTATCACTTTAACGTGAAAAAAACAAGTAAAAAAGGGCTAAATTTGGCTGTGCCGAATCTTTGAATACCCTCCACCATAGGGGCTGAAGATGATATACGTATTTACTAAATTTTGCATGAACTGTAATATGAATATGTTTTGCCAATTTATGTAACGAACTTTTGTTATTTATTTAGTTTTAGCAATGTTATTTACAGAGGTCTGCTCTGTTAGCGACTTTAACATTGTTGATTTTTACGTTAACTTAGTTATCAGAGTAACACACATATAGCTCTAAGAATGTTATTATTCTCTATGTAAGACAATAAATGTAATCGAACAATAAGAAGACTTAATAACATTTTTACTTACTTAACAGAAAAAAAAAATAGATACAGAAAAATTGTACAAATTTGTATGGACAATTTAGAGATACCTTCACATTTTCACTCATAACTTTTGAACCGCTTAACCGATTTTGCTCATTTTAAATACCAAACTGCTCGGGAGGATGTTCAATAATCTGGGTAAAAATAGGCACCCCCGCTTGCGTCTTCGCGTCGTGATCGCCATTTCAACAGACAGACGGACATCGCTAAATCGACTTAAAATTGCATAAGGATCACGAATATATATACTTTATGGGATCTTAAACCTATATTTCGACATATTACAAACGGAATGACAAACTGATATATACCCTCACCATATATGGTGGAGGGTATAAAAAATCAGTAAAAATTAATTTGGGCTCAAAACCGATTTTACTTATATTCATGCTTGGTTATATAAAATTTTGATTTTCGAAGCTGTTGTTACATTTTAAACGTTTTAAAGTGGTGGATTGTATGTATTGTCAAAGATTATATTTCAAATGCATAGGTTGAAGCGGAAACTTGTCACTTTAAACAAGCCCGATAAGAAAACTTACCGCAAAAGCGTCATAACCAGCAATTGAAGAAATAAATACTATACTTGAATTTTTTTCTTTGCGTAAAAATGGCAATGCTTCCTTGGCCAATAGAAATGAAGATTTGACATTCACGTCGAATATTTTATCCCAAACCTTTTCATCACAATCGAGTACACCACCAACAGCGGGATTGGTAGCAGCATTGGAAACCAAAATATTTATTTTACCATATTTACGAATAGTCTCATCAAAGAGTTGTTTGCGGTCTTGAGCCTCGCCTACGTGACACTTTAAACCGAATACGTTTAAATTTTGTTTACGCAATTCTTCGACAGCTTTATCCACATTATTTTGCTTACGACTGCTAATTACAACTTTGGCACCCTCTTGGGCCAAACGTTGTGCAATGGAAAAGCCAATACTGTAGAGAGAGGCAACAAAAGTAATTAAAATAATCGCAAATACTTAACACTAACCCATCGGTAGAAGCTGTTACTACTGCAACTTTACCCTGCAAACGCTTCATGTTAATGGCTGTTGAGTTGTTACTAACACTAGAAAATTTTCGTTGACACTGGTTATACCTAATGTAAGTAGTGCTTGAATCTGACGATTGTGTTTGATTTTGATTAGCAGCAAGAACTTTGAACCCACTGTAATTACCTGCTGTTGGTGATATGGCACTTTTTGTTTGTACATTTTTTTTACTAAATTGTTTAACAATTTGTAACATTTTCAGTAAATTTTATAGAAAATTTTGATAATACAATAAAATTAATGCAAAATTTTAATAAAAGAAAATACTGAAGAAAAAAGGATTTTTTGTATTGATATTAATAAAATAAATAAATAAAATAAAAATTGCGTACTTTGATAACTACAATCAGCTGTTTCTTAATTAAATTATTAATATTAATAAATTTTAGCATACTTTAAGGTATTAGAAAATTAATGTTAGAATTGCTTTAAAAACTTTTTTACATCCAATCAAACGGAGGGTCTAAAGGCCCTAACTAGCTTTTTTATTTAAATTCCTTTTTTGCACTTAACAAGAAATGTATCATTTTATAAGTTAAGCAACACAAAAAATTTAATTCAATTTAAAATGTAGCTTTATTTAAAACAAAAACAAATAATTATGATGTTTTTATTAAAATAAGTAAATTTTACCTCAGGTCACTATGTCTAAAAATTTCACCCCCATAGTTAAAAAAAACCCTAAACGCTAGTTTTAATAGTGAAGACTTTTGAATTACAGAATTATCCTGAAAATATTGTTTTGGATGATTCTTTTTTTTTTAATAACTTCTGTAAAAAATGAATATGTCCAGTAAATAATTGTATTTGTTTTTTATTTAATAAATAATATATGCAAACAAATCACTTTAATAGAAGAAATATTTCAAGCTTATGATATGATTTATATTTTTTATTAATATTGAAGAAAAATTCAATTATACAGCAGAAACTGATATCGGCGCTAATTTCTCATAGTCCAATTATAAATTTAAATTTTATTTATTTATATCCATATGACATTTTGGTAGCTTTCTAGATAATGAATGTTTAATATTAAAAATGTCTTTAACATAAGGCATTTCGAACATTTTTAATAAATCCAATTTTTGTAAATCTCCAATAACTTTGAGACCTTCATCATCAATATTATCACATGCTGATACTTCTAATACTTTAAGGGTATCCTTAACATGTGTTATACCTTCTAAACCATCCAAGTATTTACACTCATGAAATATGAGCGTGTCAATGTGATCACATCCTTTTAAATGATCCAAACCCATTCTCATTATGGATGATCCAGTAGCATCGATTGTCTTTATTTTGAATGAATCCTTTTCTGATGGTAGTGTATTGTAATCCTTGAGTATATGACTTTGATCTTCCACTGTACGTATGGCACCACCATTTTTTAATATCCATTCTGCGCAAAGACGATCTGGTCCAACAAGTTGTAAACGGTCTGCATCTACTCGGTTAAATGCAATGTCCACATAGCCCCATTGACACCTCGTCTGCCAAATATTAATGTTTTGTTGTTGCAATTTTAATCCATTGGTAATATTTTTTAGCATTGTACTACCTAAATTGTTAATGGTTTTTAAAAAAATTGCCATGCTTTTTATTTTAATAACTATTCTTTTATATTAAAATATAATTTTTTTTTCAGTTGTTGTAAAAAAGCCGGTATTCAATGCTTTGAAGAAAATAAACTGCGTTGCAAAATTATTTTCTTTGTTGTCTGCTGTATGAAATCGTCACACAAGAAATCGCTATACAAAATGTTCTAGTTTAAGCATGTCTCCAAATGCAATAATACTGGCATACAATTTTAAAAACAAACAAATTGGTTCCTTAAGTAATCTTTAAATATCATGCCATCATTTATTGCATTTGAAGACATGTAGTCAATGCAGTGGATGTTACAAATGAGTTACCAATTTTACTCGAAGGGGAAATATGTTTATAGACGCTATTTTAATACTCCCAAAACAAATCTAAAAATATCCCCCAAAAATCCCAGAAAGAGGTAAAAAGAGCTAAAAATTAAGTAGATAATTCTGACAAAAATCAATTTTTAGAAAAACCCAATTTATAATGCTTCCTTTTAACAATATTTTAAATTAATTTACATTTTTTTAAGAACTCTCAGATTTTAATTTACATGTTTAACGATTGAATTTAAGAGATATTTTATTTGATTTTCACAGCCAATAAACAATGGAAACAATGTTTTAGCTTTTGAGACACCACTTCTCTAAGATTTCTTTTGTATATCAAGCTTCGTAGAATATCATTTTTTTCTAAAGAAAATTTGGGATTTTTCTTTAAAAATATTATATTATTGTGATAACCAAATCTAGCAAATTGTAATTCTTTTTTGAATCGCATAAAAATTAATTCACTGGCAGTGCATAATTTATAGAGGAAAAAGTAACCAGTAGTAACACATTTCCCAATGACAGAAAGTTAAAAAATGTGGGCAGCCGACAAAAAAAATTTATGAATTTACATATTTTACCCCTAATTTCGGTTTGTTAGCTATGCTCGTAACTTGATTTATGCCGTTTTTCTTAGTTTTTTGTACTGCCATACAGGCTTAAAGCTATTTTGTTCATATCCCTGTTATTTTACTTCATTGGGGTTAAGTGCTATGGCAAACCGAAAAACACGCCCCACATAATCAGGATGAATATCAATACTAATTTTTTAATGATAAATATATAAATATTTATTATTTTGTTAATATAACATTTAAAAAACATTTATATTACAAAGTTTAAAACTTTATTATTTGTGTATATTTAATATTATGGTATTTCTTTTTTTGTTTTTAGTGTGCGTTAACTTTTATCAGATAATTTAGTTAAAAGAAATTTTTCAAATGAATTGGCTGGGTGTATAAGTGTATAGTGCAAAATGTCTTTTTAATAAATTTGATATTCGTAAAATAATTCTAATACTTAATTTTTTAAATTAAAAAAAAAAAAAATGTTTTTCTTTACATATATTGGAACTTTAAAAATGATTTGTTTTTATATTTTTCACACCATTGTAATATAAGATTGTGACTTTAGTTTTAAGAAATTTAAAGATTAATAACATGTTAATTTGTTATTGTAAATACAAGTAAACTATAGAGTACATCAACAATTTACATTTTTTTTCTTTTGCCTTGTGTTGTATAAATTCTTTGGTAAATAAATATTTTTAAATTAAAATAAACATATATAAAATTACTCCCTGTTTTTATAGGGCGAAGGGACTAATTCTTACAGAGGAATTGATTGTATTTTGTTTTTGGTACAATAACGAAATACACACAATTCCTCTGGCCGAATTATTTCGTTCGCCTTATAAAAACAGGAAGTAGGTTTGTTCACAAGGGGTATACAAAGTGTTGTATTGTGCTATTAAAAACAAAAATAGATGAAAGGACGATACAACATTTGCACCTATGTTTATTAAGCTATGTTTTATTATGCTACAAAAATAGAAAAACCAACGGGAAATCGTAGTTATAGTGAAATACATATGTAATTTTAATAACTCTCGTATTTTAATAGTACGTTACAACACTTAGTACACCTTGTGAGGGGTTATAATTACCCCCGTATTCCTAAAGACAAAGAATATGAAAGCTAGCAACTAGTTAGCATACACTTTTTCATTATGAATACGGGGTTAGTTGTTAGAAAAAAGAGAAATAAATTTAGTTTAAATAAAATACACAAAACACCTTATGTTAAAGAAATAAGTAGTTACATATAAGTGATGCTGTTTATGTCTATTACCTAAAATACACTAAAATAGATTTTAAGTTTAGTTTTTATTCATGTTTTCTTGTATTATGATTAAGTGGTAATTGTTTAAACAATCAATATTGCCGTGATTATGACGATCGCTGTTGATATTTGCAGTTTACTCAGCCAATTGGCGTTGTGCGTTGATTAATATCAACTAGATATATGTCTCTGTGATTTTGTAAAACAAAATCTACAAATGCATTAATGGGCGTAATTTCTTCAAGTGATGTAGTATTTTTATCAGACCATAAAAAGTTTGGACCAAACACAATGGCCAAATTAGATGACGTCATTTTATTAAGATCTTCACATTCCATAACCTGCAATATAAAAAAAATATTTATTTTACTTACGCACGAAATCTCATGCAATTTTGAAATCTAGTTCTTATATAATATTATACAGTAGCATATGATCGAAATGCAGTTTAAACGAGATTTCTTTATAATAAATATAGAATTTATTTTCTTCAAATTACATAACCAAAGCCCTAAGGCCATATATGATTAATAAAAGCTACTACATAATAAAAAATAAATATAACAATTTATATAATAAAAAAAAATAATTATAAAAAAATAAAATATATATAGCATAATAGCAGTACAATTATCAGGTTTCCCTAAGTGTAGCAATAGTTAATAAAATAAACAAAACAAGAAAAAACTTTACCTAGACATTTAGTTTTTCTTAAAGAATTAAATGAAAAAAAATTAAATTGAAATTTTGAGAGATATGTATATAAAACAAAAACAAGTAAAAAAGGGCTAAATTCGGCTGTGTCGAATCTTTGAATACCCTCCACCAAAGGGGATGAAGATGATATACGTATATACTAAATTTTGCATGAACTGTAATATGTATATGTTTTGTCAATTTATGTAACGAACTTTTGTTATTTAGTTTTAGCAATGTTATTTACAGAGGTCTGCTCTGTTAGCGACTTTAACATTGTTCATTTTTACGTTAACTTAGTTATCATAGTATGTAAGACAATAAATGTAATCGAACAATAAGAAGACTTAATAACATTTTTACTTACTTAACAGAAAAAAAAAATAGATACAGAAAAATTTTACAAATTTGTATGGAAAATTTAGAGGTACCTTCACATTTTCACTCATAACTTTTGAACCGCTAGACCGATTTTGCTCATTTTAAATACCAAACTGCTCGGGAGGATGTTCAATAATCTGGGTAAAAATAGGCACTCCCGCTTGCGTCTTCGCGTCGTGGTCGTGATTTCAACAGACAGACAGACGGACAGACAGACGGACATCGCTAAATCGACTTAAAATTGCATAAGGATCACGAATATATAAACTTTATGGGGTCTTAAACCTATATTTCGACATATTACAAACGGAATGACAAACTGATATATATATACCATATATGGTGGAGGGTATAAAAAAGAAATGTAGCACAAACCGCTATTAAACATGAAAGTAATCCTTCAGCTTCCGCCTTAATACCTGGGCTGAAAAAGTGAAACCCCTCATGTGTCGTACGTAATGTAAACGCAATGTTACCAACATTTGATTACTGATACAAAATGCTTAAATTTATAATTTGGCATGCTAGTTTTTATTATTTTTACTAGATTTTCCCCTTAAATTTGTTTTTGTCCTGAAATTTGCCAATTTTTTTAAAATTTACTACTTTTTTATTGCAGAAATTTATTTTTGGCAATTCTTTCATATTTGGTAAGTTTTTTTACTAGAAATGTATACAAAGAGATCAAAAGTTATGGTTAAGAAAATAGGCCCATTTGTGTACTTTTCCACTAAAGTTTAGTAAAATATTTGGAGACGTCAACTTACTATTTTGGGTGGGTGAGTTTGCCCAAGGGCCCCGAGCTCCTTTACTACCATATAGAAAAAAAAATCTTTTTCAATTCGCGAGGTGGTCATATATATATATTTTTTTTTATTTTTTAGGGTTCCCCGAAGAAGTAAACTTTTATCAAAAACATTTCATATTTAAATGTTTTTTAAAAACTCTTATTTTAGTGATAATAAATGTTAAATTGGAAAAAAACACGCTTGAAATTAATAAAAATAATTCAAAATTGTATCACCCAAGTGTTTTTGGATATAAGCTTATTATATATATTTTTTTTTTTTGTTGTCATTAAGATTGTTTTTGCAAGTTTTTCCAAAAATTATTTTAAATAATACATACTCTGACTAAAAATTCCACAATATATTTGAATAGTTCATAATTTTCTTCCGGTAATCTTTCACGAATTAGCTGGGTAACATTTCGGGATCTATCCTCCTTGGGCCATTCTAGAAAAACAAACAATATTTTGAATTAAGTTTTATTTTCGTATTTTACGCATATTTTCGTATTTTAAACATACCCAAGAAACTGGTTATTTCATCATATAACTCAAATGTTAGCAATGGCTCGGTAAGATCTCTGAGAAAACTTTTCAATAGACCAGCTATAACATGAACATTGACATCTTTAAGATCAACATCCTCGCCACGATTAACACGATCTTTTAAGGCAATAATTTCGCCATGATTGCCAGAACGCCGGAATATACCTTCAGTATCGATCATACCAGTTATTGACAAGGAGTCAACACATTTACGTACAATTGGTGGTATGGAATTCAAACAAGGACTATTAGTAACTATGAATTTTAAGGTTACGCCAAATTGAGCAGTTTTAGCCATTTGCTTAACTGTATTATTATTATTATTACTGCTGGAGGCAGGTGCGTATTTGCGATTGTGATTCAGCCGATCGTCCAGATCGCAAATATTATCAGGCAATATCAGTTTAGATAAGCCCAAAGCTTGACGTAATTCATCTAAGCTGGATATGTAAACAAGCTTTTTACGAAATTTCTCGCTTATAAAAGGACTAAAGAAATTCCATATGACGCGTATAAACCAAGTGGGATGAACAACATAGAGATTTTTCAAATTTTTACGAAAATTACGATCAAGTTCTTTATAAGAATTCCATAAAAATTGGGCCGAGGGTTTATTATCCTCTTTTAAACCCTGATGAAAGTAAACTAATATATAATCGCTTACAACAAATGGTTCAATTTCTTTAATGACATCTCTGTAAAGAACATAAAACCAAAATTGATACGATTATTTATATGTTTTTGAAATGTACATGCTAAAGAATTTACCTTACAAAAATTTCCATTTGTGATTTCTCTGGAAATCTCGAAGCGTAAATAGCAAAAATATGACGTCCCTGTTTGTCGGTACCCAAAAAATCACAATTTGCTCGTTTGGGTGAAATGCTGAAATTTTCGG
The DNA here is from genome assembly GCA_949748255.1 of Eustalomyia histrio. Classification (NCBI taxonomy): domain Eukaryota; kingdom Metazoa; phylum Arthropoda; class Insecta; order Diptera; family Anthomyiidae; genus Eustalomyia; species Eustalomyia histrio. Next base: position 58,481,531 of record OX456524.1, read on the forward strand.
TTTCTTCTCTTAACTGATCTTCAAAATCATCTTCCAAAGGATTTACAATATCCTCGGGTTCAGCATTAGGATCTAGTTAACATAAAACCATGCTTTGGAAAAAATATATTATAATACGAGAAACAATAACAAACCTTACCTTCAGTTACCACAAAATCGTCATCCATAACATCATCTAAATAATAAAGAGAACAAAAAACAAAAAAAGGATTTCAACGACATCATTTACAATTAAGTTGATCTTTTTATTGCAGAACCCAACTACTTACTTTGTGGTGTTATTGGTGTAGCTAATAATTCGGTATCATCAAATTCTAATTTTGGCTCAAAATCATGCAAATCCGATAGACTGGGTTGCGGTTCATCGGAATTTTCTACTAATAGATTTATAGCCGGTCCTAGATGATTAACACAGGAAACTCATTATATCCATAATTTTAATTTGTATATTACAAAGTGCATTAAGTACATACTAATTTAATTCAATTAGTAATTAGGCCTTTATTTTTAAGTGGCAGTTTTAGTATTGTGATTTGATATATTTTTTTTTTAGTTTGTTTTATTTGGATTTGAATAAAGACAAATTGATGGTGTAAAGAAAAAGTTGTTTTCAAAAAAATTAATATTACAAGTGACAACATAATCTATATTTACAACATTTATTTTGAAAATAATAAAAATTAATGCGCATAATCATGAAAGCAGTTGAAATTAAATATGATTTTTATTTTTTTGTAATAAATTTATTGCACTCAAGTGACCAATCAAAATTAATCTATATGCTTATTTGAATTCTTATTTACCTTTGTTACTAAATAGCAAATGTTTACCAACACGCTTAAACTTAAAGAAATATTCTGTCTAGATTTGTGTCTTCATTATAAAATGTATAACTTTCAAATTTAAAAAAAGATTCAACTGCTAAATTCTATATGAAAATGTAAAAACTTTTAAACTGTAATTTTGCTAATAACTTGAAAAGGTACAACCATTATTTTTTATAGTTGTAGTGAAATATGACTGACACTATGTGAAGAGCACATTTATAGGGACGACGTTCTCTCTCATGTGTTCTTAGGTGTATTTTTTATTTTGCGATATCGGACAAATTAATTTTCTATCATTAGGGGAAAGAGGAGTAATTTGGTTAATAGGCTTATAAAGGTAACTGCAATTTTTTCTCACATTTATGCATTTATTTCAACTTTCATGTTTTGTCCCTAATAAGATAATTTCACTTTTAGCTGTTCATATTCCAGAAGGGGTATGTTTTTTTTTTTTTTTTGATAGCATGTAAATAAAATGTATTAAATGTATTTTGTTGTTTTCGTGTTCTTAATAAAACAATAATTTCCTTTACATTTATACAAAAGTTATGTTCTATTGTATCTTTAGAATGCCCAACTTACTTCCGCAAATAACACAGTTCAACACAAAAAAAAATATATATATGAAGTCGGCGGCCAAATGCTGTTCCTTGGTTTTTATCAATAAATCAAAGTAAATTGTTTTTCCCGTAAATTTTTTTTTAGTAAAAATTAAAAGAAATTGTAAAAATTAATAATAGGCCTTATTTTTGATCACCAGATTGATTTTTGGATTTAATTTATTTCGTTAAAAATTCCATATTCGGTTTCTTAATTTAAAATAAATTATGTTTTTATCTAAATCTAAGACATACTCGCTAAATATATATAACCATAATTCAAATTTTTTTAAATTAAAAATTTGTATTTTATACCAAAACAACGCTTATGTCACTTAGGGCAATTACCCCAACATACCAAATGACTTGAGAAATATATTATTATAAGCTTACAAACACAAGCCTTAAGCTTGAAAAAGACTTGAGAATATATTGAAAAAGGCTATCGTAACAATTGTAGAAAATCAAAACGGAACCCTCGTGAAAATATTATGTGTGTATGATTACTTTAAGCTTATTCTTGCAATTGTAGAATAAGCTTACAAATATAATATATTATTAATAGTTGAAAAGAAGAAATCATAATTATTTTTTTTAATTTCATTTATTTTTTACTTTAATTTTAAAAATAAATAATAATTAATTTCAAATATAAAAAATAATAATTAATTTTAAATATAAATAATAATAATAAATTTAAACCATAAATAAAAATAATTAAATTTAATATGCAATTGCGCGTTCACTAAATGTAAAATTTACAACTAAATGAACACGCAAAACACGTTTGACAAATTTAAAGAAAAAGTAATGCCACTTGTTGTATGCATTATAAGCGTAGAACAAAGACAACAAGACTAGAATGTATTGAAAAATATTTCTTTTTCAATCATCATATTGTTGTTAGAAAAAGTTATGTATAATAATCTTTTCTCAAGCATTGTTAAGTACTGCTTGTGAATTCAAATTTTATAAACATTATAATAAGCGAAATTAAGAAAAGCTTAAAACACACTATTAATATAAGCTTATTCTCAAGTTGTATTGCTATATGGTATATTGGGACGTTTCAGCCTAAAACACATACATCCAGAACCACTTGAATTAGTAGTAGTTAGCAGGGACATAACTGTTATAACCAATATTTGAAAAAATCCTGAAATAATAATTTATCACGAATTTTTAAAACCTGCTCTCTGAATAATAGTAACAAATAACCAATGTTTTTTGGTCTTTGAAAACCATTATAGTTTGTTTTTTTTTGGGGGGCTTCCATAACCATTACATTAGTTTTTTTTATTATGAAAGATTTTTTTCGGTCTTCCTGTATTCCAGGAAATTTTCATATAAGTAAGGAACTGTAGCGTGGTTATAGAAGACCAATAAGAATAAAAATCTTTCATAATGGTTACCAAAGACCAAAAAATAATAATCTTTCATAATGTTTATGGCAGGACTAAAATTTTCCGGGTAATTTATAATTATTATTATAGGACCAATTTTATTTTATTTTTATTTTTTTCTATAACCTATTGCATATTTTTTATAACGGGTCCTTGGTAGTTAGTTATATCTTACATTAAAGTTCAGGTAGAAAATCTACTGAAAATGACAGTTAAAACAAAGGTATACACAGTTAAAATTTCGACAAAGGTATTTACCATTAAAATAACTAAAAAATTTGTAAAACTAGCATTGTCGTAAAAATAACTGAAATTTGTAACCAATTATGGCCTTTATGCTAGGTCATTGTAATAAATAAATAAATTAAATAAAACATAAAATAAAATTTTTACTACACATATTTTGAAACAACTGACAAAAATTAGTACAGTTAGTTTTACGGAATTTTACTTAAAAAGTCAATTTTTTCTTTCAATTACAAAAAGGTCTAATTACATCATCCTAATTAAAATTTTAGGTCAAAATTCGTAACGCTGCTCCTGTTATTACGTTTTTATACATTTGAGATACAATATAAATACAATAATTACAAATATTAACCAAACAAATTTTAAAAATATTATCAAAATTTTTTATTTTTTAAACAACTAACATAAAATTAAATGTTTACTTCAAAAGTAAAGTTATATATTATATTAAACTGATTCGAACAACTGTTACGTAATAGTACTGTATTCCGTTAATTATATTTGAAATAAATAAGATAACTGACGCCTCTACACTAATAAAATAGAAAATTATATAAATTTGATAGTGGCTATACCCCAGTCGATGACACTTTTTAAGTTAAATGGCACGCCCTTTAAAAATGCTTTTGGAATAATAACATAAGTGCTTTGCCAGCTTAAATTTTGGAATTTTTCTCCAACTTTGACACCAATAAAAATATTTTTTAAATTAAATTTCTTACATTTTTTTTTTAAATTTTTAAATGTTTTTTTTAATAAAAAAAAGGATTAAAACATAAAAGGATACAAAGAAGTTGTTTGAATATACGAATTCCATTATTGATGGATATTTAAAAATTTTTTACTTTATATTTTTACTATATATGAAAGTGTTTAATAATACAAACAGAATTTTTAGTAAATATTTTCTGTAGAATTTCTAATCAAATTAATAATAAAAATAACAATAATTAATAAATTTTTTTCCAGTACTATGAAATTTAGAGTAGTATTTAGAGTACCCGCAAATTACTCTTCTTTTCCTTTTGAAAATTCTCGAAAGACTTTAAACGTTTGTATAAAATGCACTTTAAATTCACTCTATTTTATATTATACCAATGATTTGAACCCCCATGCAAAGTGCTTTCTAAATACTTCTATCAAAATATTCACTTTTGAAAAAGTTGGAATTGAAGGTTTTTATAGATGAGTTCATAGTGACATTGGCCAGCATTTCATTTATTAAGCTATTCTAGAAAACAAACCTAATGCAACGATTAACTCAAAACAGCAAAATATTGGCATTGGCCCTTTTATCTCCAGTCACAGATATACGATTACATTTAATTTCATAAATGGTTGCAAGTTTTTTAATTGGGTACTGGAAAAGCACTTTTTGTTTGCGTTGGGAAAACAGAGTTGTAAACCGGAGATTTGTCAGTGCTTTATATACCATTTATTTCATTAACGGCTGTAAATTTTGTTAACCCAGTACTGGCAAAGGGCTTCTTGCATAGCCCTTTTTGCAAGCATTTACAATTGTAAATTTTAAAAATCAAGTACGGGGTCAGCACTTTATTTGTTGTGCCATTGGTAATTAATGATCTGTCAGTACTTTATTTTATTTATTTATTTAATTCAACAGGTAATACAAAAAGCCTTCATGGCCAAAATAAAGTATTACATCGGCAATTTCTTGTTGGGTAAGCTTGGCTAACTAACACCGACTTTGTAGTAAATAGAACTAATTTCGTTAAAATTTATTAATGGATTTCTTGATTCGTCTTTAAACTTTATTGTGCTATAAAAAAGCGATAAATCAAAATTTTAATATATTTGCCATAGTAAGTATTCAATGCCAAATATATGGTATAAATATTATTGACATCATAAGGAGCATTAGAGGATTAACATCTGACGTATTGTAGAATAACGGATATTTCTTTTAAATCTTGTTTTGCATTTTGTTACTTCTGATATGCGCAACATTAGAACTTTTATTAAAATAAAACACAAACTTACGAAATTAAAAAAAAATATATTCCAATTGAAAGTATATTTTCTGGCAATTAATTTTTTAAATACTTAAGTTTCATCACTAAATTTGTAATGGAGTAATTTTTTCTACTGCCCTACATTTGCTATACCAATAAACTGTCAAATGGAAGTAATTTTTTATGAAGGTATTTTTTTGTCCAAGATTATCTGAAAAATCCTTAGGGAAAGATTATTTTATCATGATGGAAGAAATAATTTTTTGCCAATCACTTTCAGCCGAATAAAAAATTGAAAATTGATACTTCCGAATGCGCTTTAAAAAAGGTGGTTGCGGTACACATGTGTCCAAAATTATTTTTTAATACTAAATGCCAAATAAATAATAAGCTATCAAATAATAATTTAAGATAAAGCATTTCGTGTTCTATTTTAAATAAAAGTGGCACGTACTCTCCGACACATGCTCTCCGACACAATGGGTTGTATAGATTCAAAATAAATTAAAGGCTTAAAACAAAAACAGGTTACCGAAATTAATTACAGGTTGGTTGAAAAGTTCCTGCGCTCGAAATGAAAGAATACTGCTTTTGTTACGAAATATATTTTTTTATTAAATATAATCTCCTAGAAGCTCAATACACTTGTTCCAATGATCTTCCAATAATTTTATCCCATCCTAATAATGGTTTTCCGGAAGCTCTGCAAAATAACCGTCTACGGCTGCTATGGCCTCTTCATTCGACGATAAATGCTTTCCACGAAGGAATTGTTTGAGATTTCTGAAGAAATAGTAGTCACTGGGAGCCAAATCTGGTGAATACGGTGGATGTTCAAGCAATTCGTACTTTAATTCTTTGAATTTAGCCATCGTCAAAATACTTTTGTGAGCAGGTGCATTGTCTTAATGAAATATGATTTTTTTTCTTCTTTAAACCAGATGTTTTCACACGAATTTTTTCATCCAGCTCATCCAAAGGTCTTCAATAATATTTAGAATGGATTGTTTTACCTTTCTGAAGATAATCAATCAACAAAATTCCTTTTGCATCCCAAAAAACCGAAGCCATAACCTTCTTTGCTTCACCTGCTTTGGAGCTAAACAACCAGCTTCAGTCCACTGTAAACGTTCTTGTTTCAATTTAGGATCATGGTGGTAGATCCAAGTCTCATCCATAATTATAAAACGAAGCAAAAAGTAGGTTTTATTCGGCTTAAAACGCTTCAAATTACGCTGAGAAATTTGTTTTCGATCCAGTTTTTGTTGAATTGTTAATGTGTGCGGCACTAACTTTCTAAACAGTTTTTTCAGACGTAATTCTTCATGTAAAATATGGAGTACTCGTTCGTCTGAGATGCCTATGGCATTAGCAATTTCACGCTTAGTCAAACTACCACATTATGTACCTGCTCAATCATTTCGGCTGTGGTTGCAGTTTTTGGTCGTCCTTCGCGTGGACCGTCTTCAAGGCTGGTACGACCACGTTTAAATTCACCAGCCCAAAATTCAACTGTGTGTTTTGAAGGTGAGAACTCCTTATACACTTCTAACAATTGTTCATAAATTTTCTTTGCTTTTAAACCCTTCAAAACAAAGAATCTAATGACTGCAAGATATTCAATTTTTTCCATATTAAAAAAAATCAATGACAAGTCAACTTCAAATGGCTTGTAAACAAAGAAAGAATTGACAGAATGACTTTAACTTTGCATGTGTTCTCAGGACAGTTATACCAACTTGAGAAAAAAAAGTTTGGAGCTAGCAGTGCCATCTCTTGGTGAGCGCAGGAACTTTTCAACCAACCTGTAAAATAGGTTAAGCTTTGTCTTTCGTACTTTTAGAGCCGTGCTCCTCTTAAGTGGGTGGACATTAAAGCTAAGTACCGAATATGTTTCAAATAAATTTTATTTCAGTCGCTTCCACTTGAAAGTTTTATAAATTTTTCTAGCATTTCTGTAAACTTCTTGAATACTTAACTCCGCGTGTATGTAAGTAATATTCTTATAATTTGTATTTCTTTATGTGCTAAAAAAAAAACTAAAATAAATAAATCAACATTTTTATTTTGAGTGTATGAATCGATATGAGTTATGTACACATGCAATAATTTTTTTAAGCTTAATTATATACAACATATAATATTTTTAATTACCTGGAAGACGTAGGGCATTCGTATTTCTATGATCCATGATCCTGACGAATTAGCAAACGCCTTAAAAAAACAAACGTTTGTAATTTAAAACAAGGAATTGATTTTATTTTTTATAAAGAATATTAAAAATAATAAAATCTGAAAGAAAAACAAGTAAAAAGTATAGTCGGTCAATCCCGACTTTGAGATACCGTATACCATAGTACGATTTGTGCCATATTCTGGGAGGGGACCTGAGGGTTTATTGCATTCACAACCAGGTATTAATGGTTTTGTGATAGGACCTCCTATATCATTTCAGTTCGTTTATTAAGTCAATGGAATATACATACAAAATACCTTACAGACTAAATGCAAAATATATTTATATATGTATGTGTATTTAAAAAACTAGAGTGTAGTTACTAGGCTTTAAGACTATATGACACTTGCTAGTTTTTTTTTTTTATATTTAAAATATTTATTTAAAATATAAATTAATTTAGCTAATTCATTAACAATACATAATATTTAATTTTGACTCTAATACCTACGAAGCAATATGGCTTATCTGTAGGAAGTTTCTAGATTCTAGTTTTTTTGGCCATCAATGCAAATCAAATTAAGGACACTGCCAATTATAAAATAATAATTGCCAATTATAAAAAAATTAAATTTTCATTGAATGGTGTTGATTTTTTACAAATGGGTTTAAGTAATGCCAATGAAAATTTCCCAAGTATGGTATGATTAAATCCTTTGATAAAAAAAAATGTCTTTAAAATACGAGTGACAATTTTTCATGCGAAAACTAATCACCCTTATTCTAGTTGTCGTCGTCGACACAAGACAATGTCGTCTTGGGATTTTTTTTTTTTTTTGAAATTGGTATTCCCGTTGTCGTTATCGAAAATAATTGATAACTGTCGACAAGTATTTGGTATTCTGTAAGAAAATGTGACGACGATATTGTCTTGAAACGACTCTGATTTTGTCGACACAATTTTTAGTAATTTTTAGTTGACTGAAAAAAATTAAAAGAAATATCAAATTTATTAAATGCACTTGGCCCACCGAGAATAATGTGAGATAGATGGATGGCAGAAGGTAAAGAAAGCATGATCATATAAAGTGCATTATAAAAATATAACAAAATTTATTTATAGGTTTGGCGAGACTTAAAATTTAAAGTAAAAAAGAAAATGGTAGCCAACAAAGCCGAGTGTAATGCTACAGGTGGCAGAAGATTCAAGCAATTTATATTGAGCCCGCTGGAGGAAGCTGTGGCAAATCTTCTACAGTTTCAGAAACAGCTGAACCCTAAGTTAAAGTCGTTTCCAACACTGAGCTAGTACGACCCCTGGGTTAAAAATCTTTATTGTTTTGGAAATAAATGTGGACTTGATTCCGGTTTTCAAATTAGGTGCTATTGTTTCCAGCACATCTTTGAATGCTGTTTTATTCAGCCGAAAGTAACTTTCAAACCTTTTAAAAAAATTAGAAGATTAACATTCTTTAAAGTAACAGACTTTGATTTTGCTACTCACTTGTTATCCGGCAGATTAAAAATATTGGATTTCTGTATGAGAAGTCTTCTTTCCAATACTAGATTTTCTTTATTTTCTTCATCACTGGTATCAGAATTTAAATTACACATAAAAAACATTTTTTCGGAAAAATAATAATCAAAATAAATCTGCCGACTCAATTTTTAGAGATGTGTTTTTGTTTAAATCGATAAACTGTCGACGTCGTTTCAACACTGTTATGGAATACCAATTTGGAATCAAAGTGATGTTGACTCAAAAACGACGACGACATTGATAACGACAACTAGAATAAGGGTGAATGTTTTATTCTTATAAGAAATTTTTTTTAAAAAATTTTAAGTTTATTGGTCCACTTTATAATTTTATATATCAAAAGATTCATTTTTTTAATTTTATAATTTTTTTTATAATAGCTAAACATTTCCAAACTTTATTCAAAATTTTGAGAAAAAAATCGATAAAAAACAACAAAATTTTTTTGTTATTTTTTCAATAATCAAAATACGTGCTCTTCCTATTGTACGAAATGAAAATATGTTTGAGTCCGCTTTTCACATCTTTTTTTTTTTTGTTGTCTTGCATGATTTTTAAATTTCATGAAAAATGTAAGGCATGTGAAGACAAAAGTTAACGGCACATATAAAAACAAAACAATGAGCCAGTGACGTCACTTAAATAACATGTTTTTGTAGTAAATAGCAAGGTTTTAACAAAAAAAAAGCATTTAGCATAGGTATGTAAACTAAATTATATGCAAATGCATTATTTTGTATCTATATAAATGAAATGCAACAAAATTATTAAGTGCTTCTTTTTTACTTTTATCAGGTTTTGTTGTTGACTCTTTGACACCCCACTCACACACACCCTGTTAATTAGACTTGTATTCGACTACGGACAATACACAGACTGCTCTAATACACGTAGCAATTATTTCAAATTTTGTTTGCTTTTGCTGGTGAATTTAATTCAGCGTAATTTATTTTTGTTATCAACTGTTTGTAGTAGTTTTTCGTTTTTAACAATATTGATAAAACAATGTTCCAAGATAATTGCGTAGGTTGTTACATAGTTACTCATTTTCAACCAATATTTCTGCAACACGAATAGCCATTTACAAGAAAAAAAATTACCTTTTTCTTTGTATTTTTTTAGTTATGTATAAATCCTTAAGATTTTTGTTAAATATGCACTTAATTGTTTCTTTGGTTTATTACAATGTTTTTACACAAATTTTATGTTTTTATACACTGAAATTTTAATTAAAAAATCTAATGAAACAATTTGTATTTCTTTTGCACATATACGACTTTTTATAAGCTTAATTCGTACAGTGTTGCCAAGTATTCTTTTACAAAATCCCCCAAAAATAACAAATTTTCATAGGTTTTCCATTAGCCACGACACACCGGGCTAATATTTAAGCGAATCATTTTTTCATAACAAGAGAATGATATACATCTGGCATAAAATGTATACGTATACACAGCTTTGTGTGTGTTAGTGTTATTTGTATTCATTTAACATTTGCCGTTTTTAAAAATGTGCATGTATTGGTTTTGTGCCCCTCTTGCCAACAAGCTGGCATGTTATGCCAGTACAATTGTTCCAGTGTGTGTTACCTCATTTGGAATAAACGTAATTTTTGAGTAATTCTATGGTTTATATTTTTAACTTATACTATAATAATTTATTGTTGTTCTGATATTTATCAAAAAACTGTAAATGGCGTCAAACCACTGTGAGTATCACTCCTAGTAATTACTACATGCCCTCCCAACAAATTGCTACCATCTAAAATTTCCCATAAAAACATAAAATCCCCTAAATTTAAGGGAACCCCTAACCTGGCAATACAATACTTCCACAAATCAACTGTGATAACAAAGTTTACATTACGGTACAGATGGAAACGTGCCTCGGCTATATTTCTCAATACATTAACACGTCGTTAGCTTATTTTTGGTGGGACCCACTGATCATTTTTGAAAAAAACCGAATTAGGAATGGATTAAATATATTGTAAATATTGCCTTTCTCATTGAAATGAACATTGGTTTGGAGCTTACACCAATGTTTGGCATATACAGCAGATTCATGCAATAATAAAAATTTCATTATTGTTTTGCTGCATTACAAATGTTCCTATAGTAATTTCCATAATCTGGCATCTATGTTATTATTTACTGTCATAAATTTCCCTTTTATCTGACATAGGAAATTCCCAAAATAAACCATAAATATTTTAATATGCGTGAAGTTAGCAAAATCACTCAAAGTTAGCAAAATCACTCAAAGTTCAGCAAAATCACTCATTTTGCATAAAATACTCAATGTTTTGACAGAATGAGTGTATTTACTTCAGCCAGCAATTGTGAATAGTCGTGAAATTAACAAAATCACTCAAAGTTTGCAAAATCGATCTTAATTCAGCGAAATCACTCATTTTGAATAAAATACTCAATGTTTTTGACAGAATGAGTGTGTTTACTTCAGCCAGCAAAAATTCACTTTTATATAAAATAATTAAAAAAAAATTAAAAATAAAGAAAATAGTGTTAACTAATTAAAATATATACAATAAAACATTATTTTAATAAATAAAATTATATTTACCTTGTTTTCTTTAAGTTATCAGTGCCTGCGTATATAGAACAAACTTTTTTTACATAGGTCTGATAACATTTTGTCTTGGAACGCCACATTTGCGGGACTTTTTAGAAAATGTTCTTGTGGCAATCGATGGACAAAAGGCCGGAGAACATTTTCCAGTTGGTAAAATTGTGCCTCAGTGTTTAAAAAAAAAAATTCCAAAACCAAAACTTTTTCTCCCATTTTGGCTGTTTGTTAGAAAAAACTTTTGGTAAAGTCACCTTTTGGCCTCTGGATCACATTTGCGGGATGTGTTAAGAAAAGTATTTGATGGGAATAGATAAGAAAAAGGTCAGAGAATAATATTTAATTAGTGAAATGCTGCAATAGGGTTTTTTAAAAAACGTTTCCCGAACAAAAAGTGTTTCACCCAATTTGGTAGTTAGTTGTTAAAAACAACTTTTGGTCTCAAAAAACAAACTTTTGATCGCAAATGTGATCCAATTTGCGGGATTTGTTAGAAAAAAGTTTTGATGTGAATCAATGGATAAAGTGTTAGAGAATAACTTTTTTTAAAAAAAGTTTTCCGAACAAAAAGTGTTTCATCCAATTTGGCAAATTATTTGTTAGAAAAAAAACTTTTGGCCAAGTCATCTTTTGGTCTCTAGATCACATTTGTGAGAAAAAGTTTTGAGGTGAATCAGTAGGTTAAAGATCAGAGATTATTCTCTGGTAAGTGAAATGCTGCCTAGTCTATCGATTGCCACAAAAACATTTTCCAAAAAAATCCCCCAAATTTGGCATTCCAAGACAAAATGTCTCTTCACCTATGTAAAAAAAAGTTTGTTTCATATATACAGGCACTGACAACTTAAAAAAAAGCAACAAAAATTTGATTTTATTTATTATTATTTTTATTAGTTTACACAATTTTCTACATTTTTTAATTACTTTATGTAAAATTAATTTTTTGGCTCACGAATTTTGCTGAAATTAGAAGAATTTTTCTGTAGTTTGAGTATTTTTTTTTTCTTAATTTGAGTCGTTTTGCTGAACTTGTGAGTGATTAAGCTGAAAATATTGATTGATTTTGTTAACTTGGCACGCGTTTATTGCCGGTGTTTTTATTTATTTATTTATTTTAAAAATGCATTATGAAGAACTGGAAGCTCTGGATCCCCGTAGTCCAACAATAGCGCGTATAGAAACACCAACACCACACAAAGTTTCTGTGCTAATATTGGTGCAACAATACATCAAGGTTTGTTTTGTATTTCCAACGAAAATCAATTATTTGCTTATCATTATTATTTTAGGCAAAAAAGTCATCCAATGTTAATAGCGTTCCATATTCAGCTCAATCAAGACGCAATTTTTGCATGTTACTTTTAAAATTGATACAATACCCGGATATGACTTACAATGATTTGCATCAATTGCTGTGTTCTCCCAAATACAAAATAGATCCTCAACACTTGGAGGGATTTGAAAAGGTAATGACCAATATTTTTACTTTGGGCATTGAAACTCTCTTCGATTTTGCTGAAATGGAAAATATTGAAAAAATGTTGGCCGAACAATTAGGCGTCAGTCAATTTAGTCTGGTTGGCTTGTATATACGTAGAGTGGGAGTTATACTTGAACGTTTATCTTTTCCTGAAATGATGGCTTTACATAAAAATATATGTTTGTATTATGAAAAAGGTAAGAAAAGAAAAAGTCATATTCATGAATTATATTAAATGTGTTGTTAATTAAATTAAACAAATTATTGTGGACCTTGCGACAAATGCCTTTAGACCGGTTGTCCATAACTTTTTTGAGCTCTGTCCAACTTTAAACTTAAAAAAAACTCCCATGTCCCATGTCACAATATTATAAGTAAAATTGGCAACGGCATAACCCGGAGGGATATTATTTTAGAAGCTTGTATTCGAATTATATATTATGTTTAAAAAACTTCTTTGCTAAATATTTTGCCGGTTTAGGAGTTTTCTCCTCTGGGATATATTCGACTCTGGCTACGCTAACTAAATTAAAATACATTTTGTAAAGAAAATTACAGATTGTTTTTTTATTTTAAAACTATTATTTTTATTCAACAAAGTAGTATTTTTATTATTTATTTCCCTGAAACTCATTATGTACAGTGACGAGATAAAATATTCATTAATTTATATTGATTTCTAAAATTATTTATAATTATAATTATTTATAATTATAAAGCTGTTTAAGAAAAATGTCTAGGATTTTCGTAGACAATAAAACTGATCCTGACGTTTCTACACCTAATACACTAAAATAAATTAGACCCCTTCAAATTATCTTATTGTAAAATTTAATTTATTTCTCTTTGACAACAGAACTTGTTTCTATTGTAATAAAGGGTGGTTACATTTTAAGGGCCGATGTTGAATGTGAACCACACCTAAACGTCAAGTTTTTTTTCTGCATTTCATTTGACATTTCTCAACTTTAGACTAACTCAATTTGAACCATGGAAAGATACACAATCGAGCAACGCGTTAAAGTTATTCAGGCTTATTATGCACTTTGGGATTTTTTTGGTCAGCATAATCGACCAAATGTGTCCACAAACGGGATAATTGAGCACATATTTCTGCAAATCGGGTCTGAAGGAAATGAGAAAACACCTGTGCATGCTCGCCAAGTTCGTTCTGCGGAAAACGTTGCTGTTTTTCGCGATAGTGTGGCAGAATAGCCGTCAACCTCGACTCGCCGTCGGTGTTCACTATCGCGAGATTATAACAGAATTCTTGAAGCCAGAAATTGAGGATATGGATGTGCACTATATGAGGTTTATTTATTTATTTATAATTCAACTATAATACAAAAGCCATTCAGGCCAAATAATTCTATCACATAGCAATAATTCTGAGCAGAAATCTTAAAAATAAATATATAAAGAGTGTAATATATATATATATATATATATATATATATATATATATATATATATATATATATATATATATATATGTATATATATATATATATATTATATAGTTTACATAACATAAACAATAAGGATTAATATAATTAATATAATAAATGTAATAAGAAAATTAACAAAAATGTAAAAATTTAAGTAAATATACCCTAAATTCAACAGGTTTCAACAGGAAGGTGCCACTTGCCACACAGCTAACGAAATAATGGCTCTTTTGGGCGACAAATTGAAAAGCCGCGATGTCAATTGTCCACCAAGATCATGTGATTTGACACCGTTGGACTTTTTTCTTTGGAAAAGGTGTACGTCGATAAGCCAGCAGCAATTCAAGAGCTAAAGGATGATATAATTCGGCACATTATCGGCATAGAACGTCAATTATGCCTCAGCGTCATCGAAAATTTGGACCATCGGATAGAGGTGTGCCGCCGAGGTCACGGCGGCCATTTGGTCGATATTTTGTTCCATACATAAATGAACCATATTATCATAAAAAAAAAGAAATGACAATAATTTCCTAAATAATTTGTTTTATTCAAAATCAACATCGGCCCTTAAAATTTAACCACCCTATATTTTGCGTTCTTATTTAATTTTTTTTCTATGCAAAAAACTAAATTTAAAAAAAAGCAACGTTTTTATAAAAACATTTAGCTTACCTATGAAAAGTGTGTAGTGTTTTTTTTTCAATTGGTGCTTTTGGAAAAAGTCCACTGATAAAACTATGATATACAGTGGCTGACAAAAGTCTACGTACGACCACAATTTTGTCCGTTTTATCAGATAAAAAGAGTTAAATAAAAAAGTACTGATGCAGTTTTGTTTCTAATGGAAAAGTGCCGTTGTTTATTTGTACTTGTCGTGTTTGTTGTGTTAATGGTTTGCTTAAAATAGTATTCAGTTGAAGTTTATGCAAATTTAATGAAGACAAATCTTTTGGTGAAATATTAAAGTTACTAAATTTATGTAAGTCTACGGTTCAAACAGTACTTAGTAACTTTAAAGAAAATGGTACATCTGAAAACAAACCGCGTAGTGGTCGGCCAAAGAAACTAAGTCCTAGACACGTTAGCTTCATTTAAAAAAAAGTGGAGAAAGAGCTAAAAGCAAATGCCACAAAACTGGCCAAAGACCTCGCAGCAAGATTGGAAATAATTGTACATCCACGCAAAAAGCCTCTAATTAGCGAGAAAAAAAAAAATCGAAAACTTCGTTTGGAATTCGCCAAAAATCATATTGAAAAAGACATGGATTTCTGGATGAGATTTTTGTTCACTGACGAGTCGAAATATAACATATTTGGAAGTGATGGTAGATATAGAGTATGGCGAAAAACAAATACAGCAATGGATCCGAAGAACTACTGTTAAGCATGGTGTTAAGCATGGTGGAGGCAGAGAGATGACTTGGAGTGCAGTCACTGCTTCTGGAGTAGGAAAGTTAGTGTTTTTTGAGGGTAATATGGTTGACATTTTAAATGTTGGTTGAAGTTGGATTTTTCATGGCTCAAATTGTCAAAGATTGGCTGCTTTACCATGCCCCACGACAGCTGTACACACCACCTCAATGCTCGGAGACTTAAATGTAATTAAGCACGCGTGGGAGAAAAAATAATATTTATAATGCTAAAAGAAAAGGTTCAAGAAGAATAGGAAATTATTACGGCTTCGAGGCGCAGGAAGTTTTAGATGCTCGTGGACGGCCAACGAAATATTAATTTCAATAAAAATTAATAAAATTTAATACTAGAACAAAGTTTTTTATGTAATAGTGTACATATCGTATGTAGACTTTTGTCAACCAATTTTTTTAGTTTTTAATGAATAAAAGTTTAAGTTTAGAATAAATTTACAAACAACATTCGAAACAAAAGTGCATCATTACTTTTTTTTAATATGGTTTCAAATTGCCCTAGACTTTTGTCGGCCACTGTATGTTTTTATCAAAGAAACATTTTTAATAATCCCTTGTTAAATATTTCCACACCATGTCGATGTCGCTCACGTAGTAAAAAACGTTCTCTTGGTTTTATATGGGCAAATTACAAAAGTTCGGCATCTTTTCAAATTGTTTTTTTGCGATTCCAATTGATTTTCTTTGCAAATCCAATTAGTTTTGAGCAGATTTTGCAATTGGATTTGAAAAAAGGTTTGAAAAACAGGGCAATTTGCTCAAATTTTTGCAAAAAATCAGGGAAATTTGCTCAATTTTCCCCTGTTTTCTCTCAGTTTCCGAACCTTTGTATTTTGTATAAAATTTTATTTGGCCGCTGCCGACGTTGAAATCTCTATACTATTCTTCCTTTATGATATTTCTAACATGGTTAAATATAATTCAGATCAAATTATATTTCAAAATGTATATCTTGATTCGTTTATATTCGCTATTTGCCTTCAGCTAATTAATGCAATCGTATAAATAAAGATACAACTTGATATTGGCAAATATATTCAGATGTTGATCCCTAAAAAACGTATAAACAATATTAAATAATATAAACTACAATATAAAACTATATATTGGTACATATATAATTATACTAAATTTTATCGATCGATATCTTACTATACAAATTCATTTTTAATCGGGTAACATATAATAAATTCATATTATTTTAACAGGTGTACGTTCTCTTAATATCGGTCCACGCAAATTAAATTGTAATATTCCAGATAGTAACACGGCTACAAATGTCACCGAAGATGATGTTACTATGGAAGAATCTGCTTTGGATACTGAAACAGTACATCAAGATCGTAATCCCCATAATAAATGGTCACCCAAACAAGCACAGCTGTTTGTAACGCAACAGTGTAATCTATTGGAAAAAAACGAACTGCGGGCGTTGCCACCGATTGAAATGCAAACAAAGCTAAGTGAAATCACACAGGATAATCCCTTAAATGCAAAAGCATATTTTTTGGGATACATGAATCAATTGCGATTGAGAGATGTATTTGGAGCTATGGATGCATTACATCGTTCTTTTGATCGTAGCCCCGTGCATATGATGGGCCAATATGAACAAAAGGGCTTTCAATATTTCAGCATAAATCTTGCCATCTTCCATGCTAGTTTCAATCATAAAAAGGAGGCTTTAAGTGCTCTCAAAGAATGCATAATGTTGGCCCAGGAAAATGGTGATAAACGTTGTTTAGACTTAGCCAACAGCTGGTATTGTCTATTAAACAGTAGTCGTATAGGTCCGTTTGAAAAAAGCCTACCAGATATACAAGACCCTGGTTTAATACAAAGTCTTTCCTTGGCCATTGAATTTGTGGTAGCTTTTGGGGCCAAATGCGGTTATTTGCCGTTGGATCTCTTTGAGTTGCTATTGAAAAGTGATGAATTGAATAATAAAAATTCCCTGTTGGAACACATATCGGATTCTCTAGCATTGCGTACTACGCTGTGGGTCCTTTATGGGCGCTATGAAATGTCTGCTTTATATTCGCAACTACTATTGAATCTGAAAAAAACTTGGGTTTTCGGTGATATCAGCAATTCAGAAAGTGTTAGTAAAGTTTTATCTAATCTCGCTTTATGGTTTAACAGTCAAGGTGAATATCAACTGAGTGCTGTGCTGTTACATCATGCACGTAGTAGATTTCCTCGCCATCCTTTTGCCGGCGATTGGATGACCAGTGAGTGCCACATAGCCATACAACAAGCTATCCATCGTGGCCGCTGGCAAGAAGCCTTACGTTGGTGTTGTCAGCTTTATCTGCTCGACAAAAACGATGGCAAGATTCAAAGAGCTACGGTGTTTATAGCAAAGAGTTATAACAATACCGCTAGACGTATTTTACAAAATCTACTCGATAATAAGGATTTGGATGTTTTACGTCAAATACGTGTTCTTATTCTTTTAGCTTACAACAGTTTGGCAGATAATAATGTTTCAGCCGAAACTACAGAACTATTAATGCAAGCATCTGTCCTTTCCGACTCGGCCTATATGCAATATGAACATGCTGTAATTGACACAATAATGGCGCAGGTATTATTACAAATGGGTTTGCCACAGAAAGCTTTACAAGCTGTTCGTAATTCTATGGATAAAATTTATACAAATGGCGGTATTTATGATCGAGCTAAAACGGATTTTATATTTGTACGTTGTTTAGTGGCTGCTGGTAAAGATCGCGAGCAACAATATAAGCGTTTAATAAAATCCTTGACGATTTTGGATAGAGCTGTTGAGTTATTTCGTAAATTGGAAGCTCATGCTAAAGTTCTCGATGTATTGTCGTATATAGCAAAAACATTTAATGAATTTGGTTTTATTGCTGAGCGTAATAAATATGCATGTAAGTTTAAACAATATTATACGGAAAATCCTGTATCCCGAGAATATTTCGGAATAGCCTATTAAGGGTCTATTTGTTTTTTTCTTTATTAATAAATTTGTTTATTTTTGAGCTTTTTTTTTATTCATTTACGAGAAAGAAAAAAAACAAAAACTTGATACAATTTTAATAATCTTGGATATTAAGGGTTTGCTGCAGCAACCTCTTATCTCTTTTCCGGAGAAACAAAAAAACTTTTTATAATAATAATATTTTTTATAAATTGTTTTATTGCAAAGAAACATGAACATTTTTTTTTTATTCAACATTTTGTAATTTCAAAGCCTAAAGGGCCAATTAATAAATTACAATATTCCACTCACTTAAGGTTACCTTAAAATTTATAAATTAAAACCCTGATAAATATTTATTTGATACTGTATAAATAAAGTATATAACATTTTGCTATCCCAAATTGAAACGAAGAAAAAGAATAATGTAGTAATAAAAAATTATCAAAAAGAAAAGAAAATTGTTGTA
Organism: Eustalomyia histrio; assembly: GCA_949748255.1. NCBI lineage: Eukaryota > Metazoa > Arthropoda > Insecta > Diptera > Anthomyiidae > Eustalomyia > Eustalomyia histrio. The sequence continues at coordinate 58,500,658 of OX456524.1, forward strand.
ATTATTGAAAGTTATTTAAAAGTTTTTTTTTATAAACATGAACGCTATAATTGAATTGCCTTAAAGATGCTGGCAGCGCATTAAATAATAAAACCACACGCCAATGAAAAGACCGACTTACTCAAGGAGTGTTGAAAGGTGCAATTAGCCTATGAGATCTAGTAGATCTAGTAAATCTAAAAAAAATTGATATAAACAAAGGACAATTTATACTAAAAACTCGATAGAAATATAATAGGAGACGTATTTTAATAAAATCACGAAACGATGTTCCGAGAAAACGAATAACATGTTCTGTAATATGTTCACGAATTCGTACTGAATATACATATCTTATAACTCTGTTAAATAGCAACTGAATGTCCCTAATATTATAACCCCAAGTGCCAGAAAATACCTCCAAACAATATAGAAAAAGAGGCATTATAATACTGTGAACAATTCTTTCCTTGACATAAACAGGAATAATAAGATTTGTATTATATAATATCCTCAAAATAAAAAATACCCTTGACGTAAGATATCTAATATGATATTCAAATGTCAAATTGCAGTCAATAACTACACCTAAGATAGATAAATGGTGTACAAATTCAATATTAGTTCCATTAATAGATCAATAAACATCCTGAACATAATTATGTGAGGTCGAAAATAACATTGCCTTTGTCTTCATTGTATTAATTGATAAGTAATTATTAATCATTCAATTTGAAATACAGTTTGTAGAATAATTTAACACAGACTGAAGTACATCTAAATTATCCTTTCTATAACAAAATAAAACTTGAATATCATCCGCATACCCAAAGAGATAACATCTTCCAACATCCAATATATTAAAAAAATCATTTACGAACATAGTAAACAGAAGGGGACCAATAACAGATCCCTGCGGGACACCAATTATGACTGGTATGACATCAGAAACATCAACACCCGAGGATACAAACTGACCACGACCTGTGAGATATGAACAGATTAATGAATATGCTGTCCTTGAAAAATAATAAACTTCAATAAGTTTCTCTAAAAGTAACTTATGACATATTCTATTAAATGCCTTTGTAAGGTCAAGTGACAGCAGTACACATAAATGTTCAGTATTCACATGATTCCTTATAGTATCAGTGAGTCCCACTAAAAGCGAAGTAGTACTATGTTTCTCACGAAAACCAAACTGACAGCTACTCAAAAGATTATGTTGGTCCAATTATTCAGTTGTCTGAGCTTTCATCAGTCTCTCCACAACCTTTTGACAATACAGGAAGGACAGAAATTGGTCTCAAATTTTCCACATTATTAGACAAACCATGTTTTCTAATTGGTCTTATACGTGCTATTTTCCAAATATTCGGAAATGCAGAAGTAGTTAAAATCGTGTTAATTAAATAAAGAATATGCCTACCATAAAATGGTAAAATTAATTTTAAGAATTTTAACGTACATCCATCACACCCCCTAGCATTAGACTCAATAGCATAAAACTGATCAAATATTTCACTCAGCAATACAACTCTAAATGAAAATCCGTTGTTCGAGCATGAAGTTAGGTTAAGATCAAAAGGCATATCCTCATTACTTTGATTAGACGCAAACATCTCATTTAAAGCCGTAGGTAGCATCAGGGTGATCGCCATAAGACTCAATTTCTAGAATACCATTATTTCTCAACACTTTCCACATTAGTAAATTTATTATTAGTAAATTTATTTTTTTTTATAATTTTTATGTTTTATTTAACCTTTTTTTCATTTTGTTTATAATTTTTCATAATTATTATTTCCTGAAGATGCTACACAATAAAATAGCGAAATATTGAAAAATAAATAAAATTGTTGTAAAATACGAACCTTAAGCTCGAAGAATAAATTAGTTATTAATAAGTAATGAATTTTAAATAAAAAAAAAAATAAAATTTGTTACAAAATGTCACAAGTTTATTGAAAAACGTCTTTTTTTGTTTCTCCTGTAAAGTACTAGTTTTTGAGATACAAGGTTGCTGCAGGAAACCCTTTGACTTTTGACAAAATTTTTAAATATGCTTATTTCTGTCTGGTTTCACAATTCTACCAGAGCTGAGCGATCTAAATTACATTTCGTCGGCTTAATGTGCAAACCTGCTAAATACACTTTTTAAGTAAATTCATATTTTGATGTCGTGTGGTAGAGAAAGATACGCCTCGTTGACCAGCATATAGTTTTTCTTTAGTTTGAGTCTTCAAGTGTGTAAAAAGGTTTGATAAGACAAACTGCTAAATCCGCTCATAAAAAAATGTTTGATAAGGAAAACTGCTAAATCCTGTACATTATTAGTTCAGTGTTTATTACTGTTTTTTGCGGCAATATGAGCAGTACCACACCATGACGATGTCTCTCACGTCGTAAAAAACGTTCTCTTTCTTTTGTATGTGCAGATTTCAAAGGTTCAGCATCTTTTCAAATTGGTTTTTTTGCGATTCCAATTGAATTTCTTTGAAAATCCAATTAGTTTTAGCAGATTTTCAAATTGGATTTGAAAAAAAAGGTTTAAAAACAGGGAAATTTACTGAAATTTTTGCAGAAATCAGGGAAATTTGCTCAATTTTCCCCTGTTTTCTCAAAGTTTCCGAACCTTTGTATTCTGTATAAAATTTTATTTGGCCGCTGACGGCGTTGCATCCTCTATACTATTCTTCCTCTATGGCAGTACTGTAATGAAATATTACTTTATAGGCTTTTTACACTGACCATCTTTGTGAAACGCGTGGAAGATGTTGAAAATATAAAACAAGTGTTTACATTGGCAACATCTTTCATCTGCCATTTATTTTATTTATTATTATTATATTTTTTGTTAAAATAAAAAATGGATTTAGAGAAAGCATTAATCATTGGAGTAGTTGTTGCTTTGCAAGAACAAACCCGAATTTTAATGCAGTACATGGAAATATAAAAGGTAATTTATAAGATATTTTGTCTTGTTGTATTAGAAATCCAATTTAATAATAAATACAAATACAAATATAAAAGGTCATTCTGCAAGAAGAATTTTTGGTAGACATAAGAATGAAATTCTTACATGTGCCGCCCTTTTTCCTTTGTTGAATATTTTTTTTTTTTTTGTTTATTTTCTGCAATGTCAAATTGCTAGGGATGGCACAAAAAAAATCGATTTTTTTTGTCATTTTTTAGTGATGACACTTAAAATAACGAAAGATGGAACAAAATGAGAAAGAATCATCTTTTGTAGATGTGGAAAGATGTATAATTTTTGGCCTGTATAATTCTTATGGGAAGATGTTAACATCTTTGCAAATTGATGAAAGATGTAGCTCAGTGAAAAAAGGCTATTAATTAAAAAAAAGACAAATATGAAATAAGCAAATATGAAATATAAGAAGTGTGTTTCTCCTGCAAAATGTGGTGAAAGGCAGTTAGCAGGTTTTCATATTAGGCCGACGATTTAGCAATTATTCACTTGTGTAATTTGCTTCCTTGGAAAATTTATTTTATTTAAACCAGAAGATATTTAAAAAAATTTGATTTTTGTGTATTCTTTGAAAAAATATTTATTAAAAGATATAAAAAATTTTTATTTTTTAGTTAAACGGTTTTTAAAATATGGTGGTATTTTTAAATTGTCACATGGCAACCCTCACATTATAATTTTTAAAAAGTGTAGTATTTCAATAAAATCTAGCTATTATTTATGTTTTGAGTGAAAACGTAATAGATTTTAACATATTTTCGAAAATTTTATGCTCCGATCGGTCAGATTTTTAAAAATTGTGTAAAAGTAACGAACAAATTTTTAGCATCAAAATGTTGCTAAATATTATATTTATTTATTTAAGCAATGTTACACAAAAACCGAGCCCAGAAGCCAAAAAGTCAAAAAAGGGCAAAAATCGATATGTTCATGTTTTTTTTTTAAATTGTGAAGGGCTATGCATACGTTGACTATCGCTGTCTATGCTTACTTATTATCGCCCAGTATTGGCGATAGGAAATGCTATTTTCAAAAAAGAATTCATACAAATTTTACAATTCATTTTCCCAATACTGGGTGGTCGACCTTAAAATCAACCTTAATATTAATTCATTTCGGTGCCATTGAAAAAATTTAGTTTTCCATTAATTTAAATCATACATTGTTCAAATATTTATTAGTTTTCTGATGTGTAGGGCAACTAAATGATTAATTTTTTAACATTTTTATATAACCAAAACTCAAAAAATAGGGAAATTGTTTGTAATATTTTCTGCAAAGTTATATAATAAAAAATAAATAGTTAAATTCACAATAATCTTGTTCGTTCAATAGATTATGGGCCACTGAAAACTTAATCTTTGTAATTTATTTAGCAAAGACTGGCTAATCTTTTAAATACATTTTGTTATCTAAATTGTAATGACTTTAGATTTACAACATTTGATTCTTTAAATTCATGAATTAAATTAAATAATAATCATAAAATCTGATGGGTGTATTAATATATATGTACATGTAAACAAAGATTACTGTTAAGGTAATTAACCATGGCAAAGAATAATTTTTTTTTACAAATTTAAACAAAAAATTCTCTAGTGTTAATTTGGTAATAAATGAGATTTAACAATTCACAAAGTAATCATTCAACTATATAAACACATGTGTTTCTAAAAGAGAATTTCAAATTCTAGTGTACCAAATAACAGTTAAAAAAAAGTTGCCTAAAAATTTATAAAAATATCCATACATTTATTTAATAGGTAATTAACAATAACTTAATTCGAAAGAATATAAATATTTTAAGATGAGGTGACAATAATTATTCCATTTTTTTACGCTTCGATAGAGTAGGTTTATCAAATACTTGTTTCATACCACCGGCCCGTTCATTATGAAATTTTATATTATTAGATGTTTCGGCATACCATGGTGAGTCGAATTTTGTGGTATCTTGATCTACTAAATGTGTATATTTGGTACGACCACAACGACCAAAATTCTTAACTTGCATTACTTTGGGCAATATAGTTTTATCGAAGTGATCTTCCAATGTGGCTTGGGCAAAGTCACGTTTTAATACATCATTTTCTTCATTCAAATAGAAGGCACCACGATGATAGTATTTTTGTAAAAATTTATATTTACCCTTGACAGCTTTATTGGTAACAAGTTTTGGATTTTGTCGTTGTTCCTGTCTGCGTTCTTCTTCATTAAGATTACGCATGCGTTCAATTTCAGATTTTTCACGTTCAGCACTGAAATAATAAATAATTTTATTTAAAAAAAACGTACAAATAGACAAAAAAATCATATAAATGGTAGGGTTATAACTTAGAAACTAGACACAGTTAAATAAATTTTAAATAAAGAATGATCAAAAAATATTAAAAAAACAAATCATCAAAACCTAAAAATACGCCTCTTAAATTTTAAAATCTATTAAAAGAAAAATCTGTTTTCTAAGAAAATCATTCTCAAAAAATCCGTAAAATATGGGAAATTTTGGAGAGATTTTTCAAAAGAAAAATTTATTAAATAAAAGTCTAAGTTAAAAAAAATTTATAAATTCAAAAAATTTTTATTTTAAATTTATTGAAATTCGTACTATATTAAATAAATGTGTTTTAAAACTTACTTTTCTCTTTCCTCACGATCACGTTTCATACGTTTCAATTCACGCAATTTCCAAGCTTCATATTCGACTTCATCATTTTCATCATCTGTGCAAACATCTTCAATATGGGGCTCAGCCGTATCGTTCTATAAGCAAATAATAAAATTATTAAATTCAGATGTATATGTTTAATCAAATATTCCTTTCTACTCCACCTTAGTTTTTTCTAAATCTTTCTTAACACTCTCCTCTACTAATCGCAAAGTGTTACGTCTTCTTTCTTTAGCTGAACGTTTTGATTCAATTTCTATTTGTTTTTGTTTTTGAGCCTCACGTTCTTTTTCTTGGATGGTGGCACGATCTTTTTTACGGACAAATAAAGGTTTGAGACGTGGTTCGTTATCTTCCTCACTTTCCGTTTCTTCTTCGTACTCGGAACTTTCTGTGTCAGAAGATTCCGATTGCTTTTCTTCCTCTTTTTGTAGAATTTCTTCTTCCTTTTGTTGCTGCAACATACGTTGTCTTAGTTTTGTACGTCTTTTTTCCAATTCTGATTCGCTAACATCGGAATCAGAGTCGGATTCTGAAGCCAAAGTAATTTTATTTGTAGCCTTTTCCATACTACGTTGGTACTCCTGCTGCGCCTTTTCTTCACTATCATCCGAATCACTTTCTTCAAGTAATTCGGGTTCATGTATGTGGCGATGCCTTTCCATGCGTTCTCTTTCCAATTCATCTGTTTCCACTGGTCTGGCTCTCAATCGTCTTAGGCGTGGATCATCAACCTCTTCATGTTCCTCTTCCTCCCCTTCTTCATCGTCTTCATGACGTCTACACTCCTCATCTTTGTTGTCTTTACGTTGACGTCTTTCTTGCTGTGCAATTGCCTGTTGTCTACGACGATTATCAATAAAATCTTCTAAATCACTATCCTCCGAACTAGATCCATATCTAGCATAATCCGGTCTTTTTCCAGAGATGTAACGCTGTACCTTTACCTTTTGCATAGAAATTTGACCTGTAAGGAAAAATTTTTAAGTTTGTAAATTAAAAAGATTTTCGCTTTATTCTCGCCATACCCTTCTCATTTCGTACAGGAACAGCACCAGCTGTACTTTGTATACCTAATGGTACTGTTGGATTACTCATAATGATTAATTATTTTGTATTTATAATATTTAAAATTATTTTTTAATAAATCAATGATTTTTCTTTAATTTTGATATTTGCAATGCGTTGTTGGTACACTTTTTTTTTAACAGATTAGATTTTTTAGTACTTTTGTGACAGCTGACATTCAGTGATGCCAACTTAATGACTTTAACACTATTTATGGTGCTTTTAAGTACAATTTTAACGCAAATTTAATATGCAAGACTATTATTTATTTTTCGATGAAAAGTTAACATTTTTGAGAACAAATTTATTTTAGGAGTAAAATAAGTGAGATAAAAAAAATTCTGTCGGCGGGACAAAAAAAAAAAACGCTAAATTGTTTCCTTTAAGATATGTCTGATTTTTAGCGCGCTCTCAGTTATGGTTTAGAATGGGTTAATTAATTTACTTAATTTCTATTACTTAAAAAAAAATTTAAAACAAGTGAAAATATGATTTTTATTTTTTTTCCCAATATGGTTGATTTTCGACGCGCTTTTAGATGTGATTCGCAATGTTTTGATTTTTGACAAAATTATTTATATGTAAGAAAAAAGTACAAAAATAAAATAATAAAATGTTAAATTTAATTCTAATATCATCGGAATGAATAAAATTATGTATTAAATTAAAGCTTAAGGCCTTAGCTTCGATTATATAAAAGTTATTTCGTACTTTTGCAAACAAATCTGAGCTATGTCCGTAAAATATAATCTAGCCAATTTTGGGTTTATTGTAATTCTGTCTTTCTCATAAAATAGAAAATATATTAATTTTTACAATTTAAATTACGATTTGAGGCCATTAAAGTTAATTCTAATATCAGCGGAATGCATAAAATTATGTATTAAATTAAAGCTTAAGGCCTTAGCTTCGATAATATAAAAGTTATTTCGTACTTTTGCAAACAAATCTGAGCTATGTCCGTAAAATATAATCCAGCCAATTTCGGGTTTATTGTAATTCTGTCTTTCCCATAAAATAGAAAATATATTAATTTTTACAATTTAAATTACGATTTGAGGCCATTAAAGTTAGAGTGAATTTTTCACTCCTTTTTAAACAAACATTTACCCTTTTTACAATTTTTTTTATTTAAAAATGTTGGCATCACTGCTGTCATTTTATTATTTGGGTTACACATTTGCTAACATGATTATTTGCAAAAGAAGGGTAACTTTAGCCAGATTTGAAATTCGAAAAATATATTAAAAAATATCTTCTATACATACATATATCTATCATCCAAAAGTCTGATCATGATGGGGTTAAAATAACGTTATCGCTAAAATACCAACGAGGATGCTGCGATATATATGAGGGATAGAAAACTCATGCAAAAATCAGGCTTACCAGATACTTTTTTCGTTGTCCAAAAAAAAAAATTTAAATATATCCCTAAAAAATCCCCACTTATAAAAATAAAACGGTTTTACTTGCCTTTTTTAGTCAAACAGGGGTATTTTTGCGAAAGCTTCAAATTATGAGATTAAAAAAAAACGTTAAAATATTGGACTTTTAGAGAAACCCTTCCTTGTCAATTCTAATCGTAAAATTACACGATTATAAATCTTAAGACTTTAATCTGCAACAAATATGATAATTTTTTCCCATAAATATTATTTAAAAATCTGCTAAGTTAATCCAGTAAAAAGTTAAGGCTTAAAGAACTTATTCACTGAAAATACCGTCAGTAAATAAGGTTTTTTTAACACAAAAAAAATCGAATATTTGAATTTATTTTTGACTACATTAAAGGAAATAAATGTGGTTAAGCTGTAACTTGGTCACTCTCCAGACTTGCTTAAGTAATCGTAATCGCAATGAGAATTTTTGCGATTTTATCTTTAGAAAAATTATGTTTTTTATTCAATACATACTAATCTGTGAAAGTTTTGAAGAAATTACATGAAATTAATTAAACAGATTAATTTGGTACTTTTCTTTAAAGAGGCTTGTACCAACTTAAAAGATTTTTTTCCTAAAATTATACATACAAATTTTAACAGAAATTTCAAAAAATCCCCAAATTTTTTTTCAGTCCCCTGTCCACAATTGAAAATTTTTGTCCCCGAGACCAACAAAAAATCCCCAAATTTGCGGACAAAAGCCCAAGTCTGGCTCGCCTGGTAATAGAAAATGAAAATTTTAACGACTATTTTTTTAACATGACGTTACAACAATAAAACACTTAGTACACCTTGTGAACTCCTTTATTGTTATTGATAGGAAATAAAAATTAAAGTATTACGTTTGCAATCGTTTTAAATTTGTTTGAAAATTTTAAAGTATTGAACATTATTTATAAAAAATTTGCAAAATATAGATTAGCTATGTTTATGCAGCAATCTATTTAACGTTTGCTTATGTCATTCCCATACAAATTTCACATAAGTAATGTAAAAAGTTAACACTGAGGCTTATGTCAACCTTATGTGGAAATAACATAAGCGGCTATTAAAAAAAATAAAGGTTAAGTGAAAAATAGAAAAAATTCTATATGGAAAACTATTAAAGTTTCCATTAAAAAATAAAACAATTAAGAAAACGTTTTTTGTTTTTTTTAATAACTACAAGTTGACAATTGTTTACACGCATATAAATAATATTTTTTTTTGAACACGAATAAATATGTACCTAGTAATGTAAAATTATTCTTTTCTCATCAATAAATAAATAGTTTACAAACAATCTTGTTATTATCATGTTGATGGTGTTGACACGAAGAGTGTTAATTAAATCAATTAAGAGAGTAATATTAAAGACGCCCAGCAAAACCTTGATACATAAAATGTTGTCATTACCCGACACATTACCTGTTAATACCATACCCCCTTACAATTGCATTGTTGCAGAAACAAAATTTATTGTTTTAATGTAGTAATACAAAAGCGACAGTCATTTATTTACCTTTATTTTGTAAAAACTAAAAATATAGTAATTTCTTACTGTTAAAAAAGAATAGACAAATTCACTAAAAATAACTGAATAATTTTTACTTCAAATATTTTAGTTTAGTTTCCTATATTATATATTGTAATATTCCAAAATAATGAGTTACTTGTAATGTGCTACATAAGTACTAACTAGTAACACCCTACTATCTACCCGTACCTACTTTTTCCTATTATTGAGAATAAGAAATGTAATTTTTAAATAAGAAATTTGACAATTCGTATCATCAATACTTACACAAAAAATGTCTCTTAAATTTCTCCAATTAAAAATTTTGTTGAATAACAACATCATATTCAATTAATTTTGTAATTGATTCAATTAAAAAAATTACCAATGCTGACTATTACGTAACGTAAGAAAGTTTTAATATTGATCATTTTTGAATTGAAGCAATAAAAAAACTAATTGATTATGTCTGTGTTATTTAACAAAATTTTTAATTGAGGGAATTTAGAGATATTTTTTTTTTGTGTACTGGAAAATAGTAGATAAGGGTAGTCGACGTGGAAATTGCCCTTTAAACCAATAAAAATGTTAGTTAAGTGGTTTTGCACTTCATCTAATGATATATATAAATATTTCAAAATAATATCAGAGCAAATTTTATAAATTACATTAAATTATTAATAGCCATCGTTTGTTTTTTTTTTAAATTACATCAATAAAAAAATTTACTACCTATTAAGTTTTACGTAACAACTAATGCTGGTTTTTAAACTAAAGGTTTTTGAGTTAACAATTAGTTAAACCAACATCTTGTTGTTGTTTTATGTGTATTTTTTATACCCTCCATCATATATGGTGAGGGTATATATCAGTTTGTCACTCCGTTTGTAACATGTCGAAATATAGGTCTAAGACCCCATAAAGTATTCGTGATCATTATGCAATTTTAAGTCGATTTAGCGATGTCCGTCTGTCTGTTGAAATGGCGATCACGACGCGAAGACTCTAGCGGGGGTGCCTATTTTTATCCAGATTATTGTATTGTAGCGGTTAAAAAGTTATGGGTGAAAATGTGAAGATACCTCTAAATTTTCCATACAAATTGGCGTATTTTAGTACAATTTCATGGTTGCGACTGGTACATAATATATTTTCTCATATTTTTTCATATTAATAATATTTTGTACACCTCAAAAAACTTTTTTCACCACTAAAATTTTTTTTCACCACAAAAAATTTTTTCACCTCAAAATTTTTTTCACGTAAAAAAATTCGTTTCCGCATCAAAAAAAGTTTTTCACCTCAAAAAATTTTTTTCACCTCCATAATTTTACTTCAAAAGTTTTTTACATTGTTTGTATCAAAAACAAAAAAGAACATTGGTGGAGGGTATTCAAAGATTCGGCACAGCCGAATTTAAGCCTTTTTCTCTTGTTGACATTTTCTTTTGTTTAATAGTTAAGTTAAAGTTAAGCCTTCAGTATGAGACCCATCGTAACTTTAATAAGGGAACTCTCCCAACTGAGAATTCCAATTTTTCTAAAATTAGTAGATGACACAAAATTTATGAACACGATTTTTTTTAAGCGCCTCAATCTCAAATCTAAAGGCAGAGAAAGAATAAGCTAAAGTGACTTATGCTATGTATCGGTATGAAACGAAAATTAAAAATTTGTATTTCTGAAATTTTATTTCATATCAAAACAAAGCTTAAGTCATTTAAGCTTATTACAGTTCAGCCTTAAGGGTTGAAAGGCAGGGCCCCACATAGAATTGCTTATAATACACTCAAAACTCACCAAAAAAAAAAATCTTTAATGGCAACTGAAAATTTTGCTGCTATTACGGGAATTTTCGGTAATTTGAGCCCAGCGGAATTTTTTGCTAATCTTAGCAACACATGTCTGCTGACATGTAGTACAATGAAATTAGTAGAAGAAATTAGTAGCCGTTACTTAATTTTAGTAAACTTTTTGTAAAGTGGAATTTAAAACCGGTTTGCTAAAATCAGCAAAAAATATTTACTAAATTTTATTATATTAATACAATCAAATTAGTATACAAAATTAGTAAGCGCTACTAAATTTTAGTAAATTGCTGTAAATCAGCATTAAATTTTATTGAAAATTAGTGAAATGAAAATTGCATGAAAGTTAACAACCGCTACTTAGGATTATTTAAATTATAATGTTAATAAAATAATTTATCTCGATTTAAGAAAAAAGTTTGCTAAATATTAGTGAACTAAACTCAATCAATTGTAAAATATAGCAAAATTTGAATTTATAAAAAATATTAAAATGCCCAAATTAACTCAATTATTTTTAGATACCTGTTACACTTTAAAACTGCTTATTTTTTCTGAAATTGCCTTACGTATTCGAAATTATTTATATTTTTTTTATCGAACATTTTTTTATTTATTTTTTTTTTTCAAAAAATATTTTAGACAAAATTAACAAAAAAAAAGTAAAAACAAACGAATTAATAGTTTTAAATGCTATTTAAAGAGGATGTCTTATTTTTAGACATGAGTCGGTTGTTAAAAGTATCTTCACTTCCGATCCATTTATTCAACCTATGTAACATTATAAGGCAATTTAAGTTTGTATGTACAAGTTTTAATTACTAGAAATAACAATTCAATATCCACTTTTTTAAAATTAGTAAATTTTTCTTTTGCTAATTTTAGCAAATCGGTTTTTAAAAATTTGTAGTAAATTCTGAAGTTAGAAACAAAAATTTGTAAATATTTTCTAAAAATTCGGTGGTTTGTAAAATGTAAATAGCAAAAAAATCTAAATACAATTTTTTTGACTAAAACTCAGTACGAAAATAGCATAGTGGGATTGAAAACCGTTTACAAATTTTTCGACTAACTTTTTTTTTTGAGTTTATGGGAACGTGTCTGAAATTTAGGAAATTCATGTTTTTTTTTTACATGCACTCATAGGAATAAACATATTAAAATATCAGAAAATACTACTGTGAATAAGTTAAAAAAGACTGTGGAAAAAAGTGCTGAAATTAGCAGATTTTGTTGGCTGAATATTAGTAAACTAAGATTAGCAAATATAAAACTCTTAAATATACAACATTTTAGTAATATTTGAGTTAAATATTAGTTAATTAAAAGTGACAATTTACCCTGCTGAAATCAGCAAAATTTTTGCTGAAATTTATTAGACAAAAAGCGCCAGCAAAACAGTTATTTCTACATTTAAGTAAAATTTAGCTGGTGAAAATAACAGTCTATTTTTTTAGAAATATGTACATTTGCTTCAAAATAGCAAACTGCTGATTTTCGAAGGGTAGCTTTTTATTCGCATTAAAAAAATCAAAGAAAAAAATAAAATTTAGCATTTTTGTGTTTTTTTATGAGTGTTAAAAGCCTACTTCAGAAAAAGGAATTTTGAAGAAGATTCAATCCATAGAGTAAAGTGTTCTTAAATAGAGGTGACATTATATACAAAATTTTTAAGTGCAAAGGAGAAAAAAATTAAATCCACTCTGTAGAGTGGAGTACACCATAATTTTGAGCCTAGCTTTCTTCACGTCATCTCTATATATTAAGAATCCGTCAATTTTGTCACCTCTATTACATATCTGAATTTCAGCGAAAACGGAATTTTTGCTAGAGAGCGTTCCCTTGTAAGGAATCACATGTTAAATAAAACCCGTATATTTTATTCAATTCTTATATTTTCTACGCTTTACTATGTTAGCTCATGTAATACCAACATCAACCACCAAAATGCAGTTTAAAGCGGTTAAAATACAAAAACAGGCTTAACAGAAATCAAATCGAAGAATTAAATCGCTCAAATATGTATCTTCGTCACTACTTTACAGTACATTAATATTCACAAAGAGAAATATCTACAGATCTAAAGTATGCTATACTTGTTCTTCTCAATAAAAAATAACAATATACCTGACTTGAACTTGATGACGTTTTAAACAATGCTACATATATAAAAGAGTAACTTTACTGACTGGCTTACTGACTGACTCACTCACTTATCATCGTCCATCGCTAAAATCTGGAGCTAGTAACTTTAAATTTGGTATGTAGGTTCCTCCTCCAGTGTAGACACTCGCTAAGATGTGATTTTTTGGGAATTCCTTGACGGCCTGGGGTTTACGAAATCTGAAATTAAAAATATGTGCTGCCGGAAGTATTGGCTACTGCAGTGAATTTTGGTCAGGAACGTGGAAAAAATGAGGGATTAAAAGATTATTTCTCTTAAAACAGTATTTCTCTTAATGTAAGGCGGCCTCTTTGAATTATGCCCGAACCGTTTTGACTTGCAATCTAAAATTTAAAATATGTTTTTCCTGATGTATGGTTTAATTCAATGATGAGTTACTTTTTGCAATTGTTCCCAACAACGTACACTGAACCAAAAACAGCAGTGAAATTAACTAAAATCCATATTAAATTGATAAATGGGTGATCACTATACAGCTAACAAAATCTTTACGTTGATTTAACACATTCTTTAATAAACAAAAATGTTCACGTTTAATTATTTAATTTGGTGTTGTTTTGACAAAATATTTGTTATGTAAACAATTATTTTTAATCAATTTGATTAATTATTTGGTATGTTTGAAAGTTATATAAAAAAATCCCAATAATATGGGATTAATTAAGGTTAAAGTGGAACTTGAAATTTGGCCTAAAGGCTGGAACTTCGTTTTAGTTATATTAAAGGGGGAGACCCTTATCTCCCTGCCCAAACACCTTCTGCTAGAAATCTGAAATTTAAATTATAGGATATGGTAATGATACTTCGTGGAATACCCATTTAAAAGTAGTAAAGATAAAAGGATGAAGCATTTCTCAAAAAAAAAAAAAAAAAAAAACAGCGGGAGCCAGGAATTAGGTCCTCCTCCGACGTAGATATGTAATAAGATCAGACTTTTGGAAACTTTTGTGGGAAGCAGGAAAAATGGAAAACTTTCATCTTTAAATTCTTATCCAAACCCAAATTACTTAGTTGAGCGGATTCAAAAAAATTGTCTACAGTGCAAACGCCGAATTCTTATTTATGCCAATTTGATCAAATTATAATTTATTGCGTGATGCCGCAATATCGGTGAAATAATTTTATAGAGCATAATGTGCTGACTATTAATTTTTCAATCAGCTCGATATTGCTTAATAATTGCGCTTGAAAGTTATAAAAGTAAAATTTTTACAAATTTTCCAGGCAATATATATTGGTACGTTTTTACCCTTTATAAAATCGTTGATTTATTTACCTTTTAAATAAATCGAGTTTTTTCTATATTGCAAATAATAAACACTGTTTGAAATTATTTATAGCCCTAATTATTTATAACAGTCACTAAAAATTACAGAAAAACACTTTAATAGCACACTTTATTCACACGATATAAATAGACTAAACGTTAGCCACACTTTTGTTCTTAACACATCAGCGTTTTATTTAAACTGAACTGTTGCATCACCAAGTACCAGTATTTATATGAGTAGTCAGGTATTCTAGTTATTTCCACTTTATTACGACACTAGATTTTTCCAGCTGTCAAAATCCGTGTGAAGAAATTTGTAGAAATTTCTTGTAACAATATATTAATGTAAAATTGTTTAAATTTTTCAATACGAATAAGAGTCCTGGGCGCAGATTCTATAAGCCAAGTAACGATTATCGTTCACTTTCGAAGTTAAAATTCTATCGTGTTAAATATGTTCTTACCAAGCTGTTGAACTATATTATTCAAAATTATTGTCTGTTACATAATTTGTACACTCACCGAAAAAAGTCTGTAATGGCAACTGAAAAAAAAATAAATAGCGGTATTTTTTGCTAATCTTAGCAACAAATGTCTGCTGACGTGTAGTAGCCGCTACTAAATATTAGTAAACTTTTTGTAAAGTGGAATTTAAAATGGGTTTGCTAAAATTAGCAAAAAAATTTACCAAATTTTAGTAAACTTCTGTAACTGCTAAAATCAAAAAACAAATTTAACTAAATGTAAAATGGAAATAGCAGGAACGTTAATAACCGCTACTAAACATTCTGTACAAAAATAAATTAGCCCTAATTAACAAAAAATTTTGATAACTTTTAGGACGAGTTTTGTAGATTATCTTTAAACTCAGTTTATCGCAGTTTGTAACTTATTTCAATGAAGGATACAATTCTATGTAACGAAAAGTTGTTTCGACAAATTTTTGCAAATAAACATGGAAATGACAGACAAAATTCGTTTTCGGTTTAACCAAACCAAGTTTAACTCTCACATCCCAAAAACTCGGCCTTAGTGAAGTAGACTCAATTACTTGTAGAAAATAGAAAAATTTTAACTTATAAAAAAAGTATTAAAAATTAACAAATTAATTAAATTATTTTTTAGATATACTTGTTATGCTTTAAAGCTGTTAATTTTTATTATTTTTTTAAATTGCCTTACGAAAAAAATTGCAATTTTTTTTTGTCGAGCAACATTAAAAAAAAATTATTTTATTAAAAAAAAAAATTATTATAATACAAAATTAAAAAAAAAATTAAAGTCTTAAAAATAGTAAAAACATAATAGAATTTATCATTTTGTTTAAATTTGCTAATTTTTGTATTGCAAAATATTTTCAGGGTAAATTTTTTGGATTTTAGGATTTTAAGCTTAAATTTTAATTGTTTTAAAGGTTGACTTAAGAACAAAAAAAAAAAAAAAACTAGTGCTATTTACGTTACGGTGGATGTCCTATTTTTGGACGTGAGTTGGTTCCGATCCCTTTTTGTCAACCTATGTAACATTTTAAGGCGATTTAGATTGTAAGTAAAAGTTTTAATTATTAGAAATAAAATTTCCTTCAATATTAATTTTTTGGAAATTAGTTAGTTTTTTTTTGCTAATTTTAGCAAATCGGTTTTAAAAAATTTGTAAAATAATTGCTGAAATTAGAAACATTTTGTAAAAATTCAGTAGTTTAAAAAATGTAAATAGCAAAAAGATTTGGAAAATAATAATTTTTTTTTGTTAAAAATTAGTACAAAAATAGTAGAGTAGAATTGAAAACGGTTTACAAGTTTTTCTACTAACTTTTTTTTAGAGTTTAAAATATTTATGTAATATGGTAGATATTATTTAATTTCGAAAGTGGCCGATAAACGATAATCGTCTTATAGAATCTGGGCTCTGGTTGTCAACACTAATAGGTTTTTTTTTTAGGCTCTGCCTTCTTTTAGAGGCTTTAGCTTGTTCTAGCTTTGGGTTCTGAAGAGATCTTTTGCCGGATCGAATAACATAAATCAACTTAGCTTAAAATCGGTAATTTTCTTTGCTTTTGCAAATATACGGAGGTTGAAAGCTCGTTATAAACTAGAACTAAATAAAATAGTGAAAATTTGCTATAAACGACTAAAACACTTGGTTTTTGATGTGTTTTTTTTTAAATAAAGAAACCGTTTAACAGGTTTCGTTTTCGGTTTTATATACTTTGGTGTAAACCCTTTAACCAAAACATGAAATTGGAACATTTACTATAAAAAGGTTAAACAAATATATTAAAAGAGAAAATTTTATCTCAGTAAAATTAATAACAAATAAATTCCGATATATAAAAATACCGCTAACGAAGTATCGGATTATTTAAAATATTTTTTGGGCATATTATTGCTTTTATTTTGTTGTAACGCACAACATTATAATAATGACGTAGAATTTGGCAAACTAGTTAACTTCTTGTTTACATCGACCTTTGATGTTGGGTGAAAAATTAAAAATATCCCAGCAAAAAAATAAATTGTTTCTAAACAAATTTCTTTATTATTGCCTACAAAATATTTAAACATATTTATGTGTCGATATCTCGCTTTTAAAGGAAAGAAACTCTGTGAAAGATCCAAATTTTGTTATTAATAAAATTATTTTAGGATTGCTTTTACATTACGCTTGGTATGTGGTTTAAGCCATGTCATAACAACACAGAAAAACATTCGTAATTATTACCACATGCATGACTTAGATTCTATATCCCTTACCCTTTGTATTACTTAAAGGCTGATTGCAATAAGTTACTGATAAGATATATAAAGTTAAAATAATGAGTTCGATAGTTACACTCACCAATAAAAGTCTGTAATGGCAACTGAAAATTTTGCTGTTATTACGGGAAATTTTGCTTATTTGAGCCCAGCGGTATTTTTTGCTAATCTTAGCAACACATGTCTGCTGACGTGTATTACAATGAAATTAGTAGAAAAAGTAGTAGCCGCTACTAAATTTTAGTATACTTTTTGTAAACTGGAATTTAAAATCTGTTTGACAAAATGAGCAAAAAAATTACTTATAATACAAAATTTTAAATTTATTTTTTTTATCGAGCATCAACATTTTTTTATATTATTTATTTTTTTCAAAAAATATTTTAGACAAAACTTAAAAAAAATCAAAGTCTTAAATATTGTTAAAACATAAACGAATTAATCATTTTGTTTTAATCTGGTAATTTCTGTTTTAAAAAATATTAAATTTTTTTTTACTTTTAAGGTCAAATTTCAATTCTTTTTAGGGCTGATTTTTAGAATTAAAATAACTTTTTAGTGCTATTTTAAGTGGATGTCCTATTTTCAGACAAGAGTCACTTCCGATCCCTTTTTTAATCTATGTAACATTTTAAGGCAATTTAAGTTTGTAGGCGTAAGTTTTAATTAGAAATAACATTTCCTTCAATATCCACTTTTTTAAAATAAGTAATTTTTTTGCTACTTTTAGCTAATCGGTTTTTCAAAATTTGTAAAGTGTTTTCTGAAATTAGCAACAAAAATTTGGAAATATTCTGTTAAAACTCTGTAATTTGTTAAATGTAAATAGCAAAAAGATTTGCTAAATAATAATTTTTTTTACTAAAAATCAGTACAAAAATAGTAAAGTGGGATTGAAAAGCTTTTACAAAATTTTCTACTAACTCTTTTTCTAAGTGTAAAAGTTTACTAGTGACCACTTAAGTGTTTTGAAAATTCGTATTTGCCATAGGCAAGAGCAAAAAGTTGCCCTGTATATTTCCGCTACAACAGGTTCTTGACTTTTTGCTGCCGGAATTGATGATTCTATGTAAGTTTAAACATTTTTTTTCTCGATTTTTGTTTTGATTTCTCAAAAATTTATGAACCGATCTTGTTAAAATTTTGCACACTTATGAGGCAACTTGAACAAAAATTAGACATTTTGGTTCACAACTCTGACAAAAATTTTATTTTAAATTCTTTTAGATTTCCTTCGTTCAAGCACGTCCTCTATACATGTACTAACAGAAAAAAAAAATATTTTTTTTTTTTAATTTCTGATGAACCAGTCAAGAGTTATCCTGACTACGCCGAAAGATTTTTTCTTAAGAGATCAAGGAAAATGATGGCTTAATGGCTGAATTATCAAAATTTAAAAATTCACAAAATACTTTAATATGCTAAATTGTTTGAGTAAAATATTTCATTTGTATATTTAAAAAAAAAAAAAAAATCAGTAAAAATACAATTTTTTGAGAATTCGAAACCCACTCAACCTCTTAAGATTTCAATACCTAAAGCTGATGAAAAGTTTTGCTGGGCAGTAATGGTAGACAGAAGAATTCGGGTTTTTTATTTCACAGTTTAGGTTTTTTTGTTTAGTTTTTGTATAAATAGTTTACATTTTGTTATTGTAGTAGATAGAATATGTTTTCTAATGTGTTTACCTAGTAGTGCTATTTTAAATACATTTTAAGCACATGGTTAATATCCTTATTCCGGACTTATCAAAGAAATCGTATTTGTTATAGCTTTGGGCTAATCCGGAAGGACTGGTCCCGTGACTAGTAAAATGTAGACATACCACTTAAATGGCGCTGACGAAACAAATCATTTATTTTACCAATAATGGATCACGTAAGTGACAAAAAGCCGTAAAATACTGATATAAAATAAAAAAACGTTACCGACTCAAAAATCATAACCGTTATATTTCAAAAACGTTAATCGAAATAAAAAACAAAATAATACTGGTAGGGAAAATGTGACAGATATTTGTGTCGGTTTTTTCTTTTGACGGATACCGTAAACGCTAAGAAACCGAAACCGCCGAGATACCAATTCAAATTTAGTCTGTCAGACTTAATAAATGAAATTAGAAAAATAATTAAAAACCGTAACCCATTGAAATGCTGTAACCATAATTTTTCAAAAACCTTTACCGTAACCGAAAAAAAATAACGGTGTTCATTTCTGTTGCCATCCTTGTTTTTTAAGGAGTCTTACAAAACGGCTTTATTTTGCTTTTGCGGAGTTAAAAAAAAAAAAATATTATATAGTCATTATGTGAATTTTGAATAGTCGGTTTTCAATGGCCAGTCAGAAAAATGCAAATGAGAAAGCGCTGACAGGGCACTTAAAAAGGTGGTACAAGTGTTGGCAAAAAAGGCCTTCCCAATCCCAAAATGATAAAATCATTAGGCAAAAGTGCTGAAGAGCACAAATTT
This sequence comes from Eustalomyia histrio, assembly GCA_949748255.1. Lineage (NCBI taxonomy): Eukaryota > Metazoa > Arthropoda > Insecta > Diptera > Anthomyiidae > Eustalomyia > Eustalomyia histrio. Next base: position 58,520,791 of record OX456524.1, read on the forward strand.
CCAAAACGATGGTAAAACCAATAATTACATGGTTAAAAATTGATTTCCTAAAATCCAAATATGCCTGCAACCGGGATCGAACTTGCAACTTTCCGATTAGAAAGTTTTTTTTAACAAAGCTTCATATTTTGTATAAATTCAATGCACCACTGGCAATTTCTGACTGGGTAGTAGTAGAAGTATATCAGAATAAACTTGGAAGAAAACTGATTTGTATAGCCTTGTAGTGGAAAATACTGTTTTAAGTTTCAAAATTCTTACTTAGCCCTTACGATTAAAGTGGACACTTTTCCCCCTTTTAAATCCCCTTTACACATTTTTTTTTATCAATAATCCCAAAACATATATTTTCAGTGAATTATTTCATACGTCGAAGATCTTAAGCACAAGGCCTATGGGCAGGACGTTAAGTTTGTGTTTGCCCCTTCCCGTCAAAATTTCCGAAAAACCCCTTATTATTGCATCTTGAAGGAGGCAATTGCATATAGGGGAAATTTCCCATTTTTTCCTCTCCCCGTTAACATTTCAAAAAATCATGTCTCAGTATACGCCGGAAGTGAAAATTAATTACCAAACTTCAAGTTCCCAACTCCAGCCATTTGCACTGGATGTCTTTTTACTCTTTCTAACCCATTTTTAATACGATTTTTTTTTGATATTTCAAAAAGTATATTTTCAATTAATTAAAATACAAATTTTAGATTTCACATTTCTAGGTGAGGAGGTGACGTTTTATTTTTTACTCCTCTTTTTTCATATTGTTTTCACTCACTTTCAAATATTGTATGTATTGGTATAGGACGTATGTCCAACACATTCTCATAAGCTACGTCCACTGACAGCAAGTAACAAAGAGTGACAGATTAATAGAATCTATGGTTTACACTCTAATTTTGATGAAATTTTGAAATGTAATATAGAAGGCAAAAAATAAAAATTAAAATTTAAACTTTTGTGGCTTTCCAGTGTCAGATGTAGGGTTTTAAAACTGTTCCTGCTACACTCAAAAAAAAAAAAAAAAATGAAATAGAGTTTAGAAAAATTAACTTATTTAGAGGAAAAATTGAAATGAAAACGGCGCCAAAGATACTTTTTACCTATATTTAATAAAATTTTCCTTGAAATTAAGAAACAAATTTTACTTAAAATTTGGTCAAAATATCTAAATTATAGAAAAATTTTACTACTGAGAAGTAAATTTTTATTAGAAAACAGTAAAATTTTCTCCTAATTAGTTCATACATCATCTAAAATTGTACTGTTAGTTAGGAAATGTTTCCTTGGTTGGAAGAAAAATTTTATTTCATTTAAGTTCATTAGATAATTTTTTTTACTAAAACCTAGGACTTAAGTCTCTTAAAATAAGAAAATATTTTGTAACAACAAGTTAAATAGCACTTCTTTTAAGTGACAAGTATCCTTATCCTGCTTCTATGGTAAAGGTAATATATTTTACCATATATTTTAAAGTACTTTACACTCATTGAATTGAGTAGGTATTATCCCACTTTCGGAGGACTTCAACTTTGTGAGGACACTGCTCTTAACAAGTTTTTTGCTACACATTTTTGTCTTAAAATTAAATTGAATTATACTAAATTCATGTATTTAAAATATAAATTAAATTTAATTCGCAAAAAGGTAAACAAATTAAAAAAATGTACTGCAGGATATCCTGAAACGTAATAAATTGTGACAGAATCAGATCCTTTTCGTAGTTAATTAACGGTTTTGCTTAAGAGAACTACTAAAAGGGACGCCCTACCTGACATCTATGGCTAAGGAAAACTGGGGGTCCTTTGTCTTCTTAAATTAACTAATTTAAGGAAATTGTTGCAAAAATACAAAATATCACAGTTACATTTCTTGTTATTATTGGAATATTGAAAAAGGCCAGTTAATTTTATGACATTTTTAGCTTAAACTTTAATTAACATGTACAAATTTAAACTTTTTTGTTATTAAGTGGAAAAAATAGTTTAATAAGCACTACGTCAATTATAGGAAATCCATTATGCCGTAATGTATTAAATGTGCCTGCGATATTTTGTATTGTAGTCAACAAACAAATTTATTACAAAAAAGCGCAAATTCGAAATTTTTAGCCTTTTGCTAACAAAATTTTAAAAACATATATTAAGCAACTTTAAGTTCAATGTTAAAGACTGTTAAGATTAGATATAAGCATGTGAGCCATTTTTGAATCGCGCACGATCACGAACCAAAAATTACAACCATGTACAATAGTTTTTTTAAATGGTTACTTTAATTTCTTTTATTTAATAATATTTTTTCTTAAAAATTAGGAAAACTAACTGGTTTATTTTTATTTGATTGTTTTTTTTGGAATAGAATATTAAAAATAATTTAAACGTTTTTCAACAAAAAAAAATCCTATACCAAATTTTATTACTTTTAAAGATTAGAAAACTTTTACTTGAAAAAAAAAATATTTTATTAAAATTAATCTGAACTAAGTTGCATGAAAATTTTCCTTAGAAATAGTTCATCAGTTTCTAAAATCAAGTAAATTTTTATTATTACATAGGAAAATATTTATTACTTTTTGTTTTTAATTGTCTAAACTAATTTTTAGAAAACAATTCTTCACAATTAGAAAGTGGTATACTTAAAAACTGATTTTAGTTAATTTTACTAATCGCCAACAAAAAATGAACACACATTAAGTTCAAGTACTTTCTCGATTTAAGTTAGACACATTTTTTAAACTAAATGGGAGTAAATTATGTCCTTAATTTGTTTTTTGAACTAAATTTAATTTTATAACATTTGAGTATGCAATAAATATAAAAACTTTTATTTGATTGACTTGTTTTTTTCCTAAAATCAAGAAATATTACTTAAGAAAAATATGAACTATTTCTGAGTATATAAACTATTTCGTTTTTCTAAAACTTAGGAATTTTTATTCTTTTTAAGAAAATTTTTCTAAGTTTTAATAAAATTTTACTTATATTGAGGACAATTTATAAACTATTTTGAAGGAAATTTTTAATTACATTTTAGTTCATGTCTTTTTTTTTCTGAGTGTACTAAAGTTATGAACCGAATCAGCGCCTGCCCATGTGGCATATTAATTTTTATTAGTTACTTAAACAAAAATGCAAATAAAATATTAATTAAAACTACAAATCGATTCGTTCAATGTAAAATGCACAGTTAGATAATAGTTATATTCTTCATAAAATTAAATTTAAATTGTTTCCAATCAACAACTTGCACAAAAAGATTTAAGTTGTTATAAAGAACAATTTCATAAAAGTGTTTCATAATTCAATTTATTTAACAGTTGTATTCTTTTGAAAGGAAGTTTTGACTTTTATATTCAAATTCTCCATCAAATTACTGCCTAATCATTGATTACATTGTGCAACACTAATTGTGGGAGGGTGGCGGAACTTCCAAAGCGTTTGGAGCTGGTGGGTGAAATTTTTGTGTTGCCGCTTAAAAAACGTAGAAAAATTATGTAAATGTACTTTTAAAATAGGTTTTGTGTTTGGACGTATATAATACAGTTTTACAAGAAATATTTTCATATAAATTTGACACTTAATGGCTCATTTGAGTCATTTTTAAAATATTGAATATAGTATTTATTTTAAAAGGTTTTGAGTACGAATCCGAACTCAAGCGAATATAATTTTTTTTGAAAGGATTTCAATGCATTTTTTTCATATAATCTGGGCGTAAGTTTGCATTCGCTTATATGGAATTTTTATAAGAAATATTTTTATATAATACTTATCCCTTAATAAAACTCTTTCAAAGATTATTTGGGTATTCTTTTTAAAAAGCGTAAAATTTAAGATCTCAATCAGGTTCTTAAAATCTAAAGTCATAATTTAAAATTCTTAATGGCGGATTAAGATAATTTTTTAAAGCGTCTATTTTAATTAATCCAAATACAATTATCTTCCAAAAAATTAAATTATTTGAAATACAAAACTTCCCATTATTTATGGAACACGATTTCATTCATGTGGCTGCTGCGGCTGGCTTCGTGGTAGCGAATCCTCCCAGTAAATTTGTCCATGACTTTGTTGGTGGTATCTGGTTCTATCTCAAGAGGGGTTCGGATGATATTAGCCTTCAGGGTGTGGATTATTCGCATAATATCGGCCTTCAAACTACAAGAAAAAGTCTAAATGGGTCAAGTCGCAGGTTTGAGGTGACCAAAAGTTCGTAATCATAGGTTGCCGTTTCCAGCAGCATTTTCCAAAAAACTAGCAAATGATGCCACCTCTGCAAAATCCACACCAAACTGTTGATGTAGATGAATTGGCTTCTCGACAATTACGTGCGGGTTTTCCAATCCCCAGAGGATGCAATTTTGTTTGTTTAAATAGTCGCGGTGATGAGAAGGCACTTCGTTAGAAATGATGATTTTCTGGCCAACCGATATCCGATTGGAGCTTATGTAAGATCCAAACTGAGAAACCGTAACAAAGTGGAAGGATGAGTTGCACACTATCGGCCACAGCAGCCATATTCTCATCGGTACGCATCGATGAGTATATGGCTGCTCGGTAAATCCGACGCATTATGATTTCGTCTAGCGTTAGAATTATAAACCGCCTAGATCAAGACACCAAAATTTTTGTCATAGTTTTATATTTCAGAAATTGAAATTTACACTCTAAAGAGCTAACAGGAAATGATAATTAAAATTTCCGTTACCGCCTACAACAATATATAAGTTTAATATTAACCCAGTTGGAAATATCGTAAAGTGTATAGTATCTAGATGATTAGATATCTTATGATTTTAGTTTTGCGGTCCACGGTTAAATTTATTTCATTTTATGTTTATAGTTTGAAAATTCATGTTGTGTTCTAAAAATAGGCAGAGTAGTTAATCAGCTCGAATTAAAAATTATTTATTTATTTATTTATTTATTTTATATTAATCATATAATTACAAATTATATCCTAATACCCTAACCGATCACTAGCAATTAAGGCCATAGGCTCGTTGTAGCGAAAACAGACCAGAGCTTCTGGTGGGAATCGAACCCACGACCCCCGCACTGATAAGCTAGCACGCTACCAACTAGCCTACCGGGGCGCTGACAAATAGGTAGTTGTTTTTAAGCTTTAATTTCGAAAAATTTCTTGTAATTTTCACAGTGTTTTTTTTTTAGAAAATCAAAAATAGTTCAGACATATCTTTAAGACGTCTGTCGTAAATGTTTCCATCTGTCCAATTGTTCCCTAAAAGGCACAATTTGCAGCTGGGGCTTTACAAGAAGAAGAAAAAAATTTACAAAAATTTAGAAAAATAAAAATATAAAATATTAAATCAATATGTTATTTTTATACAACTTTAACGACATGTAATTAAAAAGCAATTTCCCTTAATAATTAATTGTTTTTAATTGAAAAAATATATCGCCATTTTTGGCGGTTATTTAGAGAAATTCTTTGACAATTTTCTAAATGACCAAAAATAAAAGATTAAATTCGAGCAAAACAAACAAAATACTGCAGTATTTGCGAGTTTGAATTTGAACACATTTTACAATGTTTGTGCGTCGCAAAAATATATCTTAATTAATTTGAAATATTCACTTAAAAAAAAAACATTTTATGATTAAAATTAATTCCCAATTGTACTTACATATTTAACCTTCCAATGGTCATAAATGCTGCAAAGCGGTTTTTTGTGTTTGCACTGATTCTAAAACTTGGAAAATATTCTTAACTATTATTCTTAACTATTATATTTATTCTTAACTATGATCCAGAAGAATTTACATCTTTGCGAAACAACAAATTTGTTATAAAATTATATCAATTTTTTAATAGATATTTTTGCATATTTTGCTATAAATGCATATTTTAATTCCTATTTTGTTGCATATAAATAATTTTTTTTTTAAAGGGAAACAATACTGGTGAAATTCTTCCTAATAAATAATGTGTTGCTTTCTTTGAAAATAGAACAGGGGGGGGGGGGGAATCAAAGTTTGTGAAAGGTGAAGGGCTTGAACAGTCGGTGGTTCCCGACATCTAATGAATAGTTGGGGAAATTGTTAAAACATTTTTTTTATATTAATAGTCCTATTATTTTACTTCGGTGGGGTTATGTGGTATGGGAATGCCGAAGTCCTACATTGCGAATGTATAAGGAATATAAAATTCATAAATATTATTTTTTGAATTAATGTCGCGTCGCTGGGAATCGAACCCGCAATCTTCCGTGTAACAGCTCAGCACATAACGGTTAACTGTAATTTTAAATATATAAATATTTAAATTAGAAAAAAAAATACTAAAATTGTATTGATTTTATTGAAAACGTTGAAAAAAATTAATAACAATTGCATTTCTTAAAATTTAAATAAATATTTTTTGATATTAAATATTTTATGTCGATACAACACGATTATAAATGCAAGAACTTCCTGGCCCTAATTATCGCTAAACGCATGAATGGGTTTCCAACTCTGGTAATTTTTAAGAAACCATTTGTTAAAATTTACACAATTTATTTTCGTACCTCTGCTATGTTATTACCCAGCAGAAGACACTTTAAGTGTATCAGAAGTTTTAAAGCTCGCGCTATTTGTTCCTATCCCGATTCTTGAAAACTTCAAGAGATATCTTGTAAAATTTGTTTAGTGAGTTTTATTTGAAACGGTAAATCATGCCACCTTTCGGATATTTCCTTAAGTGCAGTTTTTATGTTAGCTCATTTATAATTTTTTCTATACTTTGTGCCCTGATCATAAAATAATAATCTCGCTCCTTTTCGGAATTTAAACAATAGAATAGATAAAAAATTATATTTGTTATAGGGTAGTAGGCATGCCCGATCTTAATTTCTGTACTAGTCTTAACGTTAATTGTATATAATTTTACCGACATAAAATTATTATTATGGAACAATTTTTTAAATTTCTAAAAAGTGGGCGAAGTATCCCAATTTAGCGCTTATTATACCCTCCACCATATATGGTGAGGGTATATATCAGTTTGTCATTCCGTTTGTAACATGTTGAAATATAGGTTTAAGACCCAATAAAGTATATATATTCGTGATCCTTATGCGATGTCCGTCTGTTTGTCTGTCTGTTGAAATGGCGATCACGACGCGAAAACGCAAGCGGGGTTGCTTATACAAATTGTTGTATTTTAGTACAATTTCATAGTAGCGACTGGTACATAATATGTTTACTCATATTTTACCACCAGTCGCTTTTATATTCACCTCAAATATTTTTCACCTCAAAACTGTTTTCACCACAAAATTTGTTTTCACCACAAAAATAATTTTCACCACAAATTTGTTTTCCACCAGAAAAGTTGTTTTCGCTTTCAAATAAATTTTTTAAAATCCATTATTTTATTTCTAATTTTTTTTTAATTGTTTGTAACATACAACAAATAAATAAATGATAAATAATTTCACTATTCAGTACATTTTACGGTACTATTAGAGTAACGGTTCCCAAGTGGAGGTCGCGATTATCTGGTGGTCCGTAGCTGCATCCAAAGGGGTGCGAGAGAAGTTCGTAACAAATTTTTTAAAAGTAAGAAGGTAAATAATCTTCCGATGTCAGTTACCCCAATTGTATTTAAAAAAATCCAAACAAAAAATAATGAATATAGCGCTTTGGAAGAAAATAAGAAACTCTGATAAAGAGTTGGAGTATTCTAATTCTTATGACTTTTCAGACTCCGGTATTTTTTTTTGATTAATTGAATACACATTATTTTTTATTTCTGATATAGAAAACGTTCTCAGATTCGAAAACCATCATCAGAGTTTGTTTAAGAATAAATTTTTCCTATTCAAAAAATCACAGATACTTAGAAGCTTTTTTTATAGAAAGCGCCTCAGGATCCTAGATTTTAAGTTTTTTTTAGGGTTATTTCATTGAAAGATAAATCTCTTATATTCTTTAAATTTGACAATAATAAAAACGTTTTTTCCATCTTTCGTATAATTTACTACTAATATTTTCTGAAATAAAAACATTTAAATAAAAACATTTAAAAAATTGGGGTCCGCCAGCCAGTAAAATGTCTCAAGGGGTCCGTGAAGTAAAAGTTGTCCATACAAATTTAGTACAATTTCATAGAACCGACTAGTACATAGTATATTTTCTCATATATTTTTCACCAGTCGCTTAGAAGTGAATATTTTTTTCAGTACTAAAATTTTTTTCACCACAAAAAATTTTTTCAACTTAAAAAATTTTTTTCACCTCTATTTTCACATTTAAAAAAGTTTTTTTACCTCACACAATTTTTTCACCTACATAATTTTACTTCAAAAGTTTTTTTTATATTATTTGTATCAAAAAGAGTAGAGAACAATTTTTAAGGAAATTGGTGGAGGGTATTCAAAGATTCGTTTTAATATAATTAACATTGATACGATCACACCTTGAAAAATATAAATCTTTATTGAATTAATTCTTAAAAAAATAATTCTTTTTGTAAATCAGCGAGTTGATTCAATATTTTATAAATCATTTTATTAAATCAGATTTAAATTATAATTGATTAATTTAATACATTTGAATCCTTTTTGATTAAATTAAATCAAATAATTTCAAATATAATTCTATTTTTAACTCGCGAATTAAAAAAAGATTTATTTGATTTGCGAATTAAAATAAAATAAAAAAAACATTAAAATTGACTTATAAATCTCGCATAGTTTTCTAGATATTTGCCATTTTGACAAAACGTTTGCTCTGTTAGAGTATAAATATACTACGACAATAAAAATAGGCCAAGTTCAGAAGATATCCCTAGTTATCTATTTTTATAAAAAAGCCACAGGGTGACTATTTTTATACGAAATGGAACGGAAAACGAAATTTGTATTATCATAGTGTGTAATTCGTCAAAATTTAAATCAGACTTGAAAATTATTATGTTTTTAAAGATCTGGATACGATATACTTTTTTTTTAGCTGGACAGTTATTATATTGTCCTTAATAAACTGTTTTTGGTTTTAAAGGGGTTTCCAGAAAAAATTATGGAAATTATTGTTAAATGTGTAGCATTAAAGGTTTAAATAAAAATAAACAGTTTGTACCTTAATCTCTTTAAGATACAAATAAACCACTCAAAACTAACATCATTTTGCGTATGTATTCTCATCTAAGTCATAGAAAAAAGAGTATATTTATATTTTTATTATAAGATCTATCTGTAATTCAATAAAATTGAGATGGAGGAGATTCTTTATATGTAAACAACATCTTGTTAGGAAACACAATACAATTTTGTTTGGATGTTTATGTCGTATTTGTTATAAAAACAAAAGTTCGTTGAACAGCTTCGTTTTTTTGAGAAAACCGTATTTCTCTAGTTTTTTGTGGTAACCGTATCCATGAGATACAAAACAATAAAAAACCGTAAAAATGTTAAAGCTTCGCTCAATATAAAAACGAACCATATTCAATAAACTGAAACCATTTATTCGCAAATTGTCAATACGATCAAATCGAAAAGAAAATATATAAACTCACATTTTTCTTGTTTAATTTACAAAGAGATTTTTCAACACATTTTATGTGCAACAAATAAAAGTGCTAACAAATAATACTCATAACTAATACTGTCGATACGAAAGAATTTTAAGGATATTAAAAAAAAAAAACTAAAACATTTCTGTGTGGAACAAGTGTTAAAAAAAAATTATATAATATTGTGGAACTTGTTTAATAATATGTACTTTTATTTATAATAAAGGACTTTTTTAAATAATTATAATTTCAATATTTAATATATAAATCTCACGTTAATGAAATACCGGAATAATCGCGGCACAATACTGCAAATACAATTCAGAACATTTTTGGTTAAAAAACAATACTGGCATAGAAAACGGTGTTTCGAAGACGGTAAGTTTTTAATAGTTTTTTTTCTAGATTTGAAATTAAATTTAAAAAACGAATTGAAACATTTTAAATATACATTAAAAGTACAAACAAATAATGTAAATTTTTGTAATGGTTATCAAATTAATTAAGCCTCAATATTGAAAATAATTTAGAAATTGTTTACTCACTGATCGAATCTCAGTGAAATTTTACGTATCTAGCTAAAGTTTAAAAATTTTTTTTATTAAAAATCGATCATTGCACATTGAGGCAGAATAATTCCAGGCAAATATTCAATTTCAAAAATCTCGAATTTTATAAAAAAAATCCAATGGAAAGTCTGCTCTTTTCTTCACTTTTCTTTTTTAAGCTAAGAAAAATTCTGTGAATTAAAGTAAACAAAATATGTTTTACTTCACTTCGAAGCCCTAAAGCGTACAGAATTTTACAAAAACTTGTAAGTTTTTGATGTGAGATTTTATAAGAAATGAGTGTACAACTGTTTTGGAAAAATTTCATTTATAAATTTGCATCAAGTTAATGATTTTAAATATTAAGTTTTTCCTTTACTTTTTATAGAAAACACAATAAGTGTTAAATTATTTCTTTTTTTTTTCTAAAAATAAATCACTCTGCTGTAATTCATTCTCTAGATTAAGAGGGAAAACAATTAGATTATATAAAGAATTAAAAAACAGTATGATGGAAATATCCATCACAGTGCAAAGTCACATCTTCAGCTCAGTACTAAATAAATACAAAATTTAACAATAAAAAGAATCTGTTTTACACTCATTATCACTTGTACATTCCAAAAAAAATTCAAATTATCTTCCTAAAAATACACCAGATATAATATGTTTTTTCTAACCACAACAAACAGTTGAGGGGCAAGTTAAAACCTCTTAATTGTCAGTGATATTTTTTCTTTTTTTTTGACATCTGTGTTCCAATTTATTTAGAAGTCAGCAACAACCAATTTACAATACACCTCTTTGTGAACATTTTTGTTTGTTCAATATATGTTATGATGGAAATTTCCATCATCATGCAAAGAAAGCTTATAAGTGTTATATATATATATATATATATATATATATATATATATATATATATATATATATTAGAACTCACCTTGTAACATTTCATATGGAATGCAAAATTATAGTGCACAGCTGTGTACTACGGACGCAATTAGACGTAATTTGTTGTATAAGTTAAAATTGGTCCACATTTATACCTAGTCGAATTTAAATGAAATATACCCTTATAAACCATGTCTCTAAATTTTAAATTTAAAGAAAATCGTAACAATTTACAGAGGAACGTCAAAATGATGTCAATTGCAATTGTTTTTCATAGTTTTTTTCATCTTAAAATATAAAATTTTATTAAAAATAAATTTTTTGCTGCAAATAATAAATAATCATAGTAAATAATTTTATGTATTAGTTATAGCAGCCTTACAAAACAACAATAAACATGTAAAACAACAACTTATATCCAACATTACGCTCACCAAACAAAGTCTGTAATGGCAACTGATAATTTTGCTGTCAATACGGGAAATTTTGCTTATCTTAGCAACACATGTCTGCCAACGTGTAGTTAGCTACTAAATTTTAGTAAACTTTTTGTAAAGTGGAATTTAAAATCGGTTTCCTAAAATCAACAAAAAGAATTACTAAATATTATTAGTATTAGTACAATCAAAATATAATATATAAAAAAATTAGTAAGCGCTAAATTTACTAAATTTTAGTAAATTGCTGTAAACTCCATGAATTGTAAAATAAAGCATAATTTTAATTTATAAAAAAAAATTATTAAAAATGCACAAATTAACTCGATTTATTTTTAGATACACTTGTTACTTTAAAGCTGCTAATTTTTTTGGAAATTGCCTTAAGAATTCAAATATATCAATTTGTATATTTTTTTAATCGAACAATTTTTTCATATATTTTTCTTTTTTAAAACCATATTTTAGACAAAATTAAAAAAAAATTCAAAGGCTTAATAAATAGTTTATACATAAACGAATGTAACATTTTGTTTTAATTTATTAATTTTTGATCTGAAAAATATTTTTAGTAAATTTTTTAGATATTAAAATCAAATCTTAATTGTTTGAAGAGCTGATTTTTAAAACTATTTTTGGATATAAGTCGGTTGTGAAAAGTATCTTAATTCCGATCACTTTTTTCAACATATGTAACATTTTAAGGCAATTTAAGCTTGTATGTATAAGTTTTAATTATTTCAAATAACATTTCCTTCAATATACACTTTTATAATAATTTTTTTTACTAATTTTTTTTTACTAAAAATCAGTACTACTGACTTTTTTTCCTGAGTGTAGTTATAGTTATTGTACTGATTTTTTTTATGCATTAAAGATTTAGGCTTCTCTCCGTTTTTATTAACTCAAATTTGTGTTGCTTTTTATTGTTGAATTAAAATTAAATCTAAAACTGACATATAATGGCAAACATCATGGTAAGAGCCGATTGCATGTCAAAGATATCATCATATTGCCGTAACGTTGAAATTAAGTGTCTTCGCTTGTAAATGATACCGGGTTATGTAAACATGTTTTGGCCCAGACTATTTATAACTAAACAAAAATACTACATCTTTAATTAAACGGTTATAAAATAAAATTTTTATTTTATAGACGTTTTTTTCGCTGTACATTTTTAATTTGTAATTTGTACGAAAATTACTGAAGTTAGTGTTTAGATCTGCTTTTATTACCCACATTAAAAACTAATATTTTGAATGTAATTGCAACACAAAAAAGCAATAAAATTTTAAATAACACTATTCGACAAGATTTTTTCACGGAATTCTGTTACATCGTTTTTTTTTTGTTCTTCTATGCCTGAATTTAAAGTCAAAAAAGTTTCATCGAATCGTCTGTGACTCAGGGAAAATATTTTACTGGTCAATATGGTGGAAAAGAACATTATTTTTTTATATTTTTGATGAATTTAAATTCCACACAATAATATCATTCATTTGAGTGTAATCATGTCAGGAAATGTTCAAAGTTGTTTTAAGGACCTCATTTTTGAAAATTAATTTTTTTAATTTGGGCATATTAAAACTGTATTCATACAAAAATCTTTAATAAATATAATGTGGAAGTAAAACTTTCAAAAATATTTATTAGATCCCAAAATACTATTTGAAAAATATATGAAAATTTTGATAACTTGTTTTCAAAGTTCGAAAAATCAATCCTAATAAGTAGCTTTGATTTCAGATTTTTATTTAGGAATCCGAAAAAATTTTAAAAAGTGAAATGAAATAAGGTTTAGAGCGCCCCGCTAAGCTAGTGCTGCCTTATGAGTTCGGGGGTCGCGGGTTCGACTCCCAGCAAAGGCTCAAGTCTGTTTACGCTGCAATGAGTCGATAGTCTTTTTGGTTAATTATATGACTTATAAATAAAATCGAAAAAAAGAGTGTAGTAAAATGACATTTGGGTCTTACTTTATAACACTTGTTTACAAGAATTATAACACTTGTTTACAAGATTTTTGTTCCATTTTATAATAATACTTTTCTTCCTAAATATGAATCTGTAGTCAAAAAATTTTCCTCGAATTTGGGTCTTTATTTATTTCAAAAAACTTTTTATCTATTTTAATCAATTTTGCAAATAAATAAATAAATATATTTAAATCTGCTGAAATTTGGGATGGTCAAAAGAGACAATTTTCAAACCCCTTATACGGTCCTTATGGTATCCTTGAACATTTTCCGACATGATTGTACACAAATGGAAGGTAATTTTATGTGAAATTCGAATCCATAAAAAAGCTTTGTTTCTCTATATCAAATACAAATACTATTTGTACATTTGGGTCCACCTATG
>OX456524.1:58539534-58542783 GCA_949748255.1 Eustalomyia histrio
TATCTTAGTTTTAAGAAATTTGCATACTTAAATGTAATAAAATTGATTTTAGTTCAAAAAACAAATTTAGGACATAATTTACTCTAATTTAGTTCAAAAAATGTATCTAACTTAAATCGAGAAAGTAGTTGAACTTAATTTGTGTTCATTTTTTTGTTCGCGAGTAGTAAACTAAATTTTAAATTCAGTTTTTAAGTATACCACTTTCTAATTTTGAAGAATTGTTTTCTAAAAATTAGTTCAGACAATTAAAAACAAAAAGTAATAAATATTTTCCTATGTAATAATAAAAATCTATTTGATTTTAGAAACTGATGAACTAGTTATTTCTAAGGAAAATTTTCATGCAACTTAGTTCAGATAAATTTTAATAAAATATTCTTTTTTTCAAGTAAAAATTTTCTAATTTTTAAAAATAATAAAATTTTGTACAGGATTTTTTTTGTTGAAAAACGTTTAAATTATTTTAAATATTCTATTCCAAAAAAACAATTAATTAAAAACAAACCAGTTAATTTTCCTAATTTTTAAGAAAAAATATTATTAAAGAAAAAAAATTAAAGTAACCATTTAAAAAACTATCGTGCATGATTGTAATTTTTGGTTCGTGCGTGAGTCAAAAATCTCTCACGTGACCATCTCTAATCTTAACACTCTTAAGTATTGATTTTTAAGAAGCTAAATATATATTTTTAAATTTTCTTAGCAAAGGGTAAAAAATTTCGAATTTGCGCTTTAATGTTATAATTTTGTTTGCTGACTACAATACAAAATATCGCAGTCATATTTTATACATAACGGCATAATGGCTTTCCAATAATTGACGTAGGGCTTATTAAATTTTATATTTATCGAACTATTTTTTTCACTTAATAACAAAACAGTTTAAATTTGTATATTTCAATTAAAGTTTAGGCTAAAAATCTCATAAAATTAACTTATGCCATTTTTCCATATTCCAATAATAACAAGAAATGTAACTGTGATTCTTTGTATTTTTGCAACAATTTCCTTAAATTAGTTAATTTAAGAAGACAAAGGACCCCTAGTGTTCCTTAGCCATAGATGCCGTGCGTCACTTAGGGCGTCCCTTTATGTAATTCTCTCAAGCAGAACCGTTAATTAACTACGAAAAGGATCTGATTTTGTCACAATTTATTACGTTTCAGGATATCCTGCAGTACATTTTTTTAATTTGTTTACCTTTTTGCAAATTAAATTTAATTTATATTTAAAATACATGAATTTAGTATAATTCAATTTAATTTTAAGACAAAATTGTATAGCAAAAAGCTTGTTAAGAGCAGTGTCCTCACAAAGCGGAAGTCCTCCGAAAGTGGAAAAATACCTACTTAATGAGTGTAAAGTACTTTAAAATATATGGTTAAATATATTACCTTTACCATAGAAGCAGGATAAGGATAACTTTTACTTAAAAGAATTGCTATTTAACTTAATGTTAGAAAATATTTTCTTATTTTTAGGGAGTTAAGTACTAGTTTGTAGTAAGACAAATTATCAAATGAACTTAAATAAAATAAAATTTTTCTTAAAGTCAAGGAAACATTTCCTAACTAACAGTACAATTTTAGATGATTAGGGGGAAATTTTGCTGTTTCTAATAAAAATTTACTTCTCAGTAGTAAAATTTTTCTATAATTTAGAAATTTTTACCAAATTTTTAAGTAAAATTTGTTTCTTAACTTCAAGGAAAATTTTATTAAATATTGGTAAAAAGTGTCTGGCGCCGTTTTCATTTAAAATTTTCCTCTAAATAAGTCAATTTTTCTAAATTCTAGTTCATTTTTTTTAAAAAATTTATTATCAAATTTACTGAGATCTAATGTATACATTTAATATTGAACTTAAAAATTAATGCGACATAAAACTATCAACAATTTTGTCTGGGTCTCTTACCCAGCAAAACTTTGGTAATGGGTGAGATATTCTCATGCGATACCTTGTAATGATAGCTCATTACCTTTTTCATTATTTGCAAGCATAAAGTAATAAGTTGCTGATTATTGATTGCGTAATATTCGATTTTTAAATGTAAAGTAATAATTGAAATATTTTTGAAAATCTATTTTTAGATACATTACTTTGTGTTTTTTTGTAACCAAAAGGGTAATATATGTTTGTTTTGACAACACTAGCGAAAAAACGAAGCGCAACAATTCATTTAAGTTTAAAGCAATCAAATACTATATGCGTCGATAGCTCAGTGGGTAGAGTTCTTGACTGGCAACCAGAGTTCCCTGGTTCGATTTCCATCATGACCACATTATTTTTAATAACGTTTAAATATTTGTAATATTTTTTTTAATAAAAATTCCTCTTTTTTAAAATATCTATAACCATATAAGTAACCCCTAAGTAACCATATAAGTAACCCCTTACATTATCACCTCTAAAGTAATGAGGCTCATCGATAAATAAAATTCATTTAGATTTAATTTAGATTTCATTTAAAAACAATAAACTACATAATTTTTTTTCTAATGTTTTTATTAAGCATGAGGATAGTCGACGTATAAATCAACTTTCAATTACTCCTTTTTTAGAAAACATTAGAGAAAAGGTAAAAGACATTCCCCTGGGCAAGCCACTGGAATAGGAATAATGATCGAACAATTTACGGACTTAATCCCCATAAAAATAATAGGGGTTATGACCTTTTTCAAAATGGTCATAATCTCAACGGAATTTAGTAGAAAAATTAGTAGCCGTTGCTAAATTTTAGTAAAGTTTTTTAAAATAGGATTTAAAATCAGTTTGCTAATAGCAGCAAAAAATGTACTAAATACAATGAAATTAGTATGAAAAATTACCAAGCGCTATTAAATTGCTAAACCTGCTAAAATTAGCAAAATTTTACAAAATATGGAAATAACAGGAAAGTTCATTACTAAATATTATTAAAATTCTGTACATGTTTTATTGTTCCAAAAGTTATTTTTTTGTGAATTCAATTTCGGTAAATTTCGTCGATTTTTGGTTGGAACTTTCAACTGAACATTGAATGAAAACCTAAATTGCTAAAATCATTTTTTAATCTCAACTTGAAAAAAAGAATGATTTTTTAAATTAGCAACAAAAATTTCTTAATGTTCTGTAATTTGTAAAATGTAAATAGCAAAAAAAAAATATATATATATATACTAAAAACAATTAAAATTTTACCTTAAAAGTAAACAAATTTTTTTTAAATATTTCAAAACATAAATTACCAAATTTTTTACAATTTTT
>OX456524.1:58542983-58567983 GCA_949748255.1 Eustalomyia histrio
TTGACCTAAAGGTAAAAATTTTTTTTTTAAATATTTTCAAAACATAAATTATCAAATTTTTTACAATTTTTAAGGCTTTGATTTTTTTTTTTAATTTTGTCTAAAATATTTTTTGAAAAAAAAAATAAAATAAAAAAAATAAATTTAAAATTTTGTACTTATATTAATAATATTAAGTAATTTTGCTGATTTTAGCAAACAGATTTTTAATTCCACTTTACAAAAGGTTTACTAAAATTTAGTAGCGGCAGCTAATTTTTTCTTCAAATATTATTGTACTACACGTCAGCTGGCATGTGTTGCTAAGATCATCAATTTCCCGTAATAACAGCAAAATGTTCAGTTTATAGACTTTTTTTGGTGAGTGCAACTCAACACTAATGCAATTTTTTGTCTTTGTTAATGTAGCAAAGTTAATCTTGACCACTAATAAAACATTATTAAAAGCAAAAATCACAAAATCTTCCGGTTAGAAGCAATCTAGCCTGATATTGGCTTAATTGTGCAGGAAATGGTTTACAACATGATTTCATAGTTTGCTTGTCAAAACTTGGCAATGTTTCTTATATCACATAGTCAAGTTTCATTATGTATTAGTACAGTGTGATACAAGACCGACCTATATATCGTAGTGCATATGACAGTCATTGACAAAATACTGATTTATATAAAAATGTTCCTACATACATACAATTACATTTTATTAAACAAATAAATAAAATTTAATTAAAAAATGACCATACAAAACAATCAACAGCAATATAAAATTAATCAATGTAAATTAATGTTAACAAACGGGCGTCTGGAAGAATATTTATTTAGACAAATTCGATTCGAAGTAGTAACATGCAAACAAACATTACAATATTTATTATTATGTAGTTTCCTTTAAACATACATACATATTCTTAAGAAACAATTATGTTAAGCTGCAAAACAAAAATCTCATAAAATTAAAAACAGTTAGGATAGTAACAGCAGTAACATGGATACAATACTATTAAGATAAGATAAGCATGTTAGTTAGTTATGCTGTGATTACCCTTTAGTAGAAAAACTTTAAACTTGTAAAACAACCCAGCAAAAATGAAGCTGCCAAAGAAGCAATAAAAGCATCACTACTATGGCAAAGGCATCACTTCTTTTCTGATGGTTTCATCGATGAATTTAACAATAGCGTGTCATAGGATGGAAGTATTCAAATGTAGCTACTAGCATTACTCATACTTTACTCTAAGGAAGCAATGATAATACAATGATTAGAGGTATTCTGATGCATGAGTTGAAAATGTTCATATACTTTGTAGTATTTAAGCTTTGATGAAAATTTAATTCATAAGAATGCAGAAAAATAAGTTTAAAGAAGCGAAATTCATGCATTGATATACAAATACTCATTATTAAAACAAATAAATAATTCTGCATTATGGAAAAATCATTTTTGAGACATTTTTCAAAACTTTTAATGGGTTTTTAGACAAATTTTAAAATATTTTTGGATAATTTAAAAACTGGTTGTACAATTTTTAAACATTTTTAGACAATTTTAAAATATTTTTTAACATTTTTAAATAATTTTTGCACAATTTTAAAATTTTTTTTGGCAATTTGAAATAATTTTTACACAATTTTAAAATTATTTTGGTAAATACTGAATTAAAACTGGAAATGATGTAGTGTTAAATAAAATATATAATGCAAAAATATTTGAGGCTGAAAAATGCAAATGACAGGCCAGCTAGTTTCAATTAAAGGATTAAAAAAATCTGTTTTTCTTGATTTTTCAAAACTTTTATAAAAATTGCAAAACTGCATAAATTCTTACCGTTATAAAATTTTAAACTAAAATATAAAAAATGATTTAATAAAAAATTAAAAAAGTGCATCAGAACTATTTTCTAAATTTGAATAAATGCTTAAGATTCAAAAAAAAAAATACAATATACTATAACTTATGCTTTAGAAGTAATGAAGAGTGATATTTTAAGATATGCATCGCGTTTATATATAGATCACTGCATTTGAAATATGAACACATGAATGCTTTTGGAATGCCTTAGAATAACACCAAAAAATCATAAAAGAATGTCAACTGAAATTTAGGAAGTAATGAAAGAAGTTATAGTCACAGGATGACTTCCATTTTTTTGATGGGAAACAACAACAAAAACACGAGTAAATTACACATTACAATTGGTACGACAAACGTCAGCGTTTGAGGCTCCTAAAATTTTTCGATAATCAAAAAGAAAACAATGTTTTTTAAGTTCTTATAAACAAATTTTGTTTAACATTTGTAGATTTACTAATTACACAGTTCAACACAAACAAAAAAAAAACGCGGTTCCGACGATTGACTCTTGTTAAGGAGACCAAAAAAACAAAAAATATACGTGTGTCGGCGTTTTGATAGTTTTCAAAGGAATTGCGGTGTAAGTTTCCCATGTTGTCTTTACATCTGAGGTGTACACTCAGAAAAAAAAGTTAGTAGAAAAATTTGTAAACGGTTTTCAATTCCACTTTACTATTTTTGTACTGATTTTTTGTAAAAAATCTTTTTGCTATTTACATTTTACAAATTACAGAGTTTTTACAGAATATTTACAAATTTTTGTTCCTAACTTCAGAAATCATTTTACAAATTTTTGAAAACCGATTTCCTAAAATTAA
Source organism: Eustalomyia histrio (assembly GCA_949748255.1). NCBI lineage: Eukaryota > Metazoa > Arthropoda > Insecta > Diptera > Anthomyiidae > Eustalomyia > Eustalomyia histrio. The sequence continues at coordinate 58,545,654 of OX456524.1, forward strand.
CAAAAAAAAAAAAAAAATACTAATTTTAAAAAGGTGAATAATGTTTTTTTTTAATTAATACTTATACCTACAAACTTAAATTGCCTTAAAATGTTACATAGAATAAAAAAGGGATCGGAAGTGAATATACCGACTCATGTCTGAAAATAGGACATTCACTTAAAATAGCACTAAAAAGTTTTTTTGTTCTAAAAATCAATCAAAATTTGACCTTAAAAGTTAAAAAAATATTAAATTTTTTTGAAAACAGAAATTACCAAATAAAAACAAAATGATTAATTCGTTTTTGTTTTAACAATTTTAAAGATTTTAAAGCCGTTGATTTTGTTTTTAATTTTGTATAAAATATTTTTTTAAAAAATAATTTAATAATAAAAATTTGATGCTCGATAAAAAATAAATTTAAAATTTTGTACTTATACTTACAATATTTAGTTAACTTTTTTGCTGATTTTAGCAAACTGGTTTTTAATTCCGCTTTACAAAAAGTTTACTGAAATTAAGTAGCGGCTACTAATTTTTCTACTAATTTCATTGTACTACACGTCAGTAGACAGGTGTTGCTAAGATTAGCAAAAAATACCGCTGGGCTCAAATTAGCAAAATTTCCCGTAATAACAGCAACATTTTTAGTTGCCATTACAGACTTTTTTTGGTGAGTGTAGGGTTTGTTCAGCAAATCAAATTCAATATTGCTCATTAGATTTCTACTCAAATTTTGGGATGACCAACATATTATAAGTCAGATTTTGGAATCACCTGTCATCCCAAAATCTGACTAAAAATTTGATGAGCAATCTTGAATTTATCTGGCTTTTGGTATTTGTGTTAAGTTTTGGGCTTTAGTGTGTTCTGACATATATAATATAATCTTATGTTCAACATTTTTGTAGAACATTTCATCCCCGTCCTTCCCCTTTTTCAGGGTGGTTTTTACAATTTGTTAGAATAAAGCCAAAAAATGTCGTTATGAGGGGGAGTTAGAGGGTTAATATGTTCTACAAAACTATTTGTTATACCATTATCTATAAAGTTGTTGAACATACCCTAAACCTCAGATGTAAAGAAAACATAGTATTATATACCGATATGCTGCAAGAACAGGCCAGGGCTGGGAAACTTAAACCGCCTCTAAAATGAAATTCCGATGTAAACTATCAAAAAACGCCGACACACGTATATTTTTTTTTTGGTCTCCTTAACAAGAATCAATCGTCGGAACAGCGTAATTTTGGACAAATTTTGAAATTGTTGTGCAGTGTTATAAACTGAAATATAATAAAATTTCAGACTGTGGTAAATTGCAAAAGTATTTTAAAATGTTTTCGGATCGTTTTTCAAACTCTTACAATAGGCGCCAGACTGAAAAATCCTTGCTATTTTGGATCGGCTTGCATCTTTGATATGCATCTCCTGCATCGCTTATGGTTACAGTTGTGTTCGGATATTCATAAACAACATCTTTACCATTGTCACTCAAGTAAATGCTAATTAAAAGGCGTTATGCATTCTAACTATCAGAAATGTGTGAAACCAATCAACCACAGTGCCTTAAGTGTTTGTGTTAAACAAACAATATAAGTATTTTTACAGTCAGAGCTTTTAAGAATGAATTCTATTTTAGTGAATTCCCTTTTCCGATTTCCTTTTAAAACGAATACATTCACTTTTAAACAGTCGCAGAGAATTTTTAAGGGAGCTCAATAAATTTATTTTATTCAATTTTCAATCTTTCAATTTTTAATTTATTCAATTTACAAATTTCGGAATACAAACAACTTATTATTCATAAATTGAAAAATTAAAAATTATGCTATTTTAATTATGCCATAAAGAAAATTTGAAAAAAATAAGGATTTAATTATAAATTAAAAATCCTTAAGGTACGGAAAAGAACTCCTCATTGTTTGAGGCTAAAAACTAATCAAGCCAATTTCAGATACCCTGTTCTGCAGTAAGAGCGTTCTGAATTAATCGAAACAAATGGTAGTCGGGCGGGGCAGGTTCTGGATTATTTTCTAAATAACTTTTAACCGGTCTTGCTGAGCGTTGTCATGATGAAATATTACGGCTTCATGTCTGGTCGAATTTCCGGACGTTTTTCGGTCAATGCTCGCTTTAAAACAATCAATTATGTTTGGTACAAGTCCCTTGTGGTTGTGTGGCCCGGCAGCTCATAACAGATTTTACCGTTCTGAACCCACCGAATACAGAACATTACCTTGGCGCCATGGATATTCGGCTTTGGGGTTGATTTGACCGGTTAGCCGGACTTCATATACGATTTCTTGCGCTTCGGGTTGTCGTAATCGATACATTTTTCATCGATTTTTCGATGCAAAAATTACTTCTTTTTATGGCGTTCAAGCAGTATTTCGGACATGCAAAGTCGTCTTTCAACGTCTCTCGGCTTCAATCTGGGGTGTACCCAATTTCCTTGCTTTTGGATGAATGCTGATATTTGTAAACGTTTTAAAATTACTGCTTGAGTGACTCCCAAAGAATTATCAAGTTCTTCTTGGGTTTTCACAACAATCTTCATTAAATAAAGCCTCCAATTCACAAACTATCCCTCGCACATTGAAATCGATACAACATATTCAGGATAAGCTTTGGTGAGCAATCGATGCAATTTTTTTAAATTTAAGAAGTAAAGCAAAACTTCCCCCAAAAAAGCAAAAAAAAAAAACTGTTGTTTACACTATTTCGTTTAATGACAAGTGATAATAAATAACAGATTGTTACCCTCCAAAAAAATGCCATGTAACTTATTAAAGGCACAAACCATGTGTAAAAGATACGACATCTGTTGTGAATCCAACATTTTTAATTAATACACCTCATATTTTGACTCCTAGAGGTGAATAATACACTCTCCAAAAAAGTCTGTAATGGCAAATAAAAATGTTGTTGCTATTACGGGAAATTATGCTAATTTAAACCCAGCGGTATTTCCTGCTAATCTTAATAAAATACAAACAGGAATTGAAATTAATAAATTCCAAAAGAATTCCAACTGAAATTGATAAACTCCAACTGGAATTAATAAAATTCCAACTGAAATTAATAAATTCCAATCAGAATTAGTAAAATCCCAACTAGAATTATAATAAATAACGTTCCAATTAAATTGGAATTAAATTGAATTCCAAATTGAATTTAAATTGAAAATGAATTTAATTAAATTGGAGTTCAATTAGAATTGAATTCAATTAAAATTTAATTTTCAATTCCATATATTTTTTTATCAAGCAACATTTTCTTTTGTTGTATTTATTTATTTTTTTTAAATATTTTAGAAAAAATTAAAAAATAAATCAAAGGCTAAAGAATAGTAACAACATAATCGAATTTATGATTTTGTTTTAATTTGCAAATTTTTGTTTTGAAAAATAATTTAAGTAAATTTTCAGGATTTTAAAGTCAAATTTTAATTATTTTAAGGTCTGATTTTTAGAACTAAAAAAACTTTTGTGATATTTTAATTGGGTCGGTTGTGAAAAGTATCTTCACTTCCGATCCCTTTTTTCGATCTATGTAACATTTAAAGGCAATTTAAGTTTGTATTAGAAATAACATTTCCTTCAATAACCACTTTTTTAAAATTAGTAAATTTTTTTTGCTAATTTTGTCAAATCGATTTTCAAAAATTTGTTAAATGATTTCTGAAATTAGCAACAAAAATTTGTAAATAATATGTAAAAATTCTGTAATTTGTAAAATGTAAATAGCAAAAAGCTTTACTAAATAATATTTTTTTTTACTAAAAATTAGTACAAATTTTTCTAGAGGGTATTATATATTAACCTCAAATTTTTTCACTTTAAAAACTCTTATTCACCTCAACATTTGTTTAATTACAAATTTGTTTTTTACCACAATGATTGTTGTCATGTCCAAAGACATTTTTCACGGTATGACAAACTGATATATAACCTGGAGGATGTTAAAAATAAAATATATAAATTAGAAGAACCAAAATTTCAATTTCTTAAAAGACTTAAATGAGACCAAAATAAGTATTCATTTGATTTGTAAAAATTTATTTTAAGAATCAATCTAATTATGTAAGGAATTAAAAATCAAATTAAGTATTTAATACTTTGGAAGCACTGTTTACAATACACATATTGTCCAGTGTATAAGTGGCCCGTGGTTAAGAGTCGCCAGCCAACTCACATGTTATGAACAAATAGTATTGTTTTTACACAAACACATGAACATTGAAATCAATTTCTATTTAATTTTATATCTGTATTAGTGTATCTTTCCGCTTTCTTACCTAAACTGGCTCGTGCCAGTATGTCTGGTAGTATCTGCTATAAACCAGATAAATTCGCTTTCTTAAGACATTAGTAAGTTTTTGTTGGTTGTTTGAGTTTTATTTCATATAAAATCAGTAGCGCAAAGAAATTACATACAAAGCAAATACATGTAAACTATTATTAAAGAGTTTAGCTTGAATATCTTCTTGTCTTGTGTTAGCCACAAATAATGGCGTCTTAGTTGTATTGCCAAGAAAGCTTGTATGTCAATGTCTATAATTTGATAAAGTTTACAAGAAATTTATGAGAACTATCAGTAATAAAATAAGAAGATGACTTTAGAACCTTTGCTGTAAAAGTATTTACAAATTGCAGTTGTAAGCGGGCGTTAAATTATTTGTTTCAACCACTTGACAGATTTTGAGAAAACAATTCTTTTCAAATACACTATAAATATATTTTTTGTGAATACAAAATTGTAAATTAATTAGTGTTTATAACACTATTGAACATTTTTGGGATTATTGTCTGGGGGGTGAGAAATTCCAAGTCAGGGTGATGGTACTAGGTCAGTATAGTAAAACCCTCAAAGGGTTTGGCGTTCGCATGTGTCAGTTTTTTTTATGACCTTTTAAATTTTTTCCTTATCTTGATGTTTTTTCGCTTAGTTGTAACATTTTGGCAAAAACGTAGTTTAACATAACTCGAGAACCACTTGTCCGATTTTGCTAAAACAAACTCAAAAAAATTTAGAATTCTTTAATCTGTTCATATAAGGTTTTTCTTTATAATCAACAGTTTTGCCGGTAAAAATAAATTTGTGGAGAAAAATATATATTTTTTTGCCTACAAATTAAATTTTTTTTTTTAATTCATAAAAAAGTTTTATTAATTTCATGTAAAGTCACATAACCTATAAACAAAATGCGACATAGATCATAGAAATCGATTAACGCGTTCTGCTTTTATTTACAATTAAGTGAAGGTATCCCATTTTGACAAGAATATTGATATTTGTTTCACACCGCGTGCCAACAAATTGTTTGATTTCAAAATGGAAGCCAGCTCTTCCGATTTATGCTGTGTTAATTCCAACTCGGCAACAATTGAATCAAGCTTATTTTGATTTATTAAAATTGGCTCATTGGATACTGATGGCTCATATGGGGGATCATCACGTGCATGATATGTCGGAGCAGTCGTAGAAGAGAAAATATCTGGGCTAGAAGCTTTTGGCACAGGAATGTGGTCCGAATGAGGCAATAGTGTTGCGGCACTTGCAACACCAACGTAATTATACGATTTTCTTATCCTTTTTGCGGCTCCTTTATTCGCACATGCATAGCAATTCAATGGATTGTGACCTTCGCCAGGATTAGTCCAAGTCATTGGGATACCGAATGGCATACTTTCACGTCTTCTATTTTTCCAATCCATTAGACGGTTGTAGCAGCTTTTACACACTATATTTGGTACCCAATTTTCGTTCACTATAACATTTTGGTTGAAGTACATCTCGTATGTTTGAACAAAATCAGTACTGAAATTTCCCCTTTTTTTTATGTGTTGAGACATATTGACCACAGCAGTAGCAAAAGCTATTTATATCTGGCTTGCACAGTTCCATATTCTGTTCAGTTTTGTTCACTTTTAAAAAACTGGAGAAAAATCACTTTTACTGTTCGCGTTCGTCGGCACTTGTTGAATGACAAAAATCACAGAACCAGTGTGAGAAAGAGAAGAAGTACCAGTGTTGCCACATCAATATTTCTCTTTTAGTACAGTAGAAAAATATGAGAGAGTTCGGCTTGTGAGTGTTAATGTTTTCTCCAAATAATGTTGTGCATATCTGGAGCAAATTTTTGAAATTCATACATTTACCTAATTGTGAATAAATGAGAAACGCGTGCATCGATTTTCATGATCTATGCCTTTTTTGCTCATGAGTTATGTGACTTTACGCGAAAGTAATTAGTTCTGGCACTTTTTTCCATTTTGGATTTTTTATGAATTTTAAAAAAAAATATTTAAATTTTTAGGCAAAAAATACTTTTTTCCCTTCATACATTCATTTTTAACTTCGAAAGTGTTGCACATATAGGAAAACGGTATAGAAACAGATTAGATTCTTAATTTTTCTAAATTTGTTTCATCACAATCGGACAAGTGGTTCTCGAGTTATGTTAAACTACGTTTTTGCCAAAATGTTACAACTAAGCGAAAAAACATCAAGATAAGGAAAAAATTTAAAAGGTCATTAAAAAAACTGACACATACGAACGCCAAACCCTTTGAGGGTTTTACTATACTGACCTAGTACCATCACCCTGACTTGGAATTTCTTACCCCCCAAATTGGTTGTTGTACTGTGTAATTATTCGAATTAGGCGGTTAATCGATAAAGGCATTATTCGAAAAATCACTTGAATTTATTAAACGGTTATTCGGGTGGGTTAATCGACAAAAATGGCGATTAATCGTTAATGCAAAATAATTATATTTCTTCGTTTATTTTTTGATAATTTCGGCTACATTGATTTATGGGTCGATTATCGATGGCAACCGAACCTCAGTGGCGTTGCCAGTTGCCAAAATGATATTACGTATGGCAACTGGCAACTGATAGCTGTCAATTTCAGTTGCCAAATAGTGATTGTATTGGCAACCACAAAGTTTTGGTTGCTGTAGGTTTTTAAAGCAAAAGAAAAAAGGCGGGAACATTAAAATGTAAGTATATTTATTTATTGTTATAAATATTTCAAAATCTGTAGCAAGCTCTTGCTTTAATGGGCTGTTGTTCCATATGAAGGCATCATGAGTAGATCCAGGATGCCTAGCATCAACATACCTTATTTTCATTTCTAAATCGCACAACTGCAAAGAAATCATCTTGATCAAAAGAAAGAAAAATTGTTAAATAACTTACCAGCAAAACATTCAAACTAAAATATCCTTTCCTGTTTATATATAAGGGACGAATGTCTTCCTTCGGTCCCATTATATGTACGTGTGTTCCATCTATACATCCAACAATCCCTGGAAACTTCGTTTTCGAATAAAAAAGGTTTTAATTTTTTGTTATTTCTTCCGACATTTTTGAAACTATTAATTGTACGACTTCTTTTAAAACCACCAACAACGTTGGTTGAACCATTCCTAGATTGAAGTCATTGCCGTGAGATTTTTGGAAACTGCCTTCAGCAAAAAATCTTAAAGCTGCGCAAACTTTTAATAGCGGAGGTATTGCCGTTGAACGACGACTTTGTTTAAGGCTTCCACTAAATATACCACTGCGTCTTTTGGAATACGGATATAAGCTTTGAAACTATAAGAAGCAATTTTTTATTGAAAATTATTTTAAACATCAAGATATACTCACAGTACAGACGGTAATTCTAATGGATTGAAGTTGTCCCTTAAGTTCCGTCTAATAGATGACACGTTTGAAGCCTTTTCATCGTCATCAAAAAACAGTTCCACTGAACTGGCATATTTAAAATAATTGTTTACACAATTTCTTTTTATAATTTGTTTTTTGTTTAATGAATTCACTTTTATTAACTTTTTTCCTTTGTCAATCTTTTTATTTGTTTACATTTATTTTCAGTTGCTAATCTGTCAAAATTACATTATCGATAACTTTTTGGCAACTGGGGAAAGTTGCCTTATATAAACGAATTATAATTTCAGTTGAGTTGCCAGTTGACAACGCAACTAAAGTTCGGTTGCCATCGATAATAGACCCATTAGTAAGAATTTGATCAGGACGATCCATAGTGTCCTGCAATATTTTAAAGAGAAGTGTCTTTGAATCTTGTGGGTTTGTTTTCGGAAGAATATGAGGAATCTTCAAAAAGAACTTAAGTGACTTAAACTAGGTATCGCTATGAAACAAAAATTCAAAATTTTGTAAAATTATGAATTTGCATTTCTAAAATTTCGTTTCATACCACAACAAAGCTTAAGTCACATTAGCCAATTGTAGTTGGGTCTTTAGATTATTAGTAGAACAAATTAGTAGCCGCTACTAAATTTGCTAAAATCAGCAAAAAATTATCTAAATATTATTAATATTTGTACAATAAAATTAGTATAACAAATTAGTAAGCGCTACTAAATTTTAGTAAATTGATGTAAACTCAATGAATTGTAAAATATAGCAAAATTTTAATTTATAAAAAAATGCACAAATTAACCCAATTATTATATAATTTTTTTTTATCGAACAACATTTTTTTACTTATTTTTTTGTTCTTTTCAAAAAACAAAATTAAAAAAAAAATTTAAAGGCTTGACATAGAGTTTAAACATAAACGAATTTATTATTTAATTTTCTAATTTTTGTTTTAAAAAATACTTTTAGTAATTTTTTTTTTAAATTTTAAGGTAAAATTTTAATTGTTTTAAGGGCTGATTTTGAGAACTAAAAAAGTTTTTAGTGCTATTTTAAGTGGATATCCTATTTTTGGACATGAATCGGTTGTGAAAAGTATCTTCACTTCCGATCCCTTTTTTCAGGCCACACATTACCAAATAAAGTGTTAAGTGATGCGTAGCTATAGGGGCTCATGGATTACTTTACACCTTACTTCACTGATGAATTTTACAGACGATGAGCCTCAAAGTAATGTATATACCCATTACTTTAGAGGTGATAATGTAAGGGGTTACTTATATGGTTACGAGAATGGAAAAAGTAATGTGTCTAAAAATAGATTTTTAAAAAATAGGAATTTTTATTAAAAAAAATTATTACAAATATTTTAAACGTCATTAAAAACAATGTGGTCAAGATGGGAATCGAACCAGGGAACTCTGGTTGCCAGCCAACAAGTCTGCCCACTGAGCTATCGACGCATATAGTATTTGATTGCTTTAAACTTAAATGAATTGTTGCGCTTCGTTTTTTCACTAGTGTTGTCAAAACAAACATACATTACCCTTTTGATTACTAGAAAACACAAAGTAATGTATCTAAAAATAGATTTTCAAAAATATTTCAATTATTACTTTACATTTATAAATCATATATTACGTAATCAATAATCAGTAAAATTATTACTTTATGCTTGGAAATAATGAAAAAGGTAACGAGCTATCATTACAAGGTAACGCATGAGAATATCGCACCCATTACCAAAGTTTTGCTGGAATGTAGCATTTTAAGGCAATTTAAGTTTGTAAGTATAAATTTTAATTACTAGAAATACAAATGTCCTTCAATACTCACTTTTTAAATATTAGTATTTTTTTTGCTAGTTTTAGCAAATCGGTTTTCAAAAATTTGTGAAATAATTTTTGAAGTTAGAAACAAAAATTTGAAAAAATTCTGCAAAAATTCTGTAAAATATAAATAGCAAAAAAGTTTACTAAATAATAATTTTTATACTAAAAATCAGTACAAAAATAGTAAAATGGGATTGAAAACCATTCACATAATTTTTCTACTAACTTTTTTTTTCTGAGTGCATACTTTAAAGCTGCTAATTTATTTTGAAATTGCCTTACGAATTCGAATATACAAATTTATATTTTTTTTATCCATTTTTTTTTCAAAAAATATTTTACACAAATTTAAAAAAAAAATAAAAGGTTTAACAACGAGTTTAAACATAAACGAACTTATTATTTTAATTTGCTAATATTTGTTTTAAAAAATACTTTTAGTGATTTTTTTTTGGATTTTAAGGTAAAATTTTAATTGTTTTAAGGGCTGATTTTGAGAACTAAACAAGTTTTTAGTGCTATTTTAAGTGGATATCCTATTTTTGGACATGAATCGGTTGTGAAAAGTATCTTCACTTCCGATCCCTTTCAGCCTATGTAGCATTTTAAGGCAGTTTAAGTTTGTAAGTATAAATTTTAATTATTAGAAATACAAATTTCCTTCAATATACACTTTTTTTTGCTAGTTTTAGCAAATCAAAAATTTGTAAAATGTAAATAGCAAAAAAACTTACTAAATAATATGTTTTTTTGCTGAAAACTGTTTACAATTTTTCTACTTACCTTTTTTCTGAGTGTAATAACCTTTTTGAAAATAATGAGTTCGTAGTAATGTGTTTTAACTACGTATTTGACAGTTAAAATTTATTTTTGGTTTATTTTATTTTTTTTTTTGCAAATTGCTAACATAAAGTATACGAATTGTAACGAGTTATTTTTGCCTTACCTATAACTAGTTATTTTAACCATACCATTAACTAGTTATTTTACTCCCTACTCGTAAGTTTGGAGGCAATTATCTACCTTCAATGACATCCCTGTGTTAAAATAATGAGCTTATTTGGCAAACTTCAACCAGTTACTGCTAGTTCTAAAACCTTCTTATTTGGTAAGGTCTTTTTTTCCTGGGATGCTTTTGTATTTTCAGATCCAGTAATATCTGCAAAAAGAAAAATTATAAAAGCACAAATAAGTATACTTTTGTGACTGATGACGAAATTGCCCAAGATTAAAATTTAAATTGAAAGTTCCATTATAAATCCCTTTTTATAAGAATATTTGATGATTTTATGATTTATTTCATTATTTTGGATCAAACCATTGTCGTTACCTAGTGCTAAAGTCGTTATTATTGCTTAAGTAGTCATTAAGTGTTATTATATTAAAAAATCAACTTTATTAGTTATTGAATTAAAAGTGAGCGTTTTTTCTTTCGAAATTTACGGATTTATTATGCAATAATAGTAACAAATATGTTATTCGAAGTATTCTCCATCACTGGCCACAAAATATTTGTCATCTTTCTGGCACTTTTTAAATATCAGCTTTGATGGAGGACCCGTCATTTGAGGCAATCCAATAATCGACCCATTTTTTGCTTTCTTTATACACTCACCAAAAAACTGAAAATTTTGCTGTTATTACGGGAAATTTTGCTAATTTGAGCCCAGCGGTATATTTTGCTAATATTAACAACACAAGTCTGCTGACGTGTAGTACAATGAAATTAGTAGAAAAATTAGTAGCCGCTACTAAATTTTAGTAAACTTTTTATAAAGCGGAATTTCAAACCGGTTTGCTAAAATCAGCAAAAAAAGTTTACTAAATATTGTGAGTATTAGTACAAAATTTTAAATTTATTTTTTTTATCGAGCATCAAATTTTTTTATTTTTTTTTTTAATATTTTATACAAAATTAATTTCTGTTTTGAAAAATATTTTAGTCAATATTTTTTTTTTTACTTTTAAGGTAAATTTTTAATTGTTTTTAGGGCTGATTTTTAGAACTAAAAAAACTTTTTAATGCTATTTTAAGTGGATGTCCTATTTTCAGACATGAGTCGGTATATTAACTTCTGATCCCTTTTTTAATCTATGTAACATTTAAAGGCAATTTAAGTTTGTAGGTGTAAGTTTGAATTAGAAATAATATTTCCTACAATATCCACTTTTTTAAAATTAGTAATTTTTTTTGCTAATTTAAGCAAATCGGTTTTCAAAAATTTGTTAAATGAATTCTAATATTAGAACAAAAATTTTTAAATATTCTTTAAAAACTCTGTAATTTGTAAAATGTAAATAACAAAAAGATTTGCTAAATAATAATTTTTTTACTAAAATCAGTACAAAAATACACTCACCAAAAAAAGTCTGTAATGGCAACTGAAAATTTTGCTGTTATTACGGGAAATTCTGCTAATTTGTGCCCAGCGGTATTTTTTGCTAATCTTAGCAACACATGTCTGCTGACGTGTAGTACAATGAAATTTGTAGAAAAATTAGTAGCCGCTACTAAATTTTAGTAAACTTTTTGTAAAGTGGAATTTAAAATCTGTTTGCTAAAATCAGCAAAAAAAAAATTACTAAATATTATTAATATTAGTAAAAAGCTTTGAATTTATTTTTCTTATCGAGCATCAAAAATTTTGATTATATTTTTTAAAAAACGAATTAATCATTTTATTTTAATTTGGTAATTTCTGTTTTGAAAAATATTTTGGTCAATTTTTTTTTTACTTTTAAGGTTAAATTTTAATTGTTTTTAGGGCGGATTTTTAGAACTAAAAAACCTTTTTAGTGCTATTTTAAGTGGATGTCCTCTTTTTAGGCATGAGTCGCTATCTTCACTTCCGATCCCTTTTTTAATATATGTAACATTTTAAGGAAATTTAATTTTGTAGGTGTAAGTTTTAATTAGAAATAACATTTCCTTCAATATCCACTTTTTTAAAATTAGTAATATTTTTTGCTAATTTTAGCAAATCGGTTTTCAAAAATTTGTAAAATGATTTCTGAAATTAGCAACAAAAATTTGTTAATATACTGTAAAAATTCTGTAATTTGTAAAATGTAAATAGCAAAAAGATTTGCTAAATTATAATTTTTTACTAAAAATCAGTACAAAAATAGTAGAGTGCGATTGAAAACCGTTTACAAATTTTTCTACTAACTTTTTTTTCTGAGTGTAGTAAAGTACAAAAATAGTAAATTTGTCTACTAACTTTTTTTCTGAGCCTATGAAGTTAACTTCTGCTGGGACGGTCCATGTTTCATTGGCCGGAACAAGTAGTAGTCGGAAGGAGCGATGTCTGGAGAATACGTCAGATGGTATAGACCTTCCCTTATCAGCGTTTCCAAGTAAGTCTTGACCGCTCAAGTAACATGTGGGCGAGCGTTGTCATACTGCAAAATCACTTTGTCTTCACATTCTTCGTATGCTTGAGTGAGCAACTCAAGCGTTGTCACGAAATCGTTTTATCATGCTGCGCTGGGTTCACCAAATACATAGCGTAAGCTTCATGACATGAATATTCGGTTAAGCTTGGGGTTGTCGTTATGAATTCAAGTTTCATCGCCAGTCACAAGGCGATACAAAAATCCTTCCTTTTTTTTTGGCGTTCGAGGAGCGAAAAATTGCTTTTGAATCAATCCCATGGCTTTTAGGTGTTTGCTGACTGTCGACTCATCCACTTCCAATGATTCTGATAACTCCTGAAGCGTTTGGAAATCCACCTAAATCGTTACTTTTGCCGTGTGTGAATCGCCATATTTTCTTTTGGTTCTTTTAAACATTATTGTAGGTTTAATTTATAATTTATATTGGATCTTGATAAAGGCAAAAATTTAGCCACAATATTTGCAGTTTTTTTTTATATTATATTTATGTAATTAATTTGTTTATATGAACTCATTGCTAAATTTTTCCTCAATGACAATTAATTGGAGATCGTTGACTTACATAAATAGTAAATTAGTAAGGAAATAATATTGAACTTGAGCGTTTTTTTTTCCAGAATGTACATTATTAATAAAATAATGGATAAATAAATTTTATAACATATAAAAACACCCAACAGCTTCTTTAATTAATTAATGAGACACCAATTAAAAAATAAACAATTTTAAGAGATAATACTTTATAATGTTTTGCAAAAAAAAAAAAAAAAAAATAGATACAATTTTTATTATACGTAAGTAATTAAACTAATGTTCTTTACAATTTTTTCTGTTACAGATTCTTGAATTTTTTTGCTTTAACTGACACATATTCTTTATTAAGAGCTTCAGCGGAGATGTAAATAACTCGCCCCCACCGAATAGTTACAAATACAAGGACTTAAATCTACAAATTTTTTAACCACACGAAATTTTTATTCATACATTTTGAAAACAAAAACTTGAATATTTTACACTATTTTTGAATATTAAAAGCATTTAGAAAACAAAAAACAAAATGTCTGCTACCATGGTTGCCATATTGAAATTATTATTTTTATGCGCTTTGGCTCATAGTGTTTGCTGTTTAGCTCTACCCACCACCAGTGTACCAAAAACATATGAAACAACCACGGACCCTCCAAAATCTATAACCGAATATTTAATTGTACATGGTGAAGATAATTCTGGTGAAGAAACCGATTACAAGGTGGCCGCTTCGGTTTTACTGAAAAGTTATGATGATTTAGCTGAAACCAATACCGATCAACCATTAGAGGAATGCAGTAATCCCTCACACAAGGCAACATTTTCAGCTTACGATTATACTGTATTGCTGGGTATGTTGGTTATATCTTTGGGTATTGGGATATTTTATGGTTTCTTTAAAAAATCTGGTAGTTCATCGAATGATTTCCTATTGGGATCGGAAATGACCATATTTCCGGTTACATTAAGTTTGACTACCAGTTTTATAACGGCTATTGAATTGTTGGGCAATCCATCGGAAATGTATTTCCAGGGTACACAATTTGTGTTAATAGGTAAGTGTTTTCATTTTACTGTGCAAAATGGAAAATTCATTTTGTCTTATTTCATATTTCTTTAAAATATTTCAGTTATTCCAATGGTTTTTGTCATACCAGTAGCTGTAAAAATATTCTATCCTATTTATTTCAAAATGGAATTGACCAGTTGTTATGAATATTTGGGTATACGTTTTGGCAAGGAAATACGTGTTTTGGGTGCTGTATTATATGTAATACAGGTAAGAATTTAAGATTTAAAAAGCAGCCTATAGATCATATATCACATTGATAAGTTAAAAACGGAAAAAAGTGATTAATAGGCTCTTATTCACCTTATGCCTTGTTTAAAAGTTATTTTTTCCCCTGTTTCCTTCAATTTGCTAACTCTTTTATCGAGAGTTACCTGTATGTATTTAAGAGCAAATAGTGTTGCCAGACTAAATTTTTTAAATTTTTTTTATTTCAGATGTGTTTTTATACAGCTGTGGCTGTTTTAGCACCCGCTATAGCTCTTTCAAAGGCTACGGGTTTGGATACAAAGATAGCTGTGATTTTAATTTATGTAGTGTGTGTATTCTATTCATCTCAAGGTGGCATGAAAGCTGTTGTTATTGCTGATACTTTTCAGGTAAATATAATTTGTTTTAAAACAATCCACAATCAAACAATCCACAGAACTTTAATTAACTGTATAATGAGATAATCACGATTATTCCGACCTTTTCCCACCAAACTAACCTATAGATCACAAAATTTTTATTTGTGTTTATGAGTCACATTCTCACGATAAATCTGTACAAATAGCAGAAAAAGCTACTAAAATAGTTATAAAAGGGCCCTGCGAAAAAACCTGCTGAAATTAGAAAATTTTTTGCTAAATATTGGAACAGCAAAAATAAAACTGTTAAATATAACAGAGTCAACTTTTCGTTAATTCGCCAAAACATCTTGTAGAATGAGAAACTTTATTCCAATAACATTTTCAACATAATTAGATTGCAATTGAAATTCTGGAAAAATTTACTGATCTCGGCCCAATGTATTTTTTTTCTATGTAACAACCGAAAATTTTTTTTGCCGATGCTAAAACGTCGTGAAGTTTGGAGAACGAGAAGCGTGAGAGGTGCTCCATACTTGTCAGGGTGTAAAGTGAGAAAAATATTAGTGTTCACCTTAGCTGGGAATATACGTTGGTTCATTTACAAATTACGCCAGGTGGTTATGCGCGGCGCAAATGCTCTCGGGATTTGTAAGGCTCAAATGTTGAATTCGAGTAGAGTTTTGGATATTAAAATTAACAACAACCACAATATCACTATCCGGGAAACTCTCCGAAATTCTGATAGCCAGGTATGTGTAAATCCTGTGGGTTATTATTCTCACATATTTGCATCTCACATAAGGTACAAAAATTCGGGCAATGGTAGCGAGTATGAGCATACATAGAAAAAAGGCCCTTAATCCACGTACATTACAGAAGTTGACGAGTATAGAAGGTTTGAATCAATATTCCTGCAGTAGTCTTGGGATCTTGAATAAATAATGAGCATTTTACACAGGAGGGCGCCTCTAGTATATAAACCAATATTTCTGTTTCCAATGCTTTGTTGCTAAATTAATTGTGAATGAGGGTCTTTCACAGCTTGTGTCATTTGGTTGAAATGTAAACAACAAAACTAAATATTGCCTCGAACATGTTGAATTTCGTACCAGATAAAGTGTTTTCGGGGGGAGTTTTTCCTCTTCTTCTTCCCGGGTGTCCGCCGGGAAGGTATACTACTCTGTTTTGCCACCATTTTGGTAAACATTAGTGTTGACAGTTCATATTTGGCAGTCGTGAAGTAGACACGTGGTAAATTTATTATAGAAAAATATTCGATAAACCAACGTGTTTTAATCGTTAAAACAGCTCGCCCATGACAACCCCGATTTTCATGAATAAACAGAATAGTTGGTTCTGGGCAATGGAAAACCCTCAACTTATTCATCAGTCACCTTTGCATCCATAAAAAGTGACAGTCTGGTGTGCAATTTGGTCAGGAGGAATCATTGGACCTTACTTCTTTGAAAATGAAAACGGCGTAATGGTAACTCTGAACAGGGAGCGATGTCGTGATATGATTGAAAACTTTTTAACGCCACAACTGCATGCTTTGGGCTTGATTAACATGTGGTATCAACAAGACGGTGCCTCATTGCATACAGCCAGGATTTCAATGGAATTACTGCGAGACCTCTTTCCACAACAAGTTATTTCAAAAAATAGTGATGTTGATTGGCCTCCACGGTCGCCTGACTTGACTGCTCCGGACTTCTTTTTGTGGGGATATCTGAAAAGCAAGGTTTATGCAAACAAACCAGAAACGCTTGAGCAACTCAAACAAAATATTCGTGATAAAAATAATGAAATACCGCGTGTAATGTAATCAAAAATGTGCTCAAAAGGGCTCGCATTTGTGAGGCGGACATTTATCTGATATTGTATTCCATACATATGTAATTGCCGACATTAAATAAAACATTTATCAATATAATTTCCATGCTCTTTCATTTAATCAAAAATTATAAACAAACGAAGTAGTATACCTTCCCGGCGGACACCCTGTATAAAGAAAAGTGCGGCCGAGGGTCATAGAACTTAGTGCTCTATCTTGGTCGCTTTAAAAAGTCAAGTTAAAAAGTTTGAAGAAGAAGAATCGGAATCATTGCTCTATGTGGACGAATGCTAAACGCTTGAGGAGTTGTCAGAATCATTGGAAGTGGATAAGTCGACAGTCGGCAAATGCCTAGAGGCCATGGGATTGATTCAAAAGCAACGAAACTGGGTGTCAAACGGGTTGAAGCCGCGCAACGTCGAAAGGCGATTATTTGCTTGTGAACAGCTGGAACGCCAAAAAAGGTAGGGTATTTTGCATTTTCGCATTGTGATTGCCGATAAGTAGTAGATCCATTACGACAAACGCAAGCGCAGTCATGGGTTTTGCCCGGACAGCCATTAACATCCTTTGCAAAGCGCAATATTCATTGCAAGAACCTTATGCTCTGTATTTGGTGGAATCAGTGCGGCGTGATCTACTACAAGCTGCTCAAACCGAATAAAACGATAAAGGGGAACGCTATCGAACTCAACTCAACGGACAGAATACGAAGCAAAGCACGACAAAGTGATTTTGCAGCATGACGACGCAGGGCCACATGTTGCAAGACCGGTCAAGACGTGCTTAAAAACGTTGAAGTGGAAAGTCCTACCTCAACTGTCATATTCTTCAGATATCGCTTCTTCACATGGACTGTCCCAGCAAAATTTCACTTCATATGAACAATGCAAAAAATGGGTCGATGATTGGATTACCTCAAAAGACGAATCGTTCTTCCTAGCTGGTATCCCAAAAATTGCCAGAAAGATGGGAAAAAATTGTGGCCAACGATGAATAATATATTTGTAGTTATTTTTGTACAGTACAGGTTGGTTGAAAAGTTCCTTCGCTCACCAAGAAATGGCACTGCTAGCTCCAAACTTTTTTTCCTCAAGTTGGTATAACTGTCCTGAGAACACATGCAAAGTTGCAAGTCATTCTGTCAATTCTTTCTTTGTTTACAAGCCATTTCAAGTTGACGTGTCATTGATTTTTTTTTAATATGGAAAAAATTTAATATCGTGCAGTCATTAGATTCTTTGTTTTGAAGGGTTTAAAAGCAAAGGAAATTTATGAACAACTGTTAGAAGTGTATAAGGAGTCCTCACCTTCAAAACGCACTGTTGAATTTCGGGCTGGTGAATTTAAACGTGGTCTTACCAGCCTTAAATACGATCCACGCCAAGGACGACCAAAAACTGCAACCACAGCAGAAATCATTGAGCAGGTACACAATATGGTTAGTGAAGATCCAAGTTTGACTAAACGTGAAATTGCTAATGCCATATGCATCTCAGACGAACGAGTACTCCATATTTTACATGAAGAATTACGTATGAAAAACTGTTTGGAAAGTTAGTGCCGCACACATTAACAATTCAACAAAAACTGGATCGAAAACAAATTTCTCAGCCTAATTTGGAGCGTTTTAAGCCGAATAAAACCGACTTCTTGCGTCGTTTTATAACTATAGAAGAGACTTGTATCTACCATCATGATCCTTAATTGAAACAAGAACGTTTACAGTGGACTGAAGCTGGTTGTTCAGCTCCAAAGCAGGTGAAGTCACAACGATCAGCAAAGAAGGTTATGGCATCAGTTTTTTAGGATGCAAAAGGAATTTTGTTGATTGATTATCTTCAGAAAGGTAAAACAATCAACTCTGAATATTATTGCAGCCTTTTGGATCAGCTGGATGAAACAATTTGTGAGAAAAGACCTGGTTTAAAGAAGAAAAAAATCATTTTTCATCAAGACAATGCACCTGCTCACAAAAGTGTTTTGACGATGGCTAAATTCAAAGAATTGAAGTACGAATTGCTTGAACATCCACTATATTCACCAGATTTGGCTCCCAGTGACTACTATCTCTTCAGAAAACTCAAACAATTCCTTCGTGGAAAGCATTTTTCGTTGAATGAAGAGGCCATAGCAGCCGTATGCGGTTATTTTGCAGAGCTTCCGGAAAACCATCATAAGGATGGGATAAAATTATTGGAAGATCATTGGAACAAGTGTATTGAGCTTCTAGGAGATTATATTGAATAAAAAAATATATTTCGTAACAAAAACAGTATTCTTTCATTTCGAGCGCAGGAACTTTTCAACCAACCTGTAAATCTGTAAAATTCGAAGAAATGTCCAAATACATTGAAACTAAAACATTGTTGTTTGTGTATGAATATAAAAAGTATTGAGTAGTATCGTTTATTGAAAAGCATCGACTTTTTATAACTCTAGCGCCTTCATCATTAATTAGGTGCCTTCTCATCATGAATACAAAGCACTTGCACCATGCAAAAGAAAAAAACAAAACTGAAAAATACCAAAAAAAAACTGGATATTTCCACAGCAGCACCAGTAGTGTAGATGGTATTGTTGTGATGTGTGTTCTGTATTAAAAACAGAAGTGATGTGTTTGAAGTTTTTTTTTTGAAGAGAAATTCATCATCTTAATTAATGTATTGCTTACTTTGGAAAAGGGATAGAAGAGAGATGAAAAGTGCTGAAAGAAAGGCTTCAATAATGACAACACTGCAGTTGGGTGAGATGTTAATTTTCAGAACAGTTATAGTGCGCCATATGGTGAAGAATTGCTTTTACATTATGCTGACCATAGTGACCTCAATGAATCACCTCTGATGCTTGCCGATATGACTGATTATTGACTTAATCATTCCGGTTGTTGAACGAACGACTCCGGCAAAGTGAAAATTTTCATCAATAAACAGAATTATTCTATGGACATTATTCGCGTATTGATAGAATAATTATAATACCAGATTTGTAATGATCATATCAAAATTCTTAAAAAATACTTTAGTTTATTGAACATATTTAAAAGTTTACATTCTTTGCAAAAAAGATTATTTTTTAAAAACGACTAGATCGAAGATTTTAATTTCTATCCCAAAAATTTTCAGAATTATTGCAAATATGTACATATTAAAAAAAAAACATTTCTTGTGTTTACGCTTTTGGATTGAAGTTCGTTTCGACCAGGTGTTAAATTTATTGTTCAAACTGAATACTGGTAGAATAATTAATTAAGATTTAGTGACTGATAAATACTATTTAAGTAAGCGGAATTTTACTATTTACCCTGAAATTATCTATTATAGAAATTATTGTTTTTCTGAATTGAACTTTTCTAGAAAATGCTAAGATCCTGAGAAAATATTTCCTACACATAACCCCAGATTTCAAAAAAATATTTATTTTTAAAGAAAACAAATATTTATTATTGTAAAATTTAAAAGTTTCCAGAGATAAAATTATATATATATATTTCTTTATTCTATTTTAGGCTGCTGTTTTAGCCATTTCGTTAGTAATAGTTGTGGTATTGGGTTGTTGGTATAGTGGTACACCAGCTGAGATTTTTGAAACTGCCGCTGATAGAGATCGTTTGGAGTTTTTCAAGTAAGTTTATTTTTATACTATGCAACAAAAAATGTCAGCTTCAATGATGCCAACGAGAAATGAAAGTAGTCCCTTACACTGAAAAAAAATCCCCCAAAAGAGTTATGCGGTGCCCGGACATCCCAATATCCGGTTTTAAAGCTTTCGTTGAAGAAGTCGGAGATGGATATACCTTAGAGCAGAAAGTCATGGATCCCCTCTGAAAGCCAGTTATACAAAAATACTTTTATCAGTGAAGCCAGTACTTTACATACCCCAGAGGAAAAAACCCCCAAGTCCGGCCATCCATAAAACCTTTATTTGGCAAAGTAGTCCGTGATATTAATATAGAATTCGAAAAAATGTGGATTCTTATTCTGGTTTGTATGTGTAATTTCATTTGGGAATAACGACTGAAAATGTTTCGGTCATAGTCCCAACTGCCAGTGTGGGGGTTATTTCAGAAACATATTTGGACATAATCTCATAAGCGGAAATTGAGATAATATCCGTTGGGGTTATGTCATGACATCGGGGTTTACAAAGTTATCCGATCTTTTAAAATGTTTGTTCGTTTCAATGGCGCGAATGTGCAAGACATATTATTAATTTTCATTGGCCTTCACTTGCATATTCGAGCCGGTATTAAAATTATAACAGACAGACATTTCAAGAGGTCATAACTTTGCAAAATCCTTTTGTTTAAATTTGACAGAGTAATGGTCCATTTTCATTTCGCTTATAAATTTTGAAAGCTAAAATTTATTTTAAATAAAATATTTAACCCATTATAACTAATTACAATATTCAATTAACAACTTTCAGTTTCAATATGGATCCTACCACCCGACACACTGTATGGTCGGTAGTAATTGGTGGTTTCTTTTATTGGACATCCTTATTTTGCACCAATCAGGCATCCGTACAGAAGTGTATGTCTTTGAAATCATTAAGATTGGCAAAATTGGCATTAGGATTTGCCATTTTGGGTTTGGTGGTTGTATTTCTAATGAATTTCTATACCGGTTTAATGGTGTTCAATCATTATAGCGATTGTGATCCTTTAACAGCTGGACGTATAACTGCAGCAGATCAACTCTTGCCATATTATATTATGAGTACTTATGAAAATATATATTCTATAGCTGGTATATTTGTAGCCGGTATTTTTGCTGCAAGTTTGGGGTAAGTCAGGATCACTTACATTTAATTAAAGTCAAAAATTTTATGATTTTTATTTACGAAATTTCTAGAACTGTGGCTTCTGCTTTAAATTCTCTATCGGCGGTTACTTGTGAGGACTTATTAGTGAATGGCATGAATATAAAAATATCTCCCGATAAAGGTGCCCTATATGCCAAATGGATGTCTTTGGGTTTTGGTATTATTTCATTTGGTTTAGTATTTATCGTGGAACGTTTGGGTGGTGTCTTGCAAGCAACGCTCACCTTGAATGGTTTAATTGGTGGCGTAACATTGGGGCTATTCGTATTGGGCATTGCCTTTAAAAATTCCAATACCAAAGGAGCCTTTTATGGCGGCATTATTTCCTTGGTTATAGTTATCTTTATTGGGGTCATAGCTCAAATTGCCAATGTAGAACCCGATTCCTTGCCGGTTTCTGTAGAAAATTGTGATTGCTTGGTGAATGCCACACAACATATAGCAAGTGTTGTATTGGAACCTTTAACAGATGTAGAAGAATCAGGATTTACGTAAGTATTTTGTATATTTTTTTTTTTGTCGACAATCCATAAACTAATAATTTTAAATATTTCCTATTTCACTTTGCAGTTCTTGGCCTATATTCAAACTTAGTTATATGTGGTATTCAATG
>OX456524.1:58572983-58652983 GCA_949748255.1 Eustalomyia histrio
CAATAATTTTCATTCATATAATATTTATCAATCAATAACATACATCGTTATTTTTATTAAAAAAAAAGATTTTTGAATTATTTTTAAACAATCTCTACATACGCTACTTCACCAAAGAGACACTTGTTTGAGTTTTCAATTGAAACGTAATAAAAATAGAGCTATAAAGGGCACAGGTTCCCAATTAGTTGTCCAACCCAAATTACTGAAGGAAATAAATTTAAATTTAGCACTTTGGTTCCTCCATCCATTTAAATTAGACTTTTAAAAATTTGTTGAGGAGGGACAGAAAAGTCTTATAACATCCTGCTCAAACCGCTGCGCTAAAATTTTAAAGATTAATTAGTATGTTTCTTTAGGTATGGATTAATTTACTGAATATGTACTTTGTGAATTTTTAATAAAAATGTGGTATACATAGTGTTTTATGTGGAGTAAGTACCCCCTTTTATAACTTATGCAAACCCTTCAAATTGAAAATCTGAAACAATTGACATAGTAACATTTTGGCTTTATTGTGATTATATTTTTCTTTTAAAATCTGAAAAGTGTTCAGTATCACAATTTAATTACACTAAAAAAAAATTGAACTAAAATATAGAAAAATTAACTTATGAGGAAAAATTGAACGGCGCCAAAGACACTTTTTACCAATATTTAATAAAATTTTCCTTGAAATTAAGAAACAAATTTTACTTAAAATTTGGTCAAAATTTCTAAATTATAGAAAAATTTTACTACTGAGAAGTAAATTTTTATTAGAAAACAGTAAAATTTTCTCCTAATTAGTTCATACATCATCTAAAATTGTACTGTTAGTTAGGAAATGTTTCCTTGGTTTTAAGAAAAAATTTATTTGATTTAAGTTCATTAGATAATTTTTTTTCCTAGAAACTAGGACTTAAGTCCCTAAAGATAAGAGAATATTTTCTAACATCAAGTTAAATAGCACTTCTTTTGAGTGAAAATCATCCTTATCCTGCTTCTTTGGTAAAGGTTATATTTTTTACCATGTATTTAAAGTACTTTACACTCATTGAGTAAGTATATTCCCACTTACGGATATCCTGAAACGTTATAAATTGTGACAAAGTCAGATCCTTTTCGTAGTTAATTGACGGTTCCGCTTGAGAGAACCACAAAAAGGGAGGCCCTACGTGACACACAGCATCTATAGCTAAGGAACACTGGGGGTCCTTTGTCTTCTTAAATTAACTAATTTAAGGAAATTGTTGCAAAAATACAAACAATCACAGTTACATTTCTTGTTATTATTGGAAAATGGAAAAGTCATAAGTTTATTTTATGGCATTTTTAGCTTAAACTTTATTAAACATATACAAATTTAAACTTTTTTATTATTAAGTAAAAAAAAATAGTTCGATAAATATAATGTTTAATAAGCGCTACGTCAATTATGTATAAAATGTGCCTGCGATATTTTGTATTGTAGTCAACAAACAAATTTATTACATAAAAGCGCAATTTCGAAATTTTTTACCCTTTGCTAAGAAAATTTAAAAATATATTTAAAGCTTCTTTAAGTTCAATATTTAAGACTGTTAAGATTATAGATGGGCACATGAGAGATTTTTGACTCACGCTCACGCACGATCACAAACCAAAAATTACAATCATGCACGATAGTTTTTTGAAATAGTTACTTTAATTTCTTTTATTTAATAATATTTTTTCTTGAAAATTAGGAAAATTAACTGGTTTGTTTTTAATTGATTGTTTTTTGTGGAATAGAATATTAAAAATAATAGGAAAAAATTTATTACTTTTTGTTTTTAATTGTCTGAACTAATTTTTAGAATACAATTCTTTTAAATTAAAAAGTGGTATACTTAAAAACTAAATTTGAAAATGGCTTTCTAAAATTTAGTTAATTTTACTACTCGCGAAGCATTTATTCAATACTTTTTCATAGTGATGAATATAAAAATCTTGGGATTTCGATGCAGATTTTCATATTCCTCACTATGAAAAAAAAAAAATATACAATTAAAAAACGTATTTATTTTTAAAAGACCATATATATGTTTTCATAGTAATGAATATGAAAATCTTGAGATTTCAATGCAAATGTATACGCGACCTTAGGAAAAAAAACTCAATTTATATTATTTGTTAATATTAAAAATGAACGCACTTTTTTATGGCACTTATTTGTTGATTCATTTAAATTAATAAAACTACATAGTTAATTGCTTTTAATTATTTTTCTATTGTGTCGTGTTCACTTCACATATCACTTTTTAACTGATACAAGCTGGAAAAATCCGCAAATAATAATAGGAAACAGCACCGCTGTCTGTTTTAATTTTTTTTGTTAAAACAAAATATTAAAATAAAATTTCAATTTGAAGTAGAAATTTTTTAAAAATTTTGAAGATTAAAAATTATTAATTATTTGTAATTTTATGTAAATACAAATGATTTCCAGATTTACAATAATTTTTGTGTAAAAGAAAACTGTTAACAGTAAAAACAGATAAGTTTTATGCTCTAATATTTAAAATCCCTAATTGTCGTTACATTTTTACAACTAACCACAGCAATACTCACCACCATTTTGTCTAATTACCGTATACACAAACCGTTATGTTTTATATTTACCACCATTATAGCATCTTAGAGTTGCCAGAGTTGCTTTTTAAGTTTCTCCCATTTGGGTTTCTTGTTCATACAACAAAACAACTTGTATATATATATATTTTATTTTTTTTTTGTTTGAAATTTTCCATTTAATAATGATTTTAATTTTGAATTTAAATTCGAATAAAATGTAATTAATTAAACATACCATTCTATATATATTAAGTAATTGTATATATGCTTATTATTAGGTTTATATGAGATTTAATTTTGAATTTAATATTAATTACTAAATAAATATGTACTTTAGTTGTGTTTTTTTAGTTTAACTTAAATCTTAAATAAAAATATATACAATTTTTAAATGTATGTCTTTTTGTATTGTAATTATGACCATTTAAGGCGGTCATGTTACACTGATTTCTTCATCACTGTCTGAATTTGATTCATCATAGTCATCATAATACATTTTCATAAAATCGGGATTTTGAAATTGTTGATGATTATGATGTTGATTCATAGAGTGGGAAGAAGTGGGTGATGGTGGTGTTTGATGATGATGATGTTGTTGTTGTTGTTGCTGCTGCTGCTGATGTTGTAGTGAGGCTAGATGTTGTTGTTGCTGCTGCTGTTGTTGTTGTTGCAAATGATGCTGCATAGCATTTGTTATGAAAATATTATTAGCCGGATGGCCAGGATGTAAAGCCATTGGATGTAATGAATCTGGACCACCCATAACACCTCCTGCACTAATATTTAACATGGTCATACGCCTTTGTTTAGCTTCATTTAGTGTCGATTCTAATTTAAATTTCAAATCAGCCGCCACCAAATGTTTATGCATCTCAGCATTGATTTTTGCTTGAAATTCCACACTAGTCATTGGCATTATGGCCGTATTGGGTGGTGACGATGCTGTCGACGATGTCGATGATTGATCATGCTGTGTTGGTAATTTAGCCACCGTCAACAATGGTGGAGGTGATGATATTTGCATATTTTGTGAATTAACATACGATGAGCCAATACTTGTAACTGGTTGTGGTATATGATGCATTATGGGTGGTGATTGTAAAGAATTTGGCGTTTTAGGCGATATCATGGGCTTGGGTGTGGTGGCAGTTGAATTTGATAAGTCTTCTTTGGAACTGGGAGAATTTGGTGGTGAAACACTGTGACGCTGCTGTGGTGACATTGGCATTGGAGAAAGTGGTGTCAGAGGACGATCACCCTTAGCATCGGATAAATCTGGATTTGGATTATTTTTATTGGGTAATGTTTGATCACGGGAACCACCGCTAGCTAAAAGTTCACGTTCTTTAGAATTACGCCATTTCATACGACGATTTTGAAACCATATTTTTACCTGGAAATATAGTGAAAGAAAAGGAATTTAATAAAAAATTTAAATAAAATATCAAATGATATTTCCTATTTTAGTATTTTAAACAAAGCTGAATAAATTTTTAATGAAAAAAAGAAATCAAGTAGGAATGGTGAAGGTTCAAGGTAAAATGCTGATAAATTTAATTTATCAGAAAGCTAAGATAGATAATGTTCGGTTGAATGGGAGCCCACTTTAAACCGAGTACACTCGGAGTTCTTATGGCTTATTGAAAATCCTTTCTAAATGACCTGTTAAGAGCAGGGACTAAAACACTGAAAAAATGGATTTAGGTTCGGGTTAATCAAAATAAAAAGTTTAGTTTCGGGTTCGACTCAGGGTTCGGGTTCAACATTTTCATTTTTTAAATTTGTTCTTTGTGGCGACAAAATGAATTTCAAGACTGAAAAGGCCCTCTCGTTTGAAGAATGTGATTTAGAAAATCGTTTCTACTTTTTTTGAACTTGTTTGAAAATATCATCATCATCTTTTGAAAAACAAGATATTGATTTTCTCACAAAACTCTCTTCTTCTCTTCCAATTTGCAAATTTTTAAAAATTTTAATTATTTTTAAAACATGTTTTTTTTAACTTAAATCTGCTATCTAGATATAATGCAGCAATTAAAAGTGGGTTATTAAGAAAGTGGTTTGCTCATTTTATAATACTTAAATGTAATTATTGTGAAAATGTTTTTGTTTTGTCATCTTTTGTTAGCTCTAAATTTAAAACTAAGCCAGATTCTATAAAAAATCATCTAAAGTCATCTGTTCTTCTTGTAGTTTCATCGATAATTTTTTAACAGGTCCAAAAACTTCTATTAATTCTTCAGAAATATTCCAAATATCGTAATTCATTGTTAATGCAGCATCCAGTAATTCCAAACAAAAACTTCTGTATTCCAATAAGGCTTGAACCATGTCATAACTGGAATTCCATCTAGTTTGATAGTCTAGTACGGCTTTTTTCAAGTTTAGCTTTTTAGCTAAAGAAGAAATTTTTGATGTTCGCAATTTTTTACAAATTGCTCTGCATTGATCATGTATTGTCTTAAAAGCAGGACTAGATATTGTGTGGAGCACTGCAAACTGGAATGCAAGAAATGTAGTGTTTTTTTAGGATTTTTCTATCAAACAATTTTCACGCCATGTGCAGCAAGGATATTTTTATATTTTTGAACCCGAACCTGGTTAAATTTTTGGATTCAGCGGGTTCGGGTTCAAAGTTTTTATAAACTGCGAACTTAAACCCGTTTGTGTTCGGGTTCGGTTTCAGTCCCTGGTTAAAGGTTTGAAAGTCCCTGAAAACGGTTCAGGTCTTTTAAGAAACTATGAGTTTCCGCCGAGCATTTTTAGAGATGATAAATTTACACTTTTTCTTCCCATCTCTTCAGTGTCTACGTTAGAATTTCAAAAAGCGGAGGTTGGTAAGCTGCGGTTGAATTAGAGTCGGTAAGAAGCTGAGTACATTCGGAGGTTATCTAATTTATTTAATTTAACGCCCGAGAGTATACGGAGTTTCTAGATAATTACCCGGAGTCCCCAATTTTTACCAGGTCACAGACCAAAATTCTAAAGTGTACCTCAATAATGAGTTAGCCCATACTCCAGGTAACATGTATTTCATATATCAGATTTTTCCCTTTGAACCCCCATTTTTACCATGTGCCCGGCTAATATGGAGTTAAAACATATTTAAAAGTTCAGCTCTCTGGCTAAATCGGTGTGGGCAGCCCGTTAAGGGGTTGATTGTTCACCTTTTTGCCCTTCCCTGTACACATTTCCAAAAACCCTACCTAGGTGAATGTCTTCACAGGAGGAGGAACCTATGTACCACATTTCCCAGCTCGTCAAGAGTTAGTATTTTTTTCTGCCCTCCCCGTTGGATTTTCCAAAAAAAAAATACGTCTTAACTGTATACTGCATATTTTAAATGTCAGGTTCCCAGCTATAGGGATTTGGGCTGGCCGTAAAAAGGGTGTTTTTCCCCGTTTTGCTCTTCCCCGAAGGAATTTCCGCCTTAGCGAATGTCTACGCCGCAGGGGGAACCTATATACCAAATTTTAGCATCCTACCTCCTGCGGCTTGGGCTGGGCGATGTTAAATAAAATAAATAAATATTTACACATTTGCATATTTGAACATTTTCACATTTGCACTTTTGCAAATTTGCACTTTTGCACTTTTATGCCCCTACGCTTTGGATTTTCCAAAACTCACGACATAGCTGTTATCTACACTGGAGAAGAAAAGGTTTGAGCAGGGAGACTTTTTGTCCTTTAAGCCCCGATTTTTACATCAGTGACCATAATTATACAATGTACCTTATGAAGGAGTTAGTATGCCTTCCTGGGACTACCAGGAAGGCATATTTAAAATTTCAGGTTTCTAGCTAAAGGGGTTTGGGCAGGCCGTGAAGGGATAGTTTTTCTCCCCGAAGGAATTTCCAAAAACCCCGCCTTAGCGGATGTCTACGCCTGAGGGGGAACCTACATACCAAATTTCTGCCTCCTACCTCTTATATAACACAATTATACAAAAGATAAAGTCTAGTAAAGTCAGCCATTATGTATAGCAGTGTGTACATCGCGACAATTCCGGCAGACCGCGTTCAAATCCTGGCGAAGGCAATGTTTTTTTTTTAAATTGCTGGATCTAATTTGATCTGCCATTTTTCGGATCAATTTAGATATTAAGGAATATAAAATTGGATATGATTAAATATTGCCAGATTATTTTTTTTACTCGGGACTAAAAAGTGAGTTGAACTCTAGATAATTAACTAGATTATAATTAATTACTTTTGAGAGTGCACAGCATATTGCGATAGGGCGGCAATTTTAGTTATTAGCCGAACCTTTTTTAGGGGAAAGGTAACCCTCGATCATTGGTAACCTTTCGTGCCATGCAAAAGTTTTTCCCTAGCATCGAGAAGTACTGTTTCAGCACTGTCACATTGAGTATCATTCGCTTAACATATCATTCGAAACATTCAATTTTCCATCCTTGGCATATACATAATTTCACTATAATAGGATTATTATTCTCATCTTATATAAATTTTATCCAAATTGCCTTTAAAGGTCATCAGACAACACACGTCTTAAACAAGTACATGTTACTTTTTTCAAATAGTTTTATATTTTGTTTATCCTTCTAATCTAAAAGTTTGTCTTGCCCGTTTGCTAATAACATTAGCAACAGAAATCCTTCAATAAATGTAAATTTTTTCCTTAA
Organism: Eustalomyia histrio; assembly: GCA_949748255.1. NCBI lineage: Eukaryota > Metazoa > Arthropoda > Insecta > Diptera > Anthomyiidae > Eustalomyia > Eustalomyia histrio. Next base: position 58,580,205 of record OX456524.1, read on the forward strand.
AACAACATATCACTTGTACTTTCTTGTTACATACATACCAACATACTTGTACCTACATTGCATAGATGCAGAGGATGAAAGTATAATTTGTTACAAATTGATTACAAAAAACATATTCAAATTATTATTTGATACTACCACAAATACAAGATACATTCACATTCATACTTTTACACAAACGTATCCCAATATACCATATAGCAATCAAACTGCAATACAACTTGAGAATAAGCTTATATTAATAGTGTGTTTTAAGCTTTTCTTAATTTCGCTTATTATAATGTTTATAAAATGTGAATTCACAAGCAGTATTTAACAATGCTTGAGAAAAGATTATTATACATAACTTTTTCTAAAGTGTGCTTATAAACAACATACACATGTTGAACAACGCAATATGACGATTGAAATATAAATATTTTTCAATACATTCTAGTCTTGTTGTCTTTGTTCTACGCTTATAATGCATACAACAAGTGCCATTACTTTTTCTTTAAATTTGTCAAACCTGTTTTGCGTGTACATTTATTTGTAAATTTTATATAGTGAACGTGCAATTGCATATTAAATTTAATTATATTTATTTATGTTTAAAATTAATTATTATTATTTATATTTAAAATGAATTATTATTTTTTATATTTAAAATGAGTTGTTATTATTTATTTTTAAAATTAAAATAAAAAATAAATTAAATTAAAGAAAATAATTATGATTTCTCTTTTTCAACTATTAATAATATATTATTTTTGTAAGCTTATTCTACAATTGCAAGAATAAGCTTATAGTAATCATACACACATAATATTTTCACGAGGATTCCGTTTTGATTTTTCTACAATTGTTACGATAGCCTTTTTCAATATATTCTCAAGTCTTTTTCAAGCTTAAGGCTTGTGTTTGTAAGCTTATAATAATATTTTTCTCAAGTCATTTGGTGTGTTGGGATACTTAAAAATACATTTAGTAGTGTTTTAAAAGTGTAAGGACATAATACACACAAACTCATTGAGAGGACACATTTAGACGCCCAGTATGGTTGTTTCATTGGAACGGGTTTAAAAGTTTGAGAACTATATGTGACTGACAGATACGAGAAAAGGCGGTAACTTTTAATAGAAACTGTTTTTGAATTATTGTATGCACACAACAGCAACAATGAGCGGGGGGTCAAAAAGTTAAGGAAGGCATTCAGTCAAAGTTTTACCATTCAAATGTGGGGTGTGTCCATATACCAAGTGGAGTTTTTTATTTAGGAATACGTATAATACGTTTTAGAAGTTTATCATTAATTTGTGTGTAAATGTTGATAAAGTTATTTATTGAGAAAAAACAGCAGGAATTTTAACGCTTAAAATTTTTTCCAATAAAAGTATTTAAAAGAATTTTATAATATTTTATGGATGATTAGATTTTATTACAGCTTAAACAACAAGCAAGACTACAAAAATTTTTGGTATTGTAAATAAATTTACAATTTAATTGGAAACTTTGTTTCCTTGATATTAATTGGAATAAAATCTTAATTTCAACAAAGAATAAATGTTAGTCTAACCAGACCTGCAGGCACATAGTTAGATTAAAAATGTAAGTGTCCAGAATTTAGCATGGCAATAAAAACGATAATATATTGTATGCTCTGGTATTTTACAGAAACATGCTAGAGATTTCAAAATTATTTATTCGTGAAAAGCTTCTCTAGGAACAGCATTTTTACGAAGAGTGTAATAGACATCTTACCCAACTCTTTTAAAGGACGACCAAATATTCGCTGACCCAGTTCATAAGGTTCACCTTTAAGCTCAAATGATTACAGGAAATTCATTCATTCTTCTCAGACTCTCCTTTTTTCTGAAATCGTTCAGTTAAAGGAATTATTGTGGATCTCAATGTAAATAAGTCATCGGGTCGCATGTATAGCATGGACTATCTAAATACAGGATGTGCAGAATTAAAAATCAAAAGCCAACCAGAAAGCCACAAAAAATTTAGATTCAGAAACGGGTATTGAAACTTTTAGTACGTTGATTTTAACAACGACTATGAAATTTTCAGGATGTACTGAGTTAAAAGTATCGAGCCAAACATATCATGAAAGTTTCATAGTCCTTGCTTAAATCAATGTATTAAAAAATTCAATACCAGTTTCTGATACTGGAGTTTCTAAAACTGCCTTTTTGGTTTGGTGGCTTTCTGGTTGGCTTTTGATTTTTAATTCTGCTTATCCTATGCTCTTCGATGGTAGCTCGTTCATTGTTCAACCTTTTTTGGTCTACATACCATGCGTAAGTATTGATCTCATGAGGGATGGTTTCAGATGCTTAGTAAATTCCTTAGAAGGTCGCGGATCTTTAAAAACTATACCCAATCACAATATGCTCTTCGCTCTCGAAGGAGCTGGGGTGCATGGTAAATTACAAACGTTATTTGTCTAAAGTCCACTTTAATTTCATTTGATCTACAGTTTGGGTTACGTTGAAGTCGTTCCATGAATTACCAGCTAGCGTTTCTTTCGAAGCATTGGAATCGATCGTTGGACTTGGTCAATTTCGTAAAAGAAGATATTTTGTAGGCATTCGAACGTGTGTGGTCTAGACCAAGTTTTTGTAGGGATCGCATCATACGTACGGATCTCATCTAACGAATTGCAGCTAACTTTAGGGGTGCCGTAAAATTCTGCCCCAATATAAAGGGTATTTTATCTAGAGGTATATAACTTTAAGTTGGCAGCACTGCTTATAGTGTCAGCTATTTTGACAGCTGTCACGTGACTGTCATATTTATTTTAGTGTAAAGAGTACCGTAGAGGCTCTTTCTTCTACGGTACCAATGTCGCCTTTCTTTATTAACGACCAAATTTTTTTATTTAGGTTTTACATTTTAATATTTTATAAATTCAATAAAACGAAATAATTATTTAAATAAAAATTTTGAAAGAAACATTTAAGTTGATTTATAGTACAATACTTTGAACATTCGCTAATATATAAAGAGAACATGAGAGCCATAGAATATCGTATTTTAATTTTACTCAGCATATGTATGTGTTTTGTTTACAAAAATATGTAAAATGCGGAAACTCTGTTAAGAGAATTAGAATAAAATAAGAAAAAACGTTCTGAAAATAAAATAAATTATATTTCACAACTGCAACTGTAAGTTTGTGTGGAAAAATACGGCACCTTGTTATTCTGGGCAGACACTGAACTATGTTGCTAATTGTGCAAATTTATTTATGGCTCATTTGAAAAAAAAAAACATCCCGAACTATGTCCATTTTATGGTCGTTTATTCTAAAAGATAACACGTATGCCTCGAGATGTCGTACAGTGACCACAGAAGAAACTTTTTCTGCATTACAACGTAGCATTGAGAAAGACCTGAATGAGTCGATCCATCATCGCGCACATAAATTGTATCTGTGTCCATCCACCTTATAGAAGATTTGCGGTGATACTTAAATTAGCTGACTTAAAATCCAACTTAATCAAGAAATGAAACCGCACGACAAACGGGTGTTGCGTGCATTTGGTGAATATACCCAAAACGCGTTGCTACAATATTTAACCCGATTTCCGCAAAAAAAAAAATTTGCTTAGCAATGAAGCTAATGTTTGTTTAAAAAGCTAAATAGCGAAACTGTCGTAGATAATCCGTGAAGATAATCCGTAAAAATTGTTGAGACACCATTACATCCATATTTAGAAGTTTTTTATTTAGATAGTAGCTTTATTTAACGACATACTACCCCAATGACTCGGTTATGTAAATGAAGAATTAATAAAAAAAAAGTGACTTTTTGATGTGATTTATTTAAGGGTTTCATAAGAAATTTTGTCTTGACTGAAGTCAGCGAGTGTTTAAGGTAAAGGAGTGGATCCATCCTCGGCACAACAAGCCGTTCCTTCGGGTTTTAGTGTATGTCATAGTTTTAGACATGAATCAGTTGTGCAGAGTATTTTGACTTCCAATTCTTTTTTTGAACCTAATCTAAGTCCGACCACAAAAAGATTTAAGCCGTAAAGATTATCATTTCGGTTTTAGAGCTAAGAAAATTGTAGCTATTTTTAAACGGAATAAAGTATAAAGCAGTGAACTTAAGTAGCAAGGAAGGCCTTCGGCTCGTTGTAGCGAAAACAGACCAGAGCCTCTGGTGGGAATCGAACCCACGACCCCGCATTGATAAGCTAGCACGCTACCAACTAGCCTACCGGGGCGCTCCAATAACAAATTAATGATGTTGTTTTGTATGAAATCTATTTTTATTGCTATACGCAAAAAAAGTTACGATTACAGGTTGGTTGAAAAGTTTCTGCGCTCGAAATGAAAGAATACTGTTTTTGTTACGAAATATATTTTTTTATTCAATATAATCTCCTAGAAGCTCAATACACTTGTTCCAATGATCTTCCAATAATTTTATCCCATCCTTATGATGGTTTTCCGGAAGCTCTGCAAAATAACCGTCTACGGCTGCTATGGCCTCTTCATTCGACGAAAAATGCTTTCCACGAAGGAATTGTTTGAGATTTCTGAAGAGATAATAGTAACTGGGAGCCAAATCTGGTGAATACTGTGGATGTTCAAGCAATTCGTACTTTAATTCTTTGAATTTAGCCATCGTCAAAACACTTTTTTGAGCAGGTGCATTGTCTTGATGAAAAATGATTTTTTTCTTCTTTAAACCAGGTCTTTTCTCACGAATTTTTTCATTCAGCTGATCCATAAGGCTGCAATAATATTCAGAGTTGACTGTTTTACCTTTCTGAAGATAATCAATCAACAAAATTCCTTTTGCATCCCAAAAAACTGATACCATAACCTTCTTTGCTGATCGTTGTGACTTCACCTGCTTTAGAGCTGAACAACCAGCTTCAGTCCACTGTAAATGTTCTTGTTTCAATTTAGGATCATGGTGGTAGATCCAAGTCTCATCCATAGTTATAAAACGACGCAAAAAGTCGGTTTTATTCGGCTTAAATCGCTTCAAATTACGCTGAGAAATTTGTTTTTGATCCAGTTTTTGTTGAATTGTTGATGTGTGCGGCACTAACTTTCCAAACAGTTGTTTCATACGTAATTCTTCATGTAAAATATGGAGTACTCGTTCGTCTGAGATGCCTTTGGCATTAGCCATTTCACGCTTAGTGAAACTTGGATCTTCACTAACCATATTATGTACCTGCTCAATGATTTCTGCTGTGGTTGCAGTTTTTGGTCGTCCTTCGCGTGGATCGTCTTCAAGGCTGGTACGACCACGTTTAAATTCACCTGCCCAAAATTCAACGGTGCATTTTGAATGTGAGGACTCCTTATACACTTCTAACAATTGTTCATAAATTTCCTTTGCTTTTAAACCCTTCAAAACAAAGAATCGAACGACTGCACGATATTCAATTTTTTCCATATTAAAAAAAATCAATGACACGTCAACTTCAAATGGCTTGTAAACAAAGAAAGAATTGACAGAATGACTTGCAAATTTGCATGTGTTCCCAGGACAGTTATACAAACTTGAGAAATAAAAGGTTTGGAGCTAGCAGTGCCATCTCTTGGTGAGCGCAGGAACTTTTCAATCAACCTGTAATTGCATTGACAAAAGTATATATGCAATCAGCATGACATGCTTTTTGTTGTTGAATACTCTCAGATAAGTGCCGTAATTTATTTTTTTCCTTTCTTGCTGTGTTGCTTAAATTTTGTAGTTCTCAGCTGACATTTTTACTTGTTTTACTAAATATTCAATTGTAATAATGGCTTTTCGTAAAGAAATTTCAAATGATGTCCGAAATTTGGTTGGAATTTAAGTAAGTCTACAGTGCAGACAATATTCAGTAACTTAAAAAATACTAAAAAGACAGACATAAGCTACATTTAAAAAAAAAATAGACAAAAATCGAAAAGTAAATGCCACAAAATTGACGAAAGAACTTGCCACAAGATCGGAAATTATTGTACATACACGACCTATACAAAGAATCTTAAAAAATAATGGTTAACATAGTAGAACTCCTTTCAATTCTAAACTTCGTTGGGAATTCGGCCAAAATCATATTAAAAAGGACATTGACTTCTGGAAACGAGTTTTGTTAACTGACGAGTCCAAGTATAACATATTTGGAAGTGATGGAAGAGATAAAAGTATGGCGCAAAAGAAATACAGCAATGGATCCAAAGAATTTTGTCGCTACTGTTAAGCATGGTGGAGGCAGGGTGATGGGGTGATTTGAGTGCTTTCATTGCTCCTGGAGTAGCAAAGTTAGTGTTTATTCAGGGTAATATGGATCGTTACTTATACAAATCTATTTTGGAACAAAACTTGAATTCCTCAGTTGATGCCTTAAAGCTTGGCCAGATAATGATCCGAAAACACACGGCTCAAATAGTCAGAGATTGGCTACAGCTGTACACACCGCCTCAAAGCCCGGACTTAATATTATTAAGCACGTGTGGTAGAATCTATGAAATATGAACAAAATTTTACTAGTGCCCCAATGCTAAAAGAGAAACTTCAAGAAGAATGACAAAATATTAAGTTTGTAATAAATTTAATTATTTTTTAATGTTATTATATTAATAAAAAATAAAACTGTATCATTACTTTTGATCATTATGGTTTTAAAGTTCCCAAGTTGCGAAAATAAGGGTCGTACGTAGACTTTTGTCGACCACTGTATTGCATGGGAGTTTTTTTTTTCAGTTAGTTACAAGTACTTATATTACAAATTGATAACTTTATCTTTTAAAATATATTTTTTATTGTTTCACTACGTATTCTTATGGGAATTAAAAAATAAAAAAAAAAAAAAACAACAAGCCTCATGTAATTGTCCAGTGCTAACAACACTGTTTTTCCTGCAACAAAATAAAGTTTATAAACAAATTGAAATCCTTATTTTCCCAGCATACACGTAGCATTTGAAAGCAATAAACCATAAAATTGTATTAACTGGTAAATCTTGTAAATATTAGCGCTGTTTTACTATTGAATAATCACACGTGTCATTATTTGCTTAAAGGCTTTTGTACTTAACATTTTCTTATCCTGTTAATGGTTGTTTTTGCTTCCGGTCATTGAGTTTGTTGTGTTGGTATTTTTTTTTTCTTTTCAGTTCCGTTAACCACAGGCATGTAAAAACATACACACAACCACACACACACACACACACACATGCACACACTTATTGCAATACAAGTACAATTTAGATCCCACTTAAGTTAAACCACCATTTCCGTTGCGTTAGCTTTTATTTGCACCCCTCAAATTAACTTCAAATCTTTTAGAGACTAACTTTTCTCGTTTGCTGTTGTTGTGCCGCTTGCTAACGACAATCTGTAAATTGAAATAATAAGCCAAGGCGGCGATAAGATTAATGATTATGGGTTTTGCTTTTTTGTGTTGAATGTAGTATGGCTTTGTTTTCATTCCCATTCAATTTACTGATGAGAATGTTGGTAAAGATTTTTCCTTTTTTCATACTGTGCTTCCTGTTACACCGAGTTAAGTTGTGTATTTGTGTGTGTGTGTGTGTGTGCGTGTGCTCGTTTAGATGTCTGTTTTTGATGGAAATTAATTATAAAGCGTGCAATTTAGTGTAATTTTATTGTATACATTATGAGACTTGTTTTATTTATATGTAAGTATGTATGTACTCGTAAGTATCCTTCCATAAATAGGACTTATTTAATAAGAATTCATAAATTATTTGAGTTTTGTTCAAAAGGATTTTTTAGGAAATTGTTTAAAATCTCTTGTTAATTGAATTATTTGAAATCGTTAAATGGAAATATATTAAATTCTTTTAATTGTTGTTTTAATTAAAACAAAAAAATCTTTGAGTTAATTTATATAGAAAAGAATAAATGAACATTTTCAGTGAACCAGGGAAATCTTACTTAACAAAGGGATAAATTAATTAAAAGCTACACTCTAAAAAATGTTTGTAAATTTACTACAATAAAATGGTTAAAGTTTTATGTAATATTACGAAAATTCGGTAAATACAAACACCACATGCGTAAATATATTTTGTGAACACTTTCATATACAATAATACACACAAAAAGCATTTTTAGACATAATATGTCTACAATTAAACACTTTGTGCCTAAAATTAGTATTATTTTATTAAATCAAAATTTCACTTACAAATTTTGTAATTATATTACATTAGAATGGTAATAAATATTTTGACATTTTGAAATTGGAAAATATTAAAAACTGAAATAAGCAAAAAACGTATAAATATTAAATTCATTTATACTACGTCCATACAACAAAAGAAACTGAAATACAATTTTCAAATACATGGCCCAGAAATTTTCAAGACAACAGCCAACTTTGTAAGTGCACGGATGACTAAAATCTATTTATCTGCGAAGGTTGCTCTTTAAAATGGAAGATGATACAAATCATGCCGCACACTTTAAACTGAAGGTGACCATTATTGCACATGCCCATTAGAAAGCTGCGGTAAATTTTGCAAATATAGCTAAATGTATTATGAATTATATTTTATTGTTAAAAATTATAAATGTAGGGAATAAAAGTAAATTTTTTATCTTATAAATCAAATGTTTTTGTGCAGTTTTATTTAAAGCGTTGCGTTGGTAAATATACGCATTTTTTTTTGGTAATTTTACGCATTTAAAAATTAATTTTTAGGCATTTCATGCGTATATTTACATTTCAAATAGATTTTTTACGAACAATTTTAGTAAATTTGGGAATTATTTTTAAAATTTCATTTAATTTTTACGCACTTTCGATGTAAAATTACCCATTTTTTTTGTTTACGCACACAGAGTAAATTTACCCAACTTATAGTAGGAGTACAGTTTCCTACTATAAGTTGGGTAAATTTCAACAGAAATTAATTAGAGTGTACATTAAAGTTGCCGATCAATTCACAGATTCATAAATTTAAGTAACTTTTAAGAGAATTGATTTAAAGAAAAACTATATTTTGCAAGGTATGATTAAAGCCAACATTTTATTTTCGAAATTGGGTCATCTTTTGTAAACGACCTTTCTGCAAAATCTTCAATTTCTAGATTTAATGTTTTCTTAGCATCCATATTCCACATTACAAGAATGTAAATTTTTGAAAATTAAATAAAATTAAAGTTAATTTCTTATGGTATATTATGGTTTTATTAGAAATAAAAAATATTCCCATTATTTATGGCACATGATTTTATGCATGTGGCTGCCGCGCTGGCTGCCGCAGTAGCACATCCTGTCTGTCCAGATTTCCAAGACTTTTTTTGGCTCGGACGATATTAACCTCAAGGATGTGGATCCTCTCAGCATTATTCGCTCAAGATAAAGTCTAAAGGAGTTAATTTAAAGCTCCAAAGGGGCCAATTGAAATCACCAGGACAGCAGCAGATAACTCGATTATCGAACTAAATGCGCAAAAAATCGATTGTTTGATGAGCAGAGCGACATGGTGCATCATCCTGCTGAATCCAAAGATTATACAAGTTCGTATGTACCCTTTCAACCCATTACATCAGTCCGTAACCGTAGCACTGTAGCGCTCGCCATTGTCAGAAATGGCGTTTCAAGCAGCAATGATGCCACCACTTCGCCTCGTTAGAAAGATGATTTTTGCGGCTAAATTCGATGTCTAATTGGAGCATTTGTAGGACGTAAATTTAGAAGTCGCTACGAAGTGAATGGTGAATTGCCTCCAATTACTCAGTCAATTAGACCTTGTTAGCGAATAATCCGACATCTTTGTGCAAAATTCTCATCATGCTGGTGCATGAAATGCCGAGTTGTTCAAATCGATGGCGAGTCGATGTTCTTGGACCGAGTTGCACACGTATGCGCCGGGGCCATGAGTGTGGTCCACTAGCAAGCCAGTCTCATTAACTTTTTGCACAACTTTGTATATTTCTTTTCTAGAAACGGATAGTTTGGGCAACACAGCACTTACTTTGCAAACAAGTTTGCACTATTTCCCCACAATGTTCAAGCGTAAAGCGACTCATTTTGGCTCGCCTGCTGTGGATAGAAATCTAAAATTTATAAAATAAGTGGAATTTAAACATAGTAAATACTAAACAGGGGAACGAAATGGTATCGGTGACGATTCGAGTTGAGACGTTAATTAAGGAAACGCAGTGGAGTCAGGGAATGACTGGAAGTGAAACAATAGGCAAGGGGAACGTAATGGAATTGGGAAGAAGTGAAATTGAAACACTAAACACTGGGAGTTAAATAAAATGGGATGGATCATCTTAACTTGCTGTATAAGCCAATTTTTACCCGATTCCAAAGGGAATCGGGTAAAAATTCGGCTAAAAAGCGTAAAAAATGTCCCTTTAATCATCCAGAATTTTTGCCAGAAGAGTGTTAAAAATTGTTATTCACCTCCCTTAACAACCTGCTTAAACAGCTTTGGCTAAAGAGCTTAAATTAAAATATGTGTACCGTGGAGTATTTGAATAAAAGTTATTTTTTGGGTGGGGAGGGTTCAAAAGGCAAAAAGTCTTTCTTTTTCGATAGAAATTTCAACATAAAATTTGTTTTTTTTTTGTTCAAAAGAAGGAAGCGACTTCCGCCAAGCGGCTTGCCTAGACTTCTTTGACTGAAAATATTTGTGATAATTTACTAAAAATATACGTTTTGGAGTTTCTAAGAAGAACGTAGTAAAAATGGGTTGAAATTGGATTAAAAATTTATGAAATACCCGCTTAATTACCCAGTTAAAACCGCTGGAGGGAGAAGTTAAAAATTTGACATGCAGGTTCGTATTTCGTAGAAAGGTAAACATTCACTGTGACTGAATTTTGGGAAATATTTGTAGGTAGATCTAAAAATGTATAATTTATAGTTTCCTGTTTTTCGGCTAGAAATCTTCCAACTAAAACAATGAGTTCCAGGGAATATACAAATTAACTTTTTTAAAACTTCCAATTAAAACATAGTAGATGTGTAAAAAAAAAAAAAAAAAAGACAATTTCCCCTGAAGAAGTCACCCAATGTGGTGACGAAATATTGGGATAAATAAAGATTTATAATTAAATTTTTTATAAATAAAGGATCTTTGGCTCAATAAGGAATATAATACATCTAGAGGAAATTCAATATGCTTCCTAAAATATTCTGATATTTAAAACTACCGGTAATGAAGTATCAAGCTTTAAAGCTATTTTCATTACAAAAACCTTCAATTAAAAATCCACTTAAAATTTTATTTTTATCTAGCACATGTTGATTTTATTTAATAAGAATTATTAATATGTTACAAATAAATCAAAGTTAATCATAACAATAATCATAATATAATAAAAATTAACAGAATGTTACCGAATAACACCAAATGTTACCCGAAAATAAAAAAAAAATAATAACTCAAAACCTAAAGGCAATAAAACGGTGCAACTATGTAGAAACTTGTTAAAGTAATGGAATCAAAAAGGTCTAAATAAAGCACTCACAATAAAAACATTTAAATTATTATAAGTTACAGTTTGTAACACATTTAACTGACATATTATAGCCGTTACAATTTTCTTATGACTCCCACCAACCCTAATTTTTGCCTTGTCCCCCACTACCCTCACAACGGCACAGAAAATAAACTAACAAATTGTTTTAGCAAGTATCCTTTTTCAGAGTTTGAGCTGTTACAATACAATGTTACAGCAAAAAATCAACTAACTTTCTGACTTTCTATTTTTTTTTTTTTGGAAAAGGGAAAAGATGAATATATTTAGAGCAAAAAAAGGAAACACACAAGTTAAATATTTGCAACGGTTTGAAACATATGTTTCACTAATGAGTCTCTAAATACTGAGATTTGATATTTGTATCTGCTTTAGGGTTGATTTTTTTTTTATTTTTGAATTGGATACAAATTTCTATAGGGTGGGTGTTTATGTAGATGTATATTGCTAAAAGTATGTGTATTTAAAGATGTGTTGAATGTTATTCGATATTATGCACAAATAGCAATTTAAATAGTGTCTGGAGTATTGTTTGTGGTATGGTGGGTTCTGTTGTTAAGTGGGACATTTAACAATATGTTTTAGATAAAGTTTCAATACTTATTTATTGTGGGTAAATATTTAATAAATTTGTTAAATATTATTTGCAAATGTATGCGTATAATGCAGGTTGAGAATTCACAGAAAAATAAACATGTTGTGCATATCATGAATTAAGAATTGAACTGGCTTAAAAGACCGATACTTTATTATTGGTGGTTTTAAGAACCTGAATATATTTTTTTAAGGATTTTCTTTAAGTAATAAAATTGTTTAACTTTTTTGCATTAGATGTTTCAACTTAAAGTTTCAGATACAAGGGAGGTGCCTTTTATCTTTTAAATCCCATTTATAATATGCTTTAATTGGAAATTCCAAAAATTATCACTTCAGTAAATAATGCCTGGTTTTCATTATGTCATATGAACTGACAACAAAAACTGACTCAAATGAATTCTCGTCATTTTGTGTCATATGCGTTTTCATTACATCTTAAAAACTGACACAAAGTCGATAAAGCAGAGCGTGTCAAAGACTTATGTCAAATTTTGGTGTCAAATATGATGAGGCGAGCGAACAGCTGATTAGAAAATATTGTTACGATTTTACCCTTTATAAAATCGTTGATTTATTTTCCTTTTAAACAAATCGAGTTCTTTCTATATTGCAAATAATAAACACCGTTTGAAATTATTTATAGCTCTATTTATTTATAACCGTCACTAAAAATAACAGAAATACACTTTAATAGCAAACTTTATTTACACGATTTGGATAAACTAAACGTTAGCTGGCGTTTTTATATATGCGGGTTAAAATAACTAGAATATGGCAGCATCGTCTGGAAGCTGCACACTGGCAACTTTGAGAATGTTCTTTTACAGTTTGACATAAGAAACATTAGTTATGGTAAAGGGTTGCCATTTAATTGTTTTACATTTCAGGGCTAACATATGGGGATTTGCATTTCTACGATTAAATGGAATTTCTGTAACAATATTAATTTGTGTTCAATAAAAAGTGGAAAAAATTTAAAAATGATAAAAAAGAAACAAATGGCTATAGCTAGTGTGGCGTTTTGTGTTATTACATTATCATTTCTTCACTTAAAAAAGTTTGTAAGTTAAAATAACTGAAAATATCATTTAAAAGAAATGATATTTCATTTAAAAACCGGTCTACTAAATTTTCATTTAAATTAAATGCCATTTGTTATTTATTTTTAAGTGTTGATCAATCAACTGACACATCCGTAAGAAACAACTGATATAATCAGTTAAAATAAATGTCAAAATTTTACCCTTATCCTTAAAAAATAAATGTTTTTTTTTCATTTATTTGAAATTATTTCCGTTTTTGTATTTTATGTTTTTTTAATATACTAGTACAATACAAAATGTATGTATGCATATGAAGCTATAAACACTTTTTGTGTGAATGTATTTGTATATGTATGTGTGTTTATGAAGTTCTTGTAAATTGTATTGAAAAATTTTGTATATATACAACCAATTTAAATAAAAAAACAAATTGAAATTTTTGAATATTTTTTTTTGAAACAGACAGCAAACAAAATTTAAATTTGTAATAACTGTTACGGACACAAATAAACCACAAGTTTCCGTTTTGTGGGTAAATTTTTATTAAATTTCAAACAAATGAAAAAAATCCTTAAATGATAGTAAATTATTTCGAATAAATGTATAAAAAAGTTAATATAAATGTATCTTCCTTTATCTTTAAATGGAACGGAAAACTTTTTTATTAAACTACAAACAGTTAACTACATAATATTCTGAGTGTTTCTTTATTTAAAAAATTTCCATTGCAATTAATTTTTCCAGCAAAAAAAATAAGAAAAAAATAACAGCTTTGCGATCGTCAAACAAAAAAAATTAACAACTTGTTGTCAATTTTATTTTAGATAAAAAATGCTGCCATATCTGTTGACAAACTGAAATTCGACGTTTTCACTTGTCTGTCATTTTAGACGGCAGTTCGTGTGCATAACTGACTGCAAACTCAGATGACACCATATGACAACCCGTTTTTATACAATTGCCAATAATTTGGACAAATTGACATTAAAAATGACATAGTGAAAACCATGCATAAGCCTAAAAATATTTTAAATGCCACATTTCTAGCCGAAGGATTTTAAGCAGATAACTAATGTACCTACCCACAAGAGTTTCTCAAAAATTAATGTATACGCTGTAGATTCCTCATTTTAAGTTTCTATTTCCCAGCTCCTGCAATTTGTGCTGGATGATAAGGGGAACTTTCCCTTTTTCAGTCCCGTTTTTAGCACATTCTTATTAAAAGTTACACAAAGTATATGTTTAGTAAATTAGCTCATCAGTATTGTAAAGGTCTACAGGATTTTTAAAAGTCTTTATATACGAGGGCGGGCCAATAAATACGTGAATTTTTAAATTTCCCGCCTTTTAACTGAAAGGGCAACACTGCATGGGGAATGAAAAAAAGTATATTTCCTGTGTTCGATGAGTATCATTTTTGCGAAAAAAAATCCATCACTAAAACCAAGGCTAAGCTTGAAAAATACTACGGAACTCTGCACCAATTTCAATGGTAAATAATTTTTTTACTGAATTTTGTTATGGCCATACAAGCACGGTACACTCTAAAAAATGCTTGTAAAATTACTACAAAATTTTATGTAATATTACGAAAATTCGGTAAATATAAACACCAAATGCGTAAAACTTTTTTGTACACACTTTCATATACGATAAATACACACACACTCAGTATTTTTAGACACTATTTGTTTACAATAAAACACATTATGCCTAAAATTAGTATTATTTTGTTAAATAAAAATTTTACGCACAAAGGTTGTAAATATACTTACTTAAAGTAGTAAAAAAATATGACATTTTGAAATTGAAAAAAAAAAAATCGATAATAATAGATTTATTAGTTATTTAAATTTATCAATTATTTGGGATTTTTAAACAATAAGTTTATTATCTTCATTATTGCTGTGAGTTAACAAACAATAAAATTATGGTTTTTAATAAATTTATTGTTTTTTATTACAAAACAAAATTTTTTTTGCTTTAATATTTTCAATATCATGGTAGAAAATGTGCGCATTTTTGTAGGATTTTTCCGCATTTTATGTGGCAATTTACAGGAAAATCGTGTTTCTTTACGCACAAATTTGGTGAATGTACTCTTGAATTTTTACGCACTTTTAATGTAATTTTACCTATTTTGTGTTTATCAACTTACGCATAATGTGTGTATTTTTTTTTCATTTACTCACACAGAGTAAATTTACTAATAGTAGGAGTACAGTTTCCTACTATAGGTTGGGTAAATTTCAACAGAAACTAACTCTTTCCGGGGTCAGTGAAAATTAAACAAGATTTTAAATTGCTTTCATTTATTATCGATTTATTAGAAAAATTTTTATCCTTGTAGGATTTTGAGCAAGGACATAGTATTATATATATCACCGCTCACAAAATTAATGATTCATTTATGAAAATTACTAAAACTTGATTTAGTTTTGCTTAGACAAAGGGGCACATTACAAGCCGAAGACGATTATTGCAGTAGGTCCCTCCCTGTTTTGAGTCAGAAAATAATATTATCTGACCTATAGAGTTTTGCTTATTTTTGAAACTTCTCTGACGTTCACCTTTGTAATAAAATAAATCCCATATCTATCTCTATTATAATTACATATCAAAGCGGTATTTGTACCGTACCAATGCACACAGAATTTATAAAAAAATATTTATAATAGTGGTATGTTGTTCATACCACCGGCCCGGAAAGAGTTAATTAGAGTGTAGATGCCGAGAATTCTGGACGCTCAGTTAAGGTCTCTACACCCGTAAAAATTGAAACAATTCACGATTGAATATGCGAGAGATTGTGGCATCTCACATGGCTCAGCGGTTTAAGTTTTGCATGATCACATGGCTATGAGAAAGCTTTTCGCAAGATGGGTGCCACGTTCGCTCAAGATCGACAACAAACGCAATGGTGTAACGAACGCAATCGTGCAAAAATCCATAAATTAGACTGCGAATTGCTCTATCATCCGCCCTATTCTCCGGATTTAGTCCCAAATGACTATTTCTCGTTTCTAAACCTGAAGAAATAGTTCGGTGGAAAGAGATTTGACTCCAACGATGAAGTCATCTCACAAACAAATACCGTCTTTGATCACCTCGTCAAGTCTTAGTTTTTTGGAAGGGACAAAAAAAAAATGGGTTAAACGTTAGACAAAAAACCACGAAATTTTATCCTAAAATCTGTGTTTCATGCAAAAAGTCACAAACTTATTTGCCCATCCTCATAAATTAATTTGAGAGGCACATTATGGTTGAGCCTTTTGCCTTTTTGAAGCTCCATATTTACCACGTTTGTGTCTAAAATTCAAATAAGTAACGTATCAATGAGCCTATAACATCAGCGATCATCAGCGACCGAGCGATCTAGGCAGGCCATTAACTGGGATACTTTTCTCCTTTCAACCCCCATATTTACCACGTTCGTGTCGAAAAATCCAAAAGTTGAATTCAATCATACTCGAGAGAACATATATTTTGTCCTCGTTAAGTCAGATACTTTTTTTTTTCGTTTTACCCCAACCCATCTTGGAGGACTGATTAAATGATAATTTCTTTACCATTACATTCACATCAAGTATAATAGAATTATTTTTTATCACCATTTTTTAAATTAATGATAACGATTAAATCCTTAATTTTTATTTATAAATAACAGTCGTTTTAATGTACCAATTAAGAAGAGAATTACCATTGACGATTAAAATTTTTTAAACACTTAGAAAAAGAAAAAAGTCCTTAAATAGAAACAAACTGCAGGCTTGCTCTATACCATTTCGTTTCCTGTTCCCATTTTGATCTCATTGTCTAGTGTTTTACTTGTTTCATTCTTTTTTGATTCCCCTTGACTAGTGTTTCCATTTCACGAGTTCCATTCCATTTCGTTTCCCAAATTTTTTGTTTTAATTCCACTCGTTCATTAAATTTCGGTTGTATAGCCATAGCGGTTTGGGCAGGCCGTTAGAGGAGCAGTTTTCCTTATTGAATCCCTATTTTTACCACGTTGCTGTCGAAAACTACAAAAATCAGCTTTTCAGTGAATTAACCCATACTCCAGGGACCACATATTTTAAAAATCAGGTTGCTAGCCAGATTTGCGCTCTTGTGTTTAATGTTTCATCTCCACACCTTAATCGTTTCATTGCACTTCGATCTTCTTGCTTATGTTTCGTTTCTACTTGTTTCCCTTTCCATTCTGTTTCGTTCCCCTTGCCTAGTGTTTCCATTTCACGCCCTTCGTTCTATTCCGTTTTCCAATTTGTTTTTGTTTCAATTCCACTTGTTTATTAAATTTATGGTTTCTATCCAAAATGATTTGGGTAGTCCGTTTAGGGCGAGATTTTTTCCTTTGATAACCTCCATTTTTACCACGTTCCTGCCGAAAATTTTAAAAAGTACCTTATAAGTAAATTATTCCGTGGTTCTCTGGAACACCATATTTTAAATTTTAGATTTATAGCCAAAAGGGGTTGGGCATACCAAGATTCTAACGAAAGTTTCCAAAAGTTCCAAAAATTAGCCTATACTCCAAAAAACACATATTTTAGATTTCTGGTTTCTAGCCAACGCAGATTTTGCCGTTTTGACCCCCATTTAACAACGAAAAAATTTTAAAAATTCCATGACAAAATTCCAAAAAGTAGCTTACCAGTGAATTAGCTCATACCCCAGTCAACACTCATTTTAAATTTCAAATTTCCAGCCAAAGAGGTTTGGGCAAAAAACTTTTTCGCTTTTTCAATTTTCAAAAATTCCGTCTTAGCGGACGTCTAGCCGGAGGTGGGCTATCGTGCCAAATTTCACGTTGGGCGAAGTTGAGTAAGTCAGTCAGTAACATTATTTTTTTAGGTATATAAATAAAGAATTTTGAAAAGGACATATGTCGGAAAACTGAAAGTGTTCAGGAGAAATAAAAACGCGAACTGTTAAAGGTATTTTAGTATATACTCCTTTTTTCTAAAATTTATTTACACTCATAAAAATAAATCATTACGATAAAACGTAAGCTACACCGTATTTCAAAATATAGAAACGTGAAATATTCATGTACTTATTTTCATTACAAAAATGATTAATATCGGATTAAAAATGTTTGAAATAGATGTAATATCTTTGCTTTTTTTTTCTACCAAAATAAAATATGATGAAGTTAGCGCTCCGGTAGGCTAGTTGGTAGCGTGATAGCTTATCAGTGCGGGGGTCGTGGGTTCGATCCCCACCAGAGGCTCTGGTCTGTTTGCGCTACACTGAGCCAATAGCTAGTGCTCGGTTAGGGTATTAGAATATAATTTAAAATCATATGATTAATATAAATAAAATAAATAAATAATAAAATATGATAAAGTGTTTTCTAAAAATTAATTGACAAAGTTTTCATAAATCCTAATCATTAAAAAAAATATCAGTAAAAAATATCTACAAATTATTTATTTCGGTTGGAAAACACTGCTGTTTGTAATTCTCATTCAGTTTGCATATATTATATTAAAACAAAAACAAAGGAAAATTTAACAAACTTAATTTTGATGACACTTCTTTGTAAATATGATGAAACTTATTCATAAATAGTACTTAAACCCCTTTTAAAATTATTAAATCGAAATTTACTTAACCCTCTAACTGGCCTAAGCTTTTATGCAATAAAAATTACACCACGTTTTCGGACTGAAAAATAAACAAAAAGTTCTTCTTCTTAGCGTGAGCTAATGTATCAAAAATTGTTGGTTAAGGCATAAATTATTACTCTTGCTAATCAATTTACAAATACTAAACCAAATTAACAATTTTTTTCGGCTTTTACTTAAAAAGATATGCCAAATTTCGTTTTACCAAATTTCATTAAAATCTCTCTATTAGTTTTCAAGTTACAACGATACACTTTAAAAGTATTCTGCTGGAATCCTGCATGTCCTTGGACCAAAGCAATTACTTATTTTAAAGGCTAAGGGCCGTATGCAAAAAAATAAATTACTTTAGCTTTAACTTTCACATAAGTTAACAAATACATTGAGGCCAACAAACGATTGTTAAAAAATCGTATGCAAAAAAACCACTTTAACAAATATAAGTTTTAATAAATTTTATTGTTTGATTCTGGCAAAATCAGCGATGCATTAAAACGAATATAAATTCAGCCGGGTAATCAAACCTATTAAAAGGTTCTTATTATTTTATTTATTTATTTATTAATGTCATAACCTGCACAACAAGATTTAATCTTATAATTACTGTACAGGAATTACCAAGCAAACATAATAATGACAATTGTTAAAACATATTTAGAAATAGGTTGCAATCAGGTAAAATATTTTTAAAGCTTAAATTTAAATTACACAAGATTAAAAAAAAAAAATAAAAGTAACAATAATAATAATAAAAAATATTTATTTGTGGAAGCATATTCTAGAGACGAACTGCATTTATATAGAATTGGCACTCAGATACTAGACAATGATGTCTTGGTAAAATAATCTTTTTGCCCCTATTAGACTAAGCAAAACGAAGTTTTTCATAGAGGTATAAAGGTTTTTGCGTGTAAATGATTTTATGTAAAAAGAGAAGTACTCTTATCTTCATAAGATTTATAAATGAAACACCAGAAATTTTCTTTGAGAAAGCCGAAGTTCCACCACGTCACCTTAATCCAAAAACATAACGAACAATCTATTATACGCCACGATAAGCTTAGATTGGCTTGCGGAGTCGCTATTTGCATAAAGTTCACAACCATACAATAAACCCGGAATCAGGTAAGATTTGGCCAGCAGCAATCTAATTTTTAAAGGTGTAAAAGATTGGGCTGCCCAAAGTTGTCTTAGTTTCATGAATGTCTGACCCACTATTGTGTTAATATGGTTTGTCCATGTTAGACTACTATTTAGTATTAGACCAAGATTTTTAGCTGTTGGGACAATGTTAATTTTCTCGTTGTTAATGGCGATATCATGTTCAAAAATTGGATTTAAAGTTTTTTTACGAATTACCAAGCATTTGGATTTTCGTGGATTAATACAGAGCCCATTAGCTGTTGCCCACCGGTATAAACTATTAAGATCAACGTTGATTTTTTTAGTATTCTCTTTTATAGATTGAACAAGACTGCTCAAGTAGAGTTGTACATCATCTGCGTACATGTGTATCTTACAATACGAAATATATTCATGAAAGTCATTAATATATATGGAAAATAGCAGCGGACCCAAAATCGAGGTGTACCCCTCTCTCGAGGTTCAAAGATTGGGATGACTTATTATTTACATATACGGATTGCGTACGATTCATGAGGTATGAGGACAAAAGCTGAGTGGAAGTAGTTGAAAAATTAAAAAAGCGTCTAAGTTTCATACAAAGGGTATGGTGGTTGACCGTATCAAAAGCTTTTCAGTGATCAAGAAGTACAAGAAAGTTTATTTTGCTATCATCCAGTTCACGCCTAATGTTTTCACAGACATTAACCAGGACTGTCACGCAGCTTTGATTAGGACGAAAACCAGATTGCTTATCTGACATTAAACCGGTATCATGAATATATCTACTCATTTGGGTGTGCAAAATCTTTTCAAAAACTTTCGAGAGATAACATAGTATTGCTATTGGTCGAAAATCCGAGTTTGTTTTTGGGATAATTTTGGCATGTTTCCATTTGGAAGGAAAACTACTGGAAGTTATAATGTGGTTGAAGAAGTATGTTACATAAGGCAGGAGTAACGGTAACAGCATTTTTATAAATTTAGGGTGCACGTTATCATACCCCACAGCATTCGCCTTAACCATAGAGAAACAAGACATAACATCAAGTTGAGTTACGCATGAAAATTCAAAGTTATTTTCTTCAGTGTTGGTATTGTTGAAAGTATAGAAATTGTTATCGATCTGAGCCAAAGGTAGGTTTGTAAAAATTGAGTTCAATTCATCGGCATCAGTCGTACAGCTATTGTTGTTAGCTTTTCCAATACCAATTTCTCGGATTGTTTGCCAAGTATTTTTGGATTCCAAAGCTGAAGAAAAACGTTTAGAATAGTATTCGGCTTTAGCAATTCTGATATTTTGGTTGACTACCTTTCTAGCCGAGCGATAACTATTTTTTAATTCGGGGGTTTTAAAACGTTTCCATCGGGAGTATGCAACATCTCTATGAGAAATTGATTGTTTTATGGCAGCTGAAAACCATGGTTTAGACTTAAATGAGGATGTTTTTATTTTCAGTGGAACTGTTTCTTCATAAAGTCGCAGCAGGTTGTTTTGTAAGAAGCACAATTGATCATCAACAAAAGCACAATTGATCATCAACAAAAATAATATGTTTTTTACGCAATCTTCTTCGATTTACTTATTCAATAAAAAAAAAAAAAAAAACAAAATAAACTAAATTAAGAAAATTGAGAAGAACTAACCAGATTTTTTATCTTAGAAATGTTTTAAGTATTCGAATAACGAGCTGTATTGATTTGTTTTGATTGTAAGTACATCACTTAAACATTTCATACATTTACCTTGTTTAGTGTTGCATTTTTTTAATACTTGACTATACTTCTCTTCGTCTCCAAAAAGGCAAAGCTACTAGCACTTGCAGTTCCGGTGATGTATCCTCTGCAGTCTACTGCAATGTCCGTTTTAATCAGTTCTATAATTTTTTGCCTGTTTGTTTGTTAAAACAATATTTTTTTAAATTGATCATCAGGTTGTAAATTCTTGGCCGATAATAATTTCCGATTTGGATAATAGAATCTACTTATAAAAACAATTCACAATTAACACTGATTTTTCAACAATCACAATTAATTTTACCAATTCTTCTTATGAAATTTAAAGTATCCATTTCACAATTTATTATGTGTATTAAAAATTTTCACAAAATTTTAATTTACAAACACGAATAACGAAAACAAAAAATTACACTAACATACGTTTAAACTGTACGTTTAAAATGTTTAAAGTTACCAAACGTTTACCAAAGGTATGTTAAGTTAATAATCGTTTTTGGATACAACTTTAAGCAATTTTGCTTAACAATGGTTTACCAAACTTTGTTAATTTTTTTTTGCATACAGCCCTAAAGCTTTAATTTTACTTTATGTTCGATATTAATGATTTTTTAGTCAACTGGAATATAATGGGTGATCCATTTCGAGGTTCCCTACTTTTTTAAAGAAAAAAAAACACAGAAAATTCAAAATTTAATGGGGAATGTTTATTATCATTTGGAAGAACATTCTTTGACATTTATTTTTTGAAGATTATGTCTATCAAATGTTGGCCGTAGCTACGTCGCAGATGGTCTATCCGTTGAGTCCAATTTTCGATGACTCGTTCGAGCATTTCGACTGGTAACTGGCGAATGACACGCGTGATGCTGTCCTCCAAGGCCTGAATCGAAGCGGGTTTGTCCGCATATACTTTAGACTTAACATATCCCCACAGGAAAAAGTCTAACGGGGTGATATCACACCGTTAGACTTTTCGTGGCCAATTGACCGGCCCAAAACGTGGAATTATGTGCTCACCGAAGTGTTCTCTCAATTAATCCATTGATTGATGCGATGTGTGGGAAGTGGCGCCGTCTTGTTAAACCAAATGTCGCCGAGATCACGAGCTTCAATTTCAGGCATCAAATAGTCGGTTATCATGGCACGATAGCGCCGAATCGACTCTCCACGGTCTTCGTGTACACTCTCAGCTACCGCCGCTATATTTTCTTCACAGCGTGCTGGACGTGGTATATTCGGTCGAATATTATCCAATAATGAATGCTTGGTCTCAAACTGGGTGATGGTGTTGCGATAGTACGCTCAGTAGGCCGATTATGTTGACCATAAGTTGAGCGAAGTGCACGAAACACATTCCTCACAGAACGTGAATTTTCGTAATAAAGTTGACCGATTTGTAAACGTTGTTCAGGCGTAAGTCTTTCCATTATGAAATGCCAAACAATACTTAACAAAAATAACATGACAGCATGACACGACTCACACGTGATCTGTCAAAAAAAGGCTATTGAAAAAAGTATCTCGAAATGGATCAACCTATATTTTTAAGATTTTTAAAAATTGTGTTGAACTCGTTTGAAGGTTATGTGGTCAATTTCATGAACACCGGCTGCAGGCGGGCTTGCCGGTAAGAGCGTCAAGTGATGGATTTTATTTAAGTCTTCACTATAAATAAAAAAAAAAAAATCAAATATTTTCAACCCACTATTAAAAA
The DNA here is from genome assembly GCA_949748255.1 of Eustalomyia histrio. Taxonomy (NCBI): domain Eukaryota; kingdom Metazoa; phylum Arthropoda; class Insecta; order Diptera; family Anthomyiidae; genus Eustalomyia; species Eustalomyia histrio. The sequence continues at coordinate 58,603,514 of OX456524.1, forward strand.
CTTTATTAATTTATTTTTACACTGTCATTTATAAAACGAAGCTAAATTTGAAATTTGTACAATTTTTCCAAAAATGGTTGAATTCAAAAATGTCTTAATCTAGATATAAAATAGCTAAATTGGCAACACTGATTCCCACACCCTTATATATACACAGTCAATATTATTTAAACTTTCATATGAATCCTTAAAATGTCCTTATTTAAACAACTTAAAAAGCGATAAAAAAAAATCTAAAAAATCAAACAAAATCCCATTAAGATTCAGTCAAGTAAATAACCATGTTATTTATATTGTCCCTTAAATAAAAAAAATACAAATACAAATACCGAAAAATGTATGTAAACTTCTTTAGTTTATTATTTTTTATACGTTTAATTCTTTAAGCAAATCAAAAACAGATAAATGTGTGGTTTTGACATAAACACTTTGGTGGGTGGAAATACACATAAATAAGTAAATAAAATAAATACAACAACAAAATTACAAATAAATATACATTTTTTTTTAAAATATAGGAATTTCCAACATCATCATCATCATCATCATTGAGATGATGGTGGGTTGTTTGATTTACCAGTATGCAGAATGTTGTATAGCGAATTGACACGTTTATGTCGCGTGTTTCCATTTAAAATTGGCAACGTTTTAAAAAACCTTACTACACTCATTCAATTCTTTGTAAATATTTGAGTTTCGATTAAATATTCAAATAAACCACCCATTAAGTTTATTGCCTTAAGTTATTTCTGTTGCTCAAGCAATGTTCAATTTTGTTCTTGTTCTTGTTTTTTTTTTCCTTTTTCAAATTCGATTTCCGTTTCGATATGATTATGCCTTAAGTGGTTTTTATGTAAAAATGTATGCAATTGTCATGTACTTAAATTAATTCCATATCATTTGTACATTTTCAAGGATATTTGCGGTAAGTTTTTAAAGGATTTTTATTTTTATTTTCATTGCATGTCATCATTATCAGATGTTGCTATGAAATGGTGATAATATTATTAAAGTTCTTCCAAGTTAACGGAAATTTTTAAAAAATTTTTATTAGTTTAATTATAATAACCACAATATATAGTATACATATGTAATTTATTCAATAACATATTATAATTTTTGAAATATAAAAGCAATTAGTAACTAATTAATCGGGAAATATAATGTATAGTAAAAATTATTTTGTGTAATTACCGCAAAACTACAATTAAAAGTGTATTAAACCATAATGTGAATGCAATTAATAGAGCAATTAATAACATCAAGTTAAACTTGTGAAAATTGCAATGAAAACTATTAAGACAAATATCATTTTACATCACTAGTGCGATTCCGTAACTTTTTAATGACATAATTCAACTTAATGTAAATTTTGTTTGCTATTGCGATTATTTTTTGTGGTGCGATTCACAAACTTTCATAACGATTTTATCGACATCGTTTACAAACGTTTATGGTCGTTGGAGTTAGCGTTGGCCCAGACTAACAATGTGGCGTATAGCGAATGTCACTGTGAGAAAAAATACACCCAAAATAATAACATGCGACATTAGGTGAAAAAACTGTTATGATAATTTAGGTGTAAAGACTAAGTCAGAGATCCTTTCCTGCTCAGTATCTTTATCGCTTAAATATTAAAAATAATATTTTTTGGTTTTTACATTTAAATGTTATAATAAAAAATAATTATTTAACAAAACCTTTAGCAACTGATCAAAATAAGTTGGTCTGTACGAGGGCGGATCAATAAGTCCGTGACTTTTTGAATAAAACACAAATTTATTAGCTTTATACACTTAGTCCAACGTTTCTCCAATTTTTGTATCCCTTCCAAAAAATAGGATTTTTTGAGGTCCATAAAATAGGCATTTGTTTGATCAATAATTTCAGCGTTGGAGGAAAAAGTCACAGGAGGCTAAATCCGGAGAATATGGCGGATGAGGTACCAATTCGTAGCCTAATTCATGGAATTTTGCCCGTGCACCCGTGCATTATGGTAAATTGAGAGCAAACGCGACACCCATCTTGCAGAGAGCTTTCTTAAATCCAACTGATGACTTAATATCGAAACCACACTGCCATATGAAATGCCTATGGCATCAACAATCTCACGCACTTTTACTCTTCGATCGGCCAACACCATATTGTGGATGTTTTCGACATTTTCTGGTGTATTAACCTCAATTGGCCATCCAGAACGTTCAACGTCAATTGTACTGGTGCGACCACAACGAAAGTCAGTGAACCACTTTTTTACCATTTGAAATCGATAGTGCAGAGTCCCCATAGTATTTATAAAGCTTTTCCTTGGTTTGATTGACGGTTTTTTTTTTTTCGCAAAAAATAATGAGGACTCGAAATTCACTTTTTTCCATTTTTAAAAAATCCACGTGGTTGTATGTTTTGAACAGCTGTTAAATGCAAAGTAAATGACGAAACTTGCTCAAAATTTGACAGTAGTCTATTAACAGGTAGTACTTGAGGGGAGCAGTGCTGCATTTCATATAACTACGAGGGAAGCTTGAAAAATCACGAACTTACTAATCCGCCCTCGTATTACGTTGGACATTCGCTGGTACATTACGAGCACATGAGAGCCACATAATATATTTGTAGTCTTTACTCGTCACATGTGGTCTGATTACAAACATTTTTAATAAAAAACACAAGATTAAAAAAAAAACGTTGTAAAAATAAAATAGATTATAACTCACATCTGCAACGCTCGATGTGTTTTAGTAGTGAATTTATATGGAAAAATACCGCGCGTTGTTGATGTTAATTTGAGTGCTATTTATTTGCTTAGAAATTTTCTCAATTTACATCAAAAAGTGGTTAAAAAAAAAATATTAAAATTTCTGTAGATACCCAGTAAAACCACACATTACCAAATAATGGGTAAAGTAATGTATAGCCATAGGAGCCGATGGATTACTTTACACCTTACTTCATTGATGAATTTTACAGGCGATGAGCCTCAAAGTAATGTATATACCCATTACTTTAGAGGTGATAATGTAAGGGGTTACTTATATGGTTACGAGAATAGAAAAAGTAATGTGTCTAAAAATAGATTTTTAAAAAGAGGAATTTTTATCAAATAATATTATTACAAATATTTTATTTCAAATATTTGTAATTAAAAATAATGTGGTCAAGATGAGAATCGAACCAGGGAACTCTGGTTGCCAGCCAAGAACTCTACCCACTGAGCTATCGACGCATATAGTATTTGATTGCTTTAAAGTTAAATGAATTGTTGCGCTTAGTTTTTCGCTAGTGTTATCAAAGCAAACATACATTACCCTTTTGCTTACAAAAAAACACAAAGTAATGAATCTAAAACTAGATTTTCAAAAATATTTCAATTATTTCTCTACATTTATAAATCATATATTATGTAATCAATAATCAGTAACTTATTACTTTATGCTTGTAAATAATGAAGAAGGTAACGAGCTATCATTACAAGGTAACGCATGAAAATATCGCACCCATTACCAAAGTTTCACTGGGTATGTTAACAAGTATCGGTATGAAAAGTTCAGAAAATAACTTTAAAAGAATTTTGTCGTTAAAAAATGAATAAATCGCACTACGGTAGTGAGATTCCGGCATTTTTTAAGGTCGAAATTCGATAGTTACATTGTCAAAATAATAAAATTCTTTAAACGTTATGCCGTAACTTTTTCCTACCGATATTTGTAGTTAAAAAAAAAAATCGTTAACTTATCAACAAAAATTTTTTTGAAGTTCGTTTCTTTATAAAATTTCAAAGTAAAAAAATTATAAATTAACAACAAAATAGCTTTTTCGGTAACTCAACCGATAATTATCGTTAGTTAACGAAGTCGATAAAATCGTTAAGAAAGTTAGAGAATTGCACAACTGATACTTATAGCTAAAAATATCGACAGAGTTTTTTTACAAGTTCAAATTAAAGATTTCTAACGTTGTTTCATAGAATGTAAATGCAAATAAAATTCAAATTAATTTTTTTTGTCGGTCAAATAAAAAAAAAAATAAAAAAAATATAGCATTTTCAATAACTCAATTATCAACTATCGTTAGATAATAAAATCGTTAAGAAAATTAGAGAATCGCACTACAGATGTAGTCAATATTTGCAATTAAAAACATTAAGCTGCTAACCTATAAAACTGTAAATACAATTAAGAATTATTAATAATCAAAATAATTACAAACGTCAAAATTTAAAATATTGCGTTTCATTTACACATCGATGCATAACAATTTATATAAATTGTTACTGACTTAAGTTAGGGTGACCATAGTATATAAAATTTATAAAATATAAATATCCAAAATATACTTTCTACACTCAGATAAAAAGTTTTATCATATTTATGAACAACGAATGATATTTAGTTCGATTTGAGATTATATAATCATATTCTTTCTTAATTGTTCAAATGTAAAGAAATATGTTAAATTTTATAAGTAAATTATAGAAAATAATATTGAAAAATTCGATTAGAGCCAGCCGTATAAAATATAAATAAATATTTTCGGTTTTCGCTACAAAACCATCCTCAGTATCTATGCTGCCTTTAGATTTAGGTAGAAAACCCGAAGCAGTACACAATTAAACTAACATTAAAGAAATTTAACAATTCTATAGTTGTTTTCAACACTCAATATAATTAAAAAATCATTTATCATTAACCCAAAGGGAACATGGATACTTATTTTTAATTAAAAACTATGTCTTCTAAATTTACTAGAGTCCGACCGAAATAACAGTATTACTTTGTTTTCCCCCAATTAAAATTTTTTGAAAATATTTGTTTTTACAGTTTTTTAATTATGTAAATTTATATTAAACATATTGAAAACTACATATATGAGCAAAAATTATTCAAAAAAGTTTATTCTAAGCTTGGTTCTAGTTTCGGTCGGGGTTACAGGTTACATATGCAGAACAAAGCTGTCGGTTTCTATGAATTTTGCATAACGAAGCGCACAAAATCTAATAATGAATACAAGAGAATTCCAAAAAATTGAATCGTTTTTAATCAAAAGCCGTGGACCCTTTGTGACGCACGCTACATCTTTTCTAGTAGTATAGGGTTTTCTAAAAAGGAGTTGACAACTTTTTTTTAAATAAAACGGAAACCATTTGAGATATTTCCAAAACTCTTGACTTAAAATATAATCAAACTCTCTCGACTTAAAATATAATCAAAACATTTATGAATGGAACTCAACTTCGTTCATATGGACACCGCGAACACGTCGGCAGCGGTCGATTCGTTGGACCCAATTTTCGATGACTCGGTCACACATTTCGGCCACTATTTCGCGTTCAATGTTGGCTTTGAGTTCTTCAAACGTCGTCGTCTTGTTGGCATATAGCAATGATTTGACGTAGACCGAAAGAAGTCTAGAGACGTTAAATCGCAAGAACGAGGCGACCAATTGACAGGTCCATTTTTTTGAGATAACACGCTCACCAAACTTACTCTTTAATGAATTGATTGTAACGTGTGCTGTATGGTTTGTGGCACCGTGCTGTTGAAACCTTATGTCGTCGAAGTCCATGTTTTCAAACTCTGGCCAAAAATAATCGGTAATCATGGCGCGATAGCGATCATTATTGTCGACGAAAAAATATGGCCCAATGACGCCGCCGGCATGCAAACCGCACCAAACAATTATTTTTTGTGGTTGAAGTGGTGATTCATAAATGCACACGTGGATTTTCACCAAATCAAATAATCAAAAAAAATTGATTTAATTTTTTTTTAAACATTTCTTAATACAAATTTTTATTATTAATATCTAATTTTTTAAGCTAAAGATCTTTTTTTACAAAAATTCTTATTTTATTTTCGATATTTCGCTAAAAATTTGTTGGCATCTTCAGGAAAACAAATTGTTTGCGAAATATCGAAAATAAAATAAGAATTTTTATTAAAAAAGATCTTTAGCTTAAAAAATTAGATATTAATAATAAAATTAGATCGAATAAAGTTATATAATTTACAAATTTTTACCATTTTTAACCAATCAACTCAAAGCAAGTTCTGTGTAGCCTTTGGGAAATACAATAGACAATTTTTAATTTTTGTTCTAATTTCTTAAAAAATTCTAAATCATATAAATTATATTTTCGAGTATTTCAAGACAATGCCACAAGAGAAAATTAATATTTTAACTCCAGGAATTCTGCCAATAAAATCATTTTAAAAGAGGGTCCAAAACAAATTTATTATAGAACAACCTCTGTTAGAACAAATTCCAGGGAACCAGAACCCGTTTACCTTAACTTAAATGATAAGATACAATATAACTAACTAAACTCAAAAAAAAAAAAAAACACATGAACTAAAATGTAATCAAAAATTTGCATCAAAATAGTTTATAAATTGTCCTCAATTTAAGTAAAATTTTATTAAAACTTAGAAAATATTTCTTAAACAGAATAAAAATTCCTAAGTTTAAGGAAAAACGAAATAGTTTATTTACTCAGAAATAGTTCATATTTTTCCTAAGATATATTTCTTGATTTTAAGAAAAATAAAAAAACAAGTCAATTAAATAAAAATTTATTAATTTTAAGAAAAAATATCTTAGTTTTAAGAAATTTGCATATTCAAATAATTAAAATTAAGTTTAGTCCAAAAAAAAAATGTGGGACATAATTTATTCCCATTTAGTTCAAAAAATGTATTTAACTTAAATCAAGAAAGTAGTTGAACTTAATGTGTGTTAATTTTTTGTTCGCGAGTAGTAAAATTAACTAAATTTTAGAAAGCCATTTCCAAATTCAGTTTTAAAGTGTACCACTTTCTAATTTTGAAGAATTGTTGTCTAAAAATTAGTTCAGACAATTAAAAACAAAAGTAATAAATTTTTTCCTATATAAAAATAAAAACTTACTTGATTTTAGAAACTGATGAACTATTTCTAAGAAAAATTTTCATGCAACTTAGTTCAGATAAAATTTAAAAATTTTAATAAAATATTCTTTTTTTCAAGTAAAAGTTTTCTAATTTGTTAAAAATAATTAAATTTGGTATAGGATTTTTTTGTTGGGAAACGTTTAAATTATTTTTAATATTCTGTTCCAAAAAAACAAACCAGTTATTTTTCATAATTTTCAAGAAAAAATATTATAAAATAAAAGAAATTAAAGTAACCATTTAAAAAAACTATAGTGCATGATTGTAATTCTTGGTTCGTGATCGTGCGTGAGTCAAGAATCTCTCACGTGCCTATCACTAATCTTAACAGTCTTAAATATTGAACTTAAAGTAGCTTAAAATATATTTTAAAATTTTGTAAGCAATGGCTAAAAAAATTTCGAATTTGCGCTTTTTTGTAATAAATTTGTTTGTTGACTACAATACAAAATATCGCAGTCACATTTTATACCTTATGGCATAATAGCTTTCCTTTAACTGACGTAGCGCTAACTAAACTTAATATTTATCGAACTATTTTTTTCACTTAATAATAAAAAAGTTTAAATTTGTATATTTCAATAAAGTTTAAGCTAAAAATGCCATAAAATAAATTTGTGTCAATTTTCCATTTTCCAGTAATAACAAGAAATGTAACTGTGATTGTTTGTATTTTTGCAACAATTTCCTTAAATTAGTTAATTTAAGAAGACAAAGGACCCCCAGTGTTCCTAAGCCATAGATGCCGTGTGTCACTTAGTGCGTCCCTTTATGTAATTCTCTCAAGCAGAATCGTTAATTAACTACGAAAATAATCTGACTTTGTCACAATTTATTACGTTTCAGGATATCCTGCAGTACATTTTTTTTAATTGTTTACCTTTTTGCTAATGAAATTTAATTTATATTTTAAATACTTGAATTTAGTATAATTCAATTGTATAGCAAAAAGCTTGTTAAGAGCAGTGTCCTTACAAAGCGGAAGTCCTCCAAAAATTGGAGAATACTTACACAATGAGTGTAAAGTATGTACTTTAAAATATATGGTAAAATATATTACCTTTACTAAAGAAACCGTTTCATATTTATTAGAAAATTTTTATAAAATTTAAGGATAATTTTCTCTAAAAAGAAGTGCTATTTACCTTTAGGTTACAAAATATTTTTTTTTTATTTTTAGGGAGTTAAGTCCTAGTTTTTAATAAAAAAAAATTATCTAATGAACTTAAATAAAATAAAATTTTTCTTAAAACCAAGGAAACATTTCCTAACCAACAGTAAAATTTTAGATGATGTATGAACTATTTAGGAGGAAATTTTACTGTTTTCTAATAAAAATTTACTTCTCAGTAGTAAAATTTTTCTATAATTTAGAAATTTTGAGCAAATTTTAAGTACAATTTGTTTCTTAATTTCAAGGAAAACCTTTTTATGTATTGGTAAAAAGTGTCTTTGGCGCCGTTTTCATTTAAATTTTTTCTCTAAATAAGTTAATTTTTCTAAATTTAAGGTCATTTTCTAAGCACAACAAGGTTGCAGTTTACATGTATTTTACGAAAACTCTATCGATGTGAGAAATAGAGAAACAAGGCACTGAGAGTGCTTTTTATTTTCTATTAAAAATTTGTAAAAAATTTAGTGCCGAAATTTGTCAAGAAAACGTCATGGTTAGGTTGAAAAATAACCTATAATATAACTGAAACTCATTCGATGAGACCCCCATTTATAACAACTTTTATAGTGCGACCCCTGATGAAATTTGATATAAAATGAGGAAAACTCATTACCGACACTAAAAGCAATAAGCTTTGACTCGAGTGTTCTTTCATTTTTTTTTTTTGAAAATTTATAAATATTTAAATGATTAAAAATACCGCCTACTCTGGATTTACCAAAGAAAATAAAATTAAGTAATATTTCACCCAGTCCACTAAAAATATTTGAATTTAAAGATTTTTTTTTTTGTTAAAATTTTTCCATTTTACACATTTAACACAACGCACACAAATTGTATGGACTCTATGTGTTTGCATTGATATTGTTGTTCATTTTGAGTGTGTTTGTTAAAAATGTCATTTAACGCGGCAATAATACTTGAAATGATGAATTGCACCTGAATTGCACCGTTTGTCATTTCAACATACAGATGAATGTATGAATGAATGACTATGCCATGACGTCCAAATGCATGTTTATGACCAACAATTCCAAAAACTCGTATAAACCAATAAAATTGACCACAATGCAAAACTAGGGTTGCATTCATCTTAGTTTATGAAGAGTCAAAAATTTCCATATATGCACAACAATATTTATGGGCTTTTGTTGCATGCGGCTTTAAAAATGTTTTATATTTTCTTTACCAAAAATATGGTTTAGTTTTTACAAATAAAAAATTGTTGGATTCCGTTTTTTTTTTTGACTCAACAAAATGCATATATTTGCAATATGTTGCCTTAGCCATTGCTGGTTTAGTTCATTCTTTTGCAATATCCTTTTTATTTTTTTTGCCTTAAATTTTCTAGTGTCATTATTATATAGGTTTGTATGTGTATATATGTATGTTGTATGCATGTAGTCTTTATATGACATTTTTTTATATTACATGTATGTCCTTTGATGTTCCCCTTCTCTCTGGTATCACCAACATGAAAATCCAATGACCATCGTCACAAGTGTAAAATTTTACACTCCTTCTAGTGTTAATATACCTTCCGGTTTTGGCATTTACCCAGCAGCCACAGTCAAACAAAGTATTCTTAAACAAAAAACTGTCTCCTGCTGTGGTCACATATGACTAAAAACACCATCACTGATTTTAGCATTTTTTTGACAGTTTATTTTTTTTTTACATTTTTTATTTTCATTTTGGGGTCCTTTTTTCAAATAAAAAAAAAACCAACAACACACATATTGAAATTGAGTCTTTTGTTTTATGTTTAGTACTTTAATATGTTCTTTTTTTTTTAACAAAATAAAACTTTATTTATTGGATTTTGATTTAACAGTGAATATTAAAAACAAAAACTTCTAAAAAATGGTCAATCAAATAATTGCATTTGACAAATGATAAATAATAGTGTGACTTTACAATTTTTTTATTTTGGTTTGTTTTATATTTTTATGATTATGTGATATGTTGGTACATTTTTATGGATAGTTTAATTTAAAAAGAATAAATATAATCGATATTTTTCAGCCATTTAAAAATAAAAAGAAATATTTTAAATATTCCAACATATCCTCATTTTTAGTTATGTGTATTGATGAAGAAATTGTGAACTGATATTTATATATGTTCTGTTTTACATTTGTACTCGTATGATATTTAATATTTTAAAGAATAAAATTTGTTTAAGGGTATTTTTTTAGATGGCATGCAATACAAGTATTAAATATTCGTCTATGTTCTGGGGTCTGGATTACGAAAAAAATCAAACAAATTCATATATTTTGGTGTTCTTGAATTCACTTCCACTAGTTTTTATACTTAATGAATTCGCCTGAAAGTTAGCAGGTGAATTCAAGTAGTATGTGTATTTTTTGTTTTTAAATATATGTTGTGAGAAGAAAAAACACTTGTTTGGAATTATTTTCATTAATTTTAAGCGCCACTCAAAAATAAAAAAAATATATATGGGCCGCTGGCACCCGCTAGGGTAAAAAAACCGAAACACACCCAAAATGGTAAGTGCTACGTTCTCTTTGTTTACTAGCGAAGGAACAACATACAATAAACCAACTTAGTATGTACGTTTCTAATTTTTTTTTAATTTGTATTTCTTCTTATTGTTTTTATTTAAAAAAAAGACATGAACTAAAAATTAATCCAAACATTTCCTTTAAAATAGTTTAAAAATTTTCCTCAATTTAATTAAAATTTTAATAAAATTTAGAAAAATTTTCTTAAAATTAATAAAAATTCCTATGTTTGGGTAAAAACGAAATAGTTAATATTTTTCCTAAGTAATATTTCTTGATTTTAGGAAAACAAAACAAGTATATTAAAAAACAAGTAAGAGCGGCTAAATTCGGCTATGCCGAATCTTATATACCCTTCACCATGGTTGGGAAAATAGTGAAGATAATATATGTACAGATTTATATACGGACATCTTTAAGTGGAAATTTACCATTTAGTTTAGTGATAAAACTTGGACTCTGAAAGATTTATGGTTCCCGAAAATAGGTATTTAAAAAAATGTATGTTTTGGTCATAACTACTTTCAGCAGATATGTTCTACTAAAGATTTTCGATCTTTGGATATATAAGACGTATCCATAGGTCATATTAAAGCTCGAAAATTTTAGTTTTTATAAAAATTTTGATGTTTTTAGCCCATTTATGGAGTATTTAATTACGGTCTTACCGTTCTTAAGATATAAATTAATCTATTTTGTGCCACGCCCAATTTAAGGATCCCGCCCACATTTGGTCAGATGTTGTGTATTGATAACCAAAATGCTTGCACCTTATTTGGAAACTTTTCCTCTTTCCGTTCTCCAATTATACAGAAAAGCTGACCAACATCGTTAAGACAACTGTGCTGGACGCGCGACTAAAAGAAAAAAAGTATTTGTGACAAAGCACTTAGACCACTGAGCCATTGAAGGACATAAGCAAACGTCGTTAATAGAAGTAAATTAAGAGTTTTTGTTTAAAACCTTTGTATGGATTTGTTGTTTGTTGGTAAAAGGTGAGGAGGTGAAAGACAAAAAGTTTAACAAATAAAATAAAAACAACAACAATTGCCATCATAATGCCAATCAGTGTTGTCATTTTTTTTTTTTTCAAAAATCTTTTTAGTTCTAAAAAAAGCTTTTTTCGACCAAAAAAATATTTTTTTACAAATCGTTAAAAGAAATCACTAGAACTGCATGTGTTTAATTTCTACAAATATGTTTGATTTAGCTGGCATTGGGATTTTATTTCGCTTTTTCATTAAAAAATATTTTTAATTTCTTTAGCTTAATTTTAAAAATTTGAAGGAAAATAGTTTATAATTTTTTTTTTATAAATTATTATAAGTTATGACCTAAAATAGTTGCTTTCAAAGGGGAATTATGTATAAAATTTTCTTGATATATGAGAAATAAAATGGTTTAAAAATCTTTTTATAAATTCTTTTAAATCGGAGCAAAAAATAGAAATAAAACCGTTTGTATTTTGTTTGTATCAGAGGGTTTTTATACAAATTTTGATGTTTTTTACAATTTTATTTAAATTAATTATTTAATGTTAAAAAAACAAAAAATAAAAAAAGTCTTAAGAAAATAAAAAAACATGTACAAACTCGCGTTCTTAGAGAAAAAAAGTATTTGTGACATAGCGTTTAGACAACTCAGCTATGAAGGCCATATTGGATCATCGTTTATAGAGTTAAATGAACAGTTTTCGTTCAATAGGGATTTGTTTGGTTTTTATTTAAATGACAAATCTTTGTATGTGATTGTTGTTTGTGTATAAAAGGTGAAGAGGTGAAAGAAAGAAAAGAAATTGATGTGTTTGTTATGCGTAATATTCAATACATATAAAAACAAAGGGATTTTATGGAAAAAATAAGAGGTAGTCCTGTTTTTTTGCTAATATCTCAGCCATTTATCAACCGATCTGGCTGATTTTTAATAGCAAACAGAAATGGATCACATGTAACAGAAATAAATAACAATGAAGTCCTCATCATGTCTGGGGTCTTCGGAAAACCCATTTCAACACACAGACGGACAGACGGACATCGTTAAATCAACTTCGCTCTTCATAAGGACCCAGAATATATATACTTTATAAGATCAATATTGTAGAAATTTCAAACGGAATGACAAACTTATATATTCCCATCCACCTGTGGTGAATGGTATAAAAATGTATCATATTTTAAGAAAAACTCAGTGTTAAGAAATTTGCATACGTAAATATAATAAAACTAAGTTTGGTTCAAAAAAAAAATAGAACATAATTTACTTCGATTGAGTTCAAAAAATGTGTCTAACTTAAAATGAGAAAGTACTTGAACTTACTGTGTTTGCATTTTTTTCTCGAGTCGTAAAATTAACTAAATTTTAGAAAGCTGTTTCTAAATTCAGTTTTTAGGTCCACCACTTTCTAATTTTTTATTTTTAAAAATTAGTTTACGCAATTAAAAACAAAAAGTATTACATTTTTTCCTATATTTTTCCTAGAAACTGTTGAACTATTTATAAAGAAAATTTCCATATTTTAAAAATTTTAATAAAATACTCTTTTTTTCAAGTAAAAGTTTTTTAATTTTTTAAAAATAATAAAATTTGGTATAGAATTTTTTTGTTGGAAAACGTTTAAATTATTTTAAATATTATTTTCCAAAAAAAAATCAATTTAAAAGAAACAAGTTAGTTTTCCTAATTTTAAAGAAAAAATATTATTAAAGGTAACAAATTAAGGTAACCATTTAGAAAAATGCCGTGCATGAATGTAATTTTTGGTGAGTCAAAAATGGCTCACTTCCCCATCTCTTAAATATTGAACTTAAAATAGCTTAAAATATATTTTTAAAATTTTTGTTAGCAAAAGGTAGAAAAATTTCGAAATTGCGCTTTTATGTAAAAATATTGTTTGCTAACTTTAATACAAAATATCGCAAGCACATTTTATACATTACGGCATAATAACTTTCCTATAATTGACGTTGCGCCTATTCAACTTTATATTTATCGTAGGCACAAAAACTACTTTTTTCACTTAATAATAAAACAAGTAAGAGCGGCTAAATTCGGCTATGCCGAATCTTATATACCCTTCACCATGGTTGGGAAAAAACTGAAGTTTATATATGGACATATATGAAATGGACAGATTTATATACGGACGCCTTTAAGAGGAAATTAACCATTTAGTTTGGAGATAAAACTTGGACTCGGGAAGATTTATGGTTCCAGAAAATATGTATTTTAAAAAAATGTATGTTTTGGGCATAACTTTTTTGTATCTGAACCGATATTTCCGAGTTTTTCAGCAAATATGTTATACTAAAGATTTTCGATCTTTTGCTATATAAGACGTATCCATAGGTCATAATACAGCTCTAGAATAGTGTTTGTTGTTTGTGTATAAAAGGTTAAGAGGTGAAAGAAAAGAATTTCAACAAATCGTTAAAAGAAATCACTAGAACTGCATGTGTTTTATTTCTACAAAATAGTTTGATTTAGCTGGCAAATTTGCATTTAGGATTTTATTTCGCTTTTTTATTAGAAATATTTGTAATTTTTTTAGCTTAATTTTAAAAATTTGAAGGAAAATAGTTTATAATTTTTTGTATAAATTATTATAAGTTATGACCTAAAATAGTTTCACTCAAAGGTAAATTATGTATAAAATTTTCTTAATATGTGAGAAATAAAATGGGTTAAAAATCTTTTTATTAATTCTTTTAAATCGGAGCAAAAAATAGAAATAAAACCGTTTGTATTTTGTTAGTATCAGAGGGTTTTTATACAAATTTTGATGTTTTTAGCCTATTTATGGATTATTTAATTATTAATATAAAATTTTATTTAAATTAATTATTAAATGTAAAAAAAAAACAAAAAATAAACAAAAAAAAATCTTAACGAACCCGCGACCCTTTCACCTGTGGTGAAAGGTATAAAAACGTTTGTATTTTGTTTGTATCAGAGGGTTTTTATAAAAATGTTGATGTTTTTAGCCTATTTATGGATTATTTAATTATTAATATAAAATTTTATATAAATTAATTATTAAATGTTAAAAAAAACCAAAAATAAGCAAAAAAAAAAAAAGTCTTAAGAAAATAATAAAAAAAAATGTAAAAAAAAAGTGAATTGACCTCATCGAGATTTGAACCTCGAACTCCGCGTGCTTAGAGAAAAAACGTAATTGTGACATGGCGTCTAGACAACTGAGCTATTGAAGCTCACACAAAATCATCGTCAATAGATGTACATATATAAAAGTCTTCGTTCATTAGGGATTTGTTTATTTTTATTTAAATGACAAATCTTTGTATGTGTGTTGTTTGTGTATAAAAGGTGGAGATGAAAGAAAATAATTTTAATTATTAATATAAAATTTTATATAAATTAATTATTAAATGTTAAAAAAAAACCAAAAATAAGCAAAAAAAAAAATATTAAGAAAATAATAAAAAAAAATGTACAAAAAAAAAGTGAATTGACCTTACCGAGATTTGAACCTAGAACTCCGCGGGCTTAGAGAAAAAAAGCATTTGTGACATGGCGTCTAGACAACTGAGCTATTGAAGCTTACACAAAATCATCGTCAATAGATGTACATATATAAAAGTCTTCGTCATTAGGGATTTGTTTATTTTTATTTAAATGACAAATCTTTGTATGTGTGTTGTTTGTGTATAAATGGTGGAGATGAAAGAAAAAAAACAACATAGTAAAAAAAAAAAATTTTAACACATGGATGTGTTTGTTATGCGTAAAATTATACATAAATATTAAACAAAGGGATTTTACGGAAAAAATTAGAGGTAGTCCTGGTTTTTTGCTAATATCTCAGCCATTTATTAACCGATCTGTCTGATTTTTAATAGCAAACAGAAATGGATCACATGTAACAGAAATAAAAAAGAATCAAGTCCTCATCACGTCTGGGTTCTTCGGAAAACCCATTTCAACACACAGACGGACAGACGGACAGACGGACAGACGGACAGACGGACAGACGGACAGACGGACATCGTTAAATCAACTTCGCTCTTCATAAGGACCCAGAATATATATACTTTATAGGGTCTAAGATCAATATTGTAGAAATTACAAACGGAATGACAAACTTATATATACCCTTCCACCTGTGGTGAAGGGTATAAAAATGATATAATTTGTATATGTCAATTAAAGTCATAAAATAAACTTATGACATTTTTCCATTTCCATCAATAATAACAAGAAATGTAACTGTGGTATTTTATATTTTTGCAACAATTTCTTTAAGTTAGTTAATGGACAGGACGCCAAAGAGGACACATTTTCCGTTTTTGCCCCATCCCGTAAAAATTTCTTAAAGCTTTATCTTGGTGGATGTCTATGATGGAGTAACAGCCCTAATGCCAAATTTATAGTTCCAGTGGTTTGGGCTGTATGTTTAACGCTGACTTTTAACCTTTTTGGCTCAATTTTTACCACGTTAATTTTTGAAATTCCAAAAATTTATATCTTCAGTAAATCAGCACCTACTCGAAGGAACACACATTTTAAATTTGAGCAGGCCATTAAAGGGAAGATTTATATCCATAGAACTTCCTTATCTATAAATTAGCCAATTTTCCTGGGAACGCATATTTTAAATTTCAGGTTCATCGCCAAAGCGGTTTGTGAAAACCGTTAGGTGGAGATTTTGGCCTTTTTAATTCTCGTTTCTGGCTAGAATTACAAAATGTACTTTATTAGTGAATTACGAGGGCGGATCAAAAAGTCCGTGACTTTTCGAACTTCCTTCATAGTTATATGAAATGCAACACTGCTTCCATCAAGTACCACCTATTAATAGACTACTGTAAAATTTTGAGCAAGTTGCGTCATTTACTTTACGTTTAACAGCTGTTCAAAACATACAACCTCGTGGATTTTTTTAAAAATGAAAAAAAGTGAATTTCGAGTGCTCATTAAACATTATTTTTTGCGAAAAAAAAACCATCAATCAAACCAAGAAAAAGCTTGATAAATACTATGGGGACTCTGCACCATCGATTTCAATATGGTAAAAAAGTGGTTTACTGACTTTCGTTGTGGTCACACAAGTACAAAAGATACTGAACGTTCTGGATGGCCAATTGAGATCAATACACCCGAAAATGTCGAAAAAATCCACGACATGGTGTTGGCCGATCGAAGAGTAAAAGTGTGTGAGATTGTTGATGCCATATGCATTTCATATGGCAGTGTGGTTTCGATTTGAAATAATCAGTTGGATTTAAGAAAGCTGTCTGCAAGATAGGTGCCGCGTTTGCTCTCAATTAACCATAATGCACGGTTGCACACATGTGTAGTCTCAATGGCAAAATTCCATGAATTGGGCTACGAATTGGTACCTCATCCGCCATAGTCTCCGGATTTTAGTGACTATTTCCTATTTCCAAACCTATAGAAATGGCTCGGTGAAAAGAGATTTAGCCCAACGCTGAAATTATTGATCAAACAAATGCCTATTTTATGGACCTCGAAAAATCCTATTTTTTGTAAGGGATACAAAAATTGGAGAAACGTTGGACTAAATGTGTCGAGCTAATAGGAGATAAGGTTGAAAAATGCTTTTTTTTTTTGCAAAAAAAAAACTGTGTTTCATTCAAAAAGTCACGGAATTATTGATCCGCCCTCTAGTCTATACTTCAAGGAACGGTAATTTTATGTGAAATTAACAAATAATAAAGTTCCTGCTGCATTTAATTTTAATTTGAATTCACAACGGAATTTTATTTAAACAATTGAAGATTGTTAAGTTGACTTAAATAATTAAAATGTATTATTTGTTTACATTTTTTTTACAAGGTGACGCCAGATATTCAGAATATTTTCATACGTAATTATGAAACAAATTTTTCGAAAAATCTGGCTATAAAACTAGATATCTTTCTATGGAAAATCTGTTTAAAAAGACAATTAAGAACTAGATATTCATCAAAATCCAGTTTAAGCGGGATTTCGAGCATAGCGTAAATTCAGTATTAATGCATTGAGGGATGTCAGCCGATGAACGTTTTAATTTTGGTTGCCTAATCTCAGCTAGAGGGCGGAAAAATACTGGATTTCTTAATTAACGAAAATATGGATTATTTTGACAATGAAAATATCGAATGAAAACATTTTGTATTGCTTTAAAAACAAAAAATGTCTGTTGACAGAATATCATTAGCAACAGACACTGGAATTTAAAAAATAAAAATATTAAAGGAACTTAAAGCAATATCATTGCAAAATAAATCTAAGCAGTTGGAATATGAGAAAAAAATCAATAAAGTAGTATGAAGTAATAATTTGTGTAACGAATTAAAAAAAAAGTCAAAATGTAATCGATCACAACTCAATTATGTATGAATGAACAAAAAAAAAAAAGTTAAACAATATTTTAGCAACATCATTATCACAATAATGAAATCACTCCTAAATGGCAGTTGTTCTACATACTACCAAAAAAAAATCTATAAATTTATTCAATTTTATCATTCACACACTTCCCTGCACACATATGATCATCTGTGCGAGGTTGGGTGTGTGTGTGTGTGTGTAATATATGAATGATAAAATACAATAGTCCTTTTGTTGTCTGTGATGTCGTCACATGTTACGCCAAATTAGTGCAGATTTTTCGTTTTACAATATTTTCCCTACAATTCTAAACCATAATTACGTTAAAAGTGTAACTAATTAGTTTTTGACAGCAATCGATCAAATTTTTATGTTTCTATATTTCTACACATTTTCATAGCATTATTTTCCATTTGACTAATGAAGTTATAATTTTGTGTAAAATTTCTCAACAATACTTTTAGGTTTTATTTAAAAAGTAGTCATATTCTTAAACATCTGATTTTTTTTTCCAAACCGTTTCAATTTTTATATTTATATTATTAAAGTATAAAAATTATATTATTAAAGTATAAAAATTATAATTTCATATCCTGTTTTATATTTACTAGATTTCGACCTACCTTTAAATACAATTTAGAATCTAATAAAATATGCATAAGATGTTGTATGGAGTGTTGGTCTTTGTGCTTAAAAAGAAAATGGTATAAAACCTCAATATCCATAGTATGGATTCTATACACATAAATATATATTTATGTAGGTTTTTTTTTTTTTGCAAGATATTCCTTTAGATAGAGACTGCGCATTTGTGTCTGGGGTGTTAACATTAAAAAGTTATTTCCTTTTATTATGTCTGTATGAGTTGTATGCTCTCATTTTTTTTTGTGTTCCTTTTCATAATCTCTCAAGTTGTTGTATAATAATAAAGTTAAAATCCTTTGTATTTATTCAATGAGTACCATTATTCCTCGAGTTATTTTATATGTATTAAGTAAAATTGCTGTAGACCGTCGGTATTTATATTTTTAAAGTGTCCATTGCTTTTATTTTTTTTTTTTTTTTGAAATAGTGTTTTTTCATTTGTATTTTATTATTTTCTATATTTATGGGCGGAGTTCTTTATATCTCTTTTGTCTTAAAACAATGATTATTGTTAAGCTTTATCTTTAATTTATATTTAAAATTTCAATGAACTTAGTTTAATATAAATATAAATACATTTTCCTGAAAATGCTTTTATAAATATTTATAAATACGGAATATTTTAATCATAACAGTAATATTTTTATACAAATGTCTAAAAATTAATAAATTTTTATAATCACTGATATTTTGCTTCAATTGTACCAAAGCATAATTTTTTCACAAAAGAAAAATCTATTCTTCTTCCATTTTTACTAAAAAAAAAACCTTGTTGTATTAACAGTGTCACAAAACTGTTCTATCGATATTATCATGGGACGTGTTCTGCTAAGTGAATTTATCTCTGGCAGAGGTCTTCCCTGAAACCGAAAATACCTAGAAATGCAAGTCCAATATGTTTAATACTGATATTAACACAACACTTAGAAAAAATAAATTATTTAATATGTTTTTAGGCAAATATTAACAAGTTTGCAAACTACGGTATAAATGTTTGGAGTATGCTTCCAATTATTATATGTTTATAGTTATTACACATATGTTTCCTATCAAACATTGTAATATTTTATGTTTATAATTATTTTGTCTTTGGGATGCAAATATAATAAAGAAAAAAATATATATGGTTGCAGGCCTTGCAAATGAAATATTGCAGGGTTAAGTTGCCAATTGGAAGGGGAATGAAATGAAATGGAATAGGGACGAGTGGTATTGAAACACTAGGAAAACGAAATGGAATGACATGGGGAACATGTCATTCCATTTGTTTGATAGGAAACATATGTTTCCTATCAAACATTGTAATATTTTATGTTTATAATTATTTTGTCTTTGGGATGCAAATATAATAAAGAAAAAATATATATGGTTGCAGGCCTTGCAAATGAAATATTGCAGGGTTAAGTTGCCAATTGGAAGGGGAATGAAATGAAATGGAATAGGGACGAGTGGTATTGAAACACTAGGAAAACGAAATGGAATGACATGGGGAACAAGTGAAATCGATACACTAGACAGGGTATAGAAATATAATGAAATGAGGAACGAGTAGAACTTAAACACTAGACAAGTGATATTATACAGTAAACGCTGTGAATGCCCCTCCCCCCCCCCCCCCCCCGATTAATATATAAACGAAAAATTCAAAACTTTAAATTTAAACATCCACTTCAAGAGGTTTAATCAATTTATTTAAAAATAAAAACTTTTAGAACAAAGAATAATCTTTTCTTCTCAACATATTCCAATATTTAAAACTACCGATAACGATGTATCGGGCTTTTAAGCTATTGGACCTATACATGTAGGCGTCTTTTATTTTATTATTTATCATGTTAAAGTATACAAAGAGTTTAAATCAAAATTAATGAGATAATGCCCGGTTATCTTCAAAAATCAATGGAAACAAAAACTATAAATACACATTTAAAATACATCGTTTTATTTTGTCCAAGCTAAAGTTAGATTTAAAATTAGTTTTTTTGTTTACAAAATCATAGCATCCAAAATATTGTAATTCTATTGGATAAAGTCTCTGGATCGGAGAAGCAAGTGAAGAAAATTGTTCAATAAAAAATTTGTGTTTATTGAAAACGTATAAAAAAAAAAAATAAAATTAAAAAAAATATTTGTAAACTTGTGCCGACACACCCAGAGAAAATATTCGTTGGAATTCGATCAAAATCAATTTAAAACTACATTAAATCGATTAAGATGGCTTAAATATATTAAAACCCCTCCCTTTTAACCAATAATTAATATTGCTAATTAATTTTAAAAATAAAATTCATCAAACTACTGCCGCCATATATACGGCAGGTCGTCTTATTATGGGACTGTCCTCGTGGACTATATCTGTTTTCCTAACAAAATATTTAAATTTAAAATTAGCCATCAAAATATAAAGGGTGGTTAAATTTTAAGGGCCGATGTTGCATGTGAACCACACCTAAACGTCAAGTTTTTTTCTGCATTTCATTTGACATTTCTCAATTTCAGACTAACTCATGGAAAGATACACAATCGAGCAACGCGTTAAAGTTATTCAGGCTTATTATGAAAATGGGCGTTCAAATCAAAATGCACTTCGTGATTTTTTTTGGTCAGTATAATCGACCAAATGTGTCCACAATTGGGAGAATTGTGGGCAAATTTCAGCAAACCCGGTCTGTAAAAACACCTGTGCATGCTCGCCCAGTTCGTTCTGCGGAAAACATTGCTGTTATTCGCGATAGCGTGTCATGAGTTCGGCCAAGCATTTACCGTCAATGGTGTTTGCTATCGCTAGATCATAACGAACTTATTGTGGCCAGGAATTGAGGATATGACAGGACGGTGCCACTTGCCACACAGCTAACGAAACAATGGCTCTTTTACGCGACAAATTCAATGGCCGTGTTATCTCACGTGGTGGCGATGTCAATTGGCCGCCAAGATCGCCATGAAAGAAAAGGTGTACGTCGATAAGCCAGCAACAATTCAAGAGCTAAACTATGATATAATTCGGCACAATAACGGCATAGAACCTCAATTATGCCTCAGCGTCATCGAAAATTTGGACCATCGGATGGAGGTGTGTCGCCGAGTTCGCGGCGGCCATTTGGTCGATATTTTATTCCATACATAAATGAACCATACCATATTATCATTATAAAAAGAAATGATAATAATTTCCTAAATAATTTGTGTTTTGATTTTGAATAATCAACATCGGCCATTAAAATTTAACCACCCTTTACAATATAACTCCGAAAAGGCAATCATTTAAAAAAAATATATATTATTTTTTAATTCTGTTAGTTTTCTTCGATCTCCTTCTGTGGCCACAACTGATATTGTTTCTGGGTGCATTTTAAAAGGAATTATTATTTTTTTTTTCGTGTAAAAAGAGCT
Organism: Eustalomyia histrio; assembly: GCA_949748255.1. Lineage (NCBI taxonomy): Eukaryota > Metazoa > Arthropoda > Insecta > Diptera > Anthomyiidae > Eustalomyia > Eustalomyia histrio. The sequence continues at coordinate 58,625,530 of OX456524.1, forward strand.
TTAAAAGAGAGAAGGAACTTAACAAAAAAAAAAAAAAAAAATATATATATATATATATATATATATATATATATATATATATATATATATATATATATATATATATGTGCACGGCGCATATTGCGGGGACGGTTTTTCGTTCCACAAGTTACTATGAAGACATTTTGTTACTTTGAAGACTGTCCTTAAACTTTTCGTTATTCTACTGTTTACACTGAAGACATTTTATTGGATACAGCGCATATTATAGGGACTTTTTTGGCTGTATATACAGATGTCTTCAAAGTATGGGCAATGAAGACATCTGTATATACAGCCAAAAAAGTCCCTATAATATGCGCTGTATACAGTAAAATGTCTTCATTGTAAACAGTAGAATAATGAAAAGTTTGTGGACAGTCCCCAAAGAAACAAAATGTCTTCATAGTAACTTGTGGAACGAAAACCCGTCCTCGGAACATGTGCTCTGCATATATATATATATATATATATATATATATATATATATATATTAAATTATGCTAAGCAAGGAAGAGATTTCCCACCTCTCTAGGACAGAATTAACCCTCTATTGCCCAAGACCGCCAAAAAGCGGTTGTCCGCTAATAAGTAGTATTTGGCTAAATAATAATTTTTTAATAAAGCAATTACTTAATATCGATAGAAAACATAATAATTCTACTTATTCAGCATTTACCCTTTTTTTGTTCAACAAACGAAGTCAAAACTTCATAAATTTGAAAAAAAAAATGAAAAATGAATATGGCCTGTTATGGATGTTGGTGTCTGAGTTGAAATCATACACTCAGAATATTATGTAGTTAACTGTTGGTAGTTTAATAAAAAAGTTTTCCGTTCCATTTAAAAATAAAGGAACATACATTTATTTTGCAAAGAAATATCTATATAAACTTTTTTATACATTTATTCGAAATAATTTACTATCATTTACCATTTTTTTTTCAATTTCATTTATTTTTTTTATTTGTTTGAAATTTAATAAAAATTTACCCACAAAACGGAAACTTGAGGTTTATTTGTGTACGTAACAGTTATTACAAATTTAAATTTTGTTTGCTGTCTGTTTCAAAAAATTTCAATTATGTTTTTATATTCAAATTGATTGTATATATACAAAATTTTTCAATACAGATTACAAGAAATTCATAAACACACACACAAACACATTCACACAGAAAGTGTCTATAGCTATGCATACATACATTTTGTATTGTACGAGTATGTTAAAAAAAAACAAAAAATACAAAAAGGGGAAACAATTTAAAATAAATGAAAAAGAAAAACATTTTTTTTTAAGGATTGGTAGGTAAAGTTTTGACATTTATTTTAACTGATTATATCATTTGTTTCTTACGGATGTGTCAGTTAATTAATCAACATTTAAAAATAAATAACAAAAGGCATTTAATTTAAATGAAAATTAAGTAGACCAGTTTTTAAATGAAATATCATTTCTTTAAGATGATATTTTTAGTTATTTTAACTTACAAACTATTTTAAGAGTACGATATAAAGTTAATAGACTAAATAATAAATAAATAAAAGAATAATAAGAGACAGGATTGAAAATCTTAAGACCAAAAATGTTACGTAGTATGCGGTTATATATCTGGCGCAAACGTTTAAATGTGGTTTTAGTAATTTCACTATAATCGTCTAAGTAATAGAGGATGTGGGCCATAAGAAGATAGTGTGATATTTTAAATTTGATTGGTATAGGTAAAAAACAGTCGAGATTATAAAATGTACGAAGAGTATAACCAACTTTTGATGCAACTGCAGAGACGTGACTACTAAAAGTTAAGCCTTTATCAAGCGTTACTCCTAAACATATAATGTCATCCACAAATTGCACAGGAAAATTTAAAAAAAAATATGTAACAAAAGTCATTCGGATTATCAACCAAACCAAAAAAAAATTGACTTAGTTTTATCCGGATTGAACCTAAGTTTATTTAGAACTGCCCAATTTGAGGCTTGTGACAAAACCTAATTTATGGTAGCCAAATTACCCAGGTCCTCAAAGAATCATGAGCCCAATTACAGTCCCCTCCTGCAGGACAAGTGCAGAGAAGGTGCTCCACAGACTCCTCCTCCTCTTTGTCGCCACAGCTTCTGCAAAAGTCACTAGCAGCAACCCTCAACCTAGCTGCGTGCCTTTCAGTCAGACAGTGTCCCGTCATGACGGACACAAGTAGGGATATATCGGGCCTTGGCAGTGACAGCATCCTGTGCGTGCGCTTCCTATCCAGATGGGGCCACATCTATCTGGAACGAATACAACCACGGACAGAGGCCCACCTATGTCTTGCTAACCCATAAGCATTCTCCCGCAGCCGAAACTTGCAAGTGGCCAGAGGCATGTCCACAGATTCCAATTCGTGTGGAATGTGTAAGGCAAGCTCGTCTGCCCTACAGTTCCCTGGTAAGTCCATGTGGCCTGGCACCCAAATAACATGGATGCTGAACTGCTGAGCCATCTCGTTAAGAGATCTGCGACAGTTCAGGGCTGATGCCAAATCCGGGAATAAAGAAACCAGAGATCTAATGGCAGCTTGACTATCAGAGAATATATTAATCCTCACTGTTGTAAGGACATTATACCTAAGCCGCTTCGCTACATCACTAATGGCCAGAATTTCAGCCTGAAAAACAGTCACCGCGCAATACCCTGCTGTAGGTACCTGGAGTAGACCCCGCGGCCTACCTGATTGCCGAGTTTAGAGCCGTCGGTATAGAAATCGACACAACGCCCCCCATTGGGAGTTCCGTGTTTCCACGAATCCCTATGCGTTATAAGCGTCTGGTGCCCCTTGTTGAACAATGGTTCGGCCATAGTGTAGCCAATGATGCCTGGAAATTCAGACATAATGTTAAGGATTACACTGTGACCATAGGCACAGTCCCACCAAAGTGACAGCGCCCTCAACCGGACTGCTGCAGCTGTCTGTGAATCAATTATGTCCAGAGGCAGCTAATGCAAAATTGCATTCAGCGCATCAGATGGGGTGGTACGAAGCGCACCCGTGATGCACATACCAGCCACCCGTTGGAACCTATCCAGCATCCCACGGTATGTGGGCCTCTGGAGAGCTCTCCACCAGACAACAACACCATACAGCATTATCGGTCGTACCACTGGCGTATACAGCCAGTGGACAATCCGAGGTCTCAAGCCCCATTGCCTCCCTATTGCCCTCTTGCAGGCATAAAGAGCCACTATGGCCTTCCTTGCCCTGACCCTAATGTTGAGCCTGAAGTTCAGCTTCCTATCCAACAGTACCCCAAGATACTTGGCACAGTCCGCGAAAGGAATTTCAGTGCAAACTAAAGTAGATATATTTTTGTTGTTGATGTTATGACGCACTTTCTCAGTTAAACTGAGCAACACAGAAGAGGTACTAGCACCAGTTCGGAACTCAAAATGATAATCACCAAGCAAAAATTTATTCACGCTCTGGCAAACATTATTTACAGTAACAAATAAAGTTTAAAGTCTCTCAGAGGACACTGTCAAGGGATGTTTTTAGTAGACTGGTTTTTTGAAAGTTAGCACTGCTACAATTTCGGTAAAATTTAATAATGTTAAGTGTCAGTTTCGCAAAACTTCGCAACTCTTAAATACAAAAAAGGTAACTTCTAAAATAAAAACACTCGACAAACAATTTTCGGCATGTAATTTTATTTTACTGATAGTGTAAAAATCGAAACCATTTGATGTTTGGATTTCTTGATACGTCTTCAGCATTTATTGCACTATATCGATAAAGCGATAAATCAAAATTTTAATACATATCTTTGCCGTAGTACACTCACCAAAAAAAGTCTGTAATGGCAACTGAAAATTTTGCTGTTATTACGGGAAATTCTGCTATTTTGAGCCCAGCGGTATTTTTTGCTAATCTTAGCAACACATGTCTGCTGACGTGTAGTACAATGAAATTAGTAGAAAAATTAGTAGCCGCTACTAAATTTTGGTAGACTTTTTGTAAAGTGGAATTTAAAATCCGTTTGCTAAAATCAGCAAAAAAAATTACTAAATACTATTAATATTAGTACAAAGTTTTAAATTTATTTTTTTTATCAAGCATCAAAAATTTTAATTATATTTTTTAAAAAACGAATTAATCATTTTGTTTTAATTTGGTAATTTCTGTTTTGAAAAATATTTTAGTCAATTTTTTTTTACTTTTTAGGTGAAATTTAAATTGTTGTTAGGGCTGATTTTTAGAAATAAAAAAACTTTAGTGCTATTTAAAGTGGATGTCCTATTTTTAGACATGAGTCGGTATCTTCACTTCCGATCCCTTTTTTAATCCTATGTAACATTTTAGGGCAATTTAAGTTTGTATGTATAAGCTTAAATTATTAGAAATAACATTTCCATCAATATCCACTTTTTTAAAATTAGTAATATTTTTTGCTAATTTTAACAAATCGGTTTTCAAAAATTTGTAAAATGATTTCTGAAATTAGCAACGAAAATTTGTAGATATTCTGTAAAAACTCTGTAATTTGTAAAATGTAAATAGCAAAAAAATTTGCTAAATAATAATTTTTTTACTTAAAATCAGTACAAAAATAGTAAAGTGGGATTGAAAACCGTTTACAAATTTTTCTACTAACTTTTTTTTCTGAGTGTAAGTTGTATTATTGATATCTGAAGAAAGAGCATTAGAGGGTCAACCTAGGACACTGCGAAAAAACCAGGTATATACCAGTTAGTTCTGTCATATGTGTCACATGGGATAAATTTCTTCCTTCCTCCCTATGTCAACTAAATAAGGCGAGGCACTTTGAGTTAAAATCTTTAAAATTTCAATAAATAAAAACTATCTACTTAATACAAAATTATTTCCCGTCGTAAATACTTTGATTAATTTAAATAAATTTTCTTGTGACCACAATACATTAGGTTCATGTAAATACATTAAATTTTAAATAATGCTAATATATACACAAATAAATCGTTTAATTAGCTACAAATGAATTTATAATTTATGTATTATTCATATGAAATATGCAATTTTAGCTTATATAAATTATTCTTACCTGAGAATCTTTAAGACCCAAGCGTTCTGCTAATTTTTTACGATCCGGTTTACTAATGTACTTTTGTTGTTGGAAACGTTTCTCTAAACCTTTGCGCTGGGAGTCTATAAATATAATAGAAACACAAGGGAATAAAAACGAATTGAAATTAATCAATTCTCACTCAATAAACAACACCTAATAATGTATTAACTAACGTACTTTTACAATACAAGCAAGTACAACTTGTGTGAGTAAAAAACCTAAACCACAACATAAATTAAGAAAATGTTATTTTACAACTTACCAGAAAACACAGCACGACGCATCATACCCCTACGTGGTTTACCACGTGTTGAATGTGCCCAAGGGAAACCTTGGCCGGGAGGCAGAGGAAAAACTTGTGCACCAACTGCAATATAATAATAAAACGTGGGAAAATTGCAAGTTAGTTAGTGGCAGTGGTAAATTGAAAGCAAATGTTTGGGAGTATTTTGTGCAGTACACAATTTAAATTACAGTTGCATTTAATTGTTGCATGCAGTTAGGCGTTGCATATTGTATGAATTTTCACACATGCAGGTGACTGGGGCATTTGACAACAATTTATTTAATATTTACATGTGTACATACGGCAGGCATTGTTTGGCCTTTTTTTTAGTTTCAAATTTACTACACAAATCCTATACAACCACTACTACTACTATTACTACTATCAGTACAGTTAGAAAGGATAATTTAGATTATTTAAATTGTATACATGTGTGTGCTGCTTGCTTACCACTCATATAGGGATTTCTACAATGTGCCAACAATGAATGCAAATGTGGATGTTGGAGACTATGAGGCAGGAATGGTGTTGGTCGACTAGGCAGGGGTTTTGCAATAACAGCTTGCGGATGTTGTGGTTGATGTTGTTGGTGTGGATGTATATGTGACCCTCCACCACCACCACCTCCCGCACCCGGATGATGTAAAGGCGTTGTTGCTTTTTCTTGGCCCGCTGGCATTGTATGTCTTCGACTGTTATCCTCTTCATTGTTATCCTTGTCATTTGTATTTGTATTGCTGTTGTTGTTGTTATTACAACTTGTATTCGTACTATTTGTAGTGCAGTTGGAGTGATTGTCGCTATCACTAATCGTACTGCCAGGTGATGACGATAATGTGGTTTGCGGTTGACAACTATTACCATTGTGATGTTGCGTTAGAAATGCTGGATGTGGAAAGTGTGAATGATGTATGAAATTTTGTTGTAAATAAGGCCAGATATGTTGTGGTTGCATAAATTCTGTAAATAAATAAAATAATTGAATTTAATATAATATAATTAATCTCAAAAAATAGTTAATCGAATTTTAAATAATAATATTTGTGTTGGTTATGTAACTGACTGCCAAGGTCTTGCTATTTTTGGGGATGCGCTAAAGATTAGGCCTACTCGAACTTCTAATAAGGATCAGTCAAAAATTTCTTAAAAGGATTAGCTATAATGTGGAATCAGTGGTTGTGGAACTCTCTAAATGGACACCTAATTAAGACTCTGGAGGAATTTTATCTCTCAAAATTGATTGTAGAGATCAAGCCGTCGCAAAAGGTAGGCGGCAGCGGCTTGAGCCGTAAGATTTTTTCAGAACGGCGGCTACACAATTCATTTAAAATTTAAAAATAAATTAAAGAATTATTTTTTAAAAGCAGCTGATTTATTGTTTCTTCAAGCCGAGAGAGTTGGCGGTGACTGCAGCTAAGAAAAAACTACCTGGCGTCTGGCATCTCTGTTCTGAACACTAAATATTCCTAAAAAGTAATACTGAGGAAAAGATGAAAAATTACTTATGAGCTTTTTACACCCACAAGTTAAATTTTGAGAGGAAGTGAGACCTACAGCCATATATTATTCACCAAATCCATACGCCGATCTTTAGACCGATATTAGCCTTTGGTATTGTAGTATGGTGGAGGGATGTGAACATTTTTAATGTCGTTAGAGTTAAATAATAAAGGGGTTTACAAATGGTGCGTGTAGACCGCCATGTTGTGTTGATGGTGTCTGTCTAATCTGTTATTTATTATTCAGGTACTAATGCCAAAGCACCAAGTTACACGATTGAGCAGCACGTCCAAATGAAAAAAAAAAATCAAGACGAAAAATTAAAAGAAACAAAAAATTAAGTCATATTTAGCGACGAGGCTCATTTTTGGATGAATGGCTATGTTAACAATCAATCATGCCGTATATGGGACGAAGCTAACTCTCACGAGGGTCAAAAGGTAGCAATGCATCCACAAAAAGTTACTGTTTGATGCGGATTTTCCGCCGGTGGCGTCATTGAATCGTACTTTTTTGAAAACGGCGTTGGTGAGGTCATCACCGGCAACGGCGATGCGCTATATAATGATGGCACAAATTGACAATATAGGGGTAGACGGCATGTGGTTCCAGTAGGATGGCTCTACATGCCACATTTGGACATTTGGACTTCCATGTGACTTCTGATCCAATAATGTTTTTTTTTTAAGTTAAAGTTACGGGCAAGACTTCCACAGAGAGACGACCGATATACTTAAAACAGATGAGATCTACTTGATAACGCGTGGTGTTTATTGGAACTCTGCCCTCGAGATGAATTCGGAACGGGTGAACATACATTCGTTCATAAGCATAAACGCCCACTTTTGCACACGGTGAAGGACCCCCAAAATAGTATTTGAAGCTTAATATATATGGGATTTTGGAAGTTATATTCCATTTTCGGTCGGATGTAGTGTGGAGATCGGATGGAGTGAATTTTTAAGAAAGCCCAGACACTTGAGTGTTGAGATTCGTCATGCCCAGAACATTAAGAATTTCCGTATTTTTAATAACGATACCACTCATATATACAGAAGACTTTGCTTACAAATTGAATCTGTTTGCAGGAGTTTTCGAAAGGTCACGAAAGAGTGAGCCATTCATAATCTACCCTTTGCACCCAACCTCCAAAAGGTATACCCTGTGGTCGATAGAATTAAAGTATGACCAAAAAGATGAGTAATCAGAAGCCGGCCACTCATGTACAGTTTTAACTGTCAGTTTCAACTGTTCAGTTAAAACTGTCAGTTAAAACTGTACGTATGTGGGTAATAACTGACAGTTCAACTTATCTGTTCAGTTTAACTAAGAAATTTAAATTTTTATATTTTTAACTGACAGATTCAACTGAAGTGAACGTGTGTGGGGGTTCAACTGTACCGTTCTCAGTTCAATTTGTGTCAAGCGACAGGGCGTATCATGTCGCGTAAACAGAACCAAATGATAGTTGATTTTATTGCAATATATATATCTGAACCTTGCCTTTGGTAAGTTAAATCTAGCAAGTTAAATCTAATCGTTCTTCACTTAATTCTTTTAATTAACTAATGTGGGAAGATAAATTTCGTTGTAATAACCACTTCTTGCACCACTGTTTACGCTATTTATTTTTTATTTTTTGTAAAATTACAAAAAGTACACCGAGAGCGGCCAAACCGTCCTGCTCGTTCGAATCCATGTTAAAAACTGAAGTATTGAACTGCACGTGTGTGTACATCTCAGTTCACAGTTAAGTCTGTCAGTTTTAACTGAACAGTTAAAACTGACAGTTAAAACTGTACGTGAGTGGCCGGCTTTAGAAATATATGGAGCAATCACCTTTTTGAATCTTTGTGAACAATTTTGTCGGTTCAAAGGTTTGACAAAAGCTTGTGTCAGACTCTATGTAATTCCATCACCAAATCCGTTGGCATGTATTTTAACTGATATTGGTCCCGCGTAAATGTGCGAGAAATTGTCATGAGTCAGACGGGGATTATTTGGGGTATTTTGGTCCTTTCGGTATGATTGGGAACACATTGGATACGAAGTCAATATCAAAATGATTGGCAAAATGATTGACTTATATTGACGTATTTCTAACGATGTGGCACTTGCCTTACCAAAGAAGACCGAGGACTGTCATTGAATTTGAAAAGCGGATAATCAGAAGGCATATAGGGACTGTACGATAGTCCGGATGGCTGTGCGTTGGGGTTACTGTGGGACGCACTAGAGAATGAGACAGTGCAACATGAACTCTTAGTATGTCCGGGACTGAAGAAGTTCCAATTCCGATATCTATGCAACAAAATCTTTAAAGATCTGGACTATCTGACGAATTCAAAAATTAAGGCATGCCTTCATACAAATGTTTTAATAAAATATAGCAAATTGATCTAGAAAAATTGGAGGAAAGAGGAATTCTATTTTTGATCGTTCTTTCAGAATATTTTGGTTTTTCTCAGGGGTGCGGTGAAAAGCTTAATTTTGGCTAAATGTCCAAATGTTGTGAACTTGAATTTTTCTATTAAAATATGATTGTACAAAAAATATAAAAGCTGGCAATAATGGGTTAATAAAATACATAACTATTTATAAATTAAAATAAGGTTTATATTAAGCATTTTATCAAAATTTTAATTTCCTTTATAATATCAAATTCACATACATATTAACTTTCTTCAAAAGCAGACATTTTATGATTTTTTTTTTCTATTGCTGCTTGAAAATAATGTGGAATATTCAACACTTTGAAGTGTCAAAGATTCACAATCATATGCATAATTATAAAATTTTAAAACAATTCAAATAACAACAATAACACTTGACAGCATTATTGTGAAAATATTTATTCACAACCCAAACCACAAAACATAACAAACATACACACACAAACACATACACACACACATTAATAAATACATACATTTTAATTATTTAAATTCTTTGAAGTTGTGCAAGTAGTTAGCTTCCGGCGGGTATAAGCACCTTATGTTTATTTAACTAAAACTTTTCTAAATATCACACGTACACATAAACAAGTATGTGTGTATGTATGTGCGTATATAACAAACATGTCTGTGAAAGGAAAACTTTTCCATGCACAATTTTTGATTTTATAATTAAAACACCCAAAAGAAAGGAAAAATTTGAAAATTATTTCAAACTTAACATTTAAAACAAAAACCACATTTTCCACTCATACGCTTACGAATGGAAAGCATTTTTGTATTACCTTATGGCTCTGTATGGTTGTATTTACTTTTAGAAATTTTCTTTGTTTCGTCTACAAGTGTGTTTTTGTTAGGTGACTGAGTAGGTGGGTGGGTGGGTGGGTAAGTGAGTGTGTGTGTGTGTAGAAGAGTGAGTGAGTGAATGAGTGACTGTTAGTGTTTATATTATATTGTGTTCATTTAAGTGTTTTTGTTGCCTCTTAGTTATGATTTTAATTCGATTAGACAGAAACAATTAACAAATTAACGCCTCTTTAGTTATAATGACTTTGTAGTTAGTATATGTATATATACATGCGTGCGTGTGTGTAGACACATGGTTGTGTGCTACATGTATTTTTGTGTGGTTTTATGTAAACACAATATGCGACTGTCGTTGCTTGTATGTGTTTAACGTTTTTGCAAATTTTCAAATTATTTTACGCCACGTTAAATTCTTTGTTTATGTAATTTTTCATTTCAAATTTTTAACTATTTTTAGTTGAAATATTTTTGCTGGAAATAAAGCTAAAATCAAGTATTATTCAAGTCATGATTTCCAATTTCAAGTCTTGATTTATACTTTAATTCATCCAGCTAAACGGACACTGGAATTCAAGTCTAATATTACACAGGTTACCGGCATACAAGTTCAAACAACATAACAATAACACTTGTTTTTAAGCCCTAATTTCAAGTTTAAACAAAACAATCAAAACACGGTAATGATTTGTTTTGGTATAATTTATTAACAATTGCATACTCTTTTTCACAAACTAACATATACACAGAAAAAATTATTACCAAAAAAATTTCTATTAAATTTTCTTTGTAACCCAGCAAAACTTTGGTAAAGGGTGCGATATTTTCATGCGTTATCTTGTAATGATAGCTCGTTACCTTTTTCATTATTTGCAAGCATAAAGTAATGAGTTACTCATTATTGATTACGTAATATTCGATTTAGCAATGTAAAGTAATAATTGAAATATTTTTGAAAATCTATTTTAAGATACATTCCTTTTTGTTTTTTTGTAAGCAAAAGGGAAATGTATGTTTGTTTTGATAACACTAGCGAAAAAACCAAGCTCAACAATTCATTTTAGAGATAGTTAGAGTTCTTGGCTGGCAACCAGATTTCCCTAGTTCGATTCCCATCTTGACCACATTATTTTTAATTACAAATATTTTAAATAAAATATTTTTTTTTAATAATTAATTATAAGAATCAATTTTTAGACACATTACTTTTTCCATTCTCGTAACCATAAAAGTAACCCCTTGCATTATCATCTCTAAAGTAATGGGTATACACATTACTTTGAGGCTCATCGCCTATAAAATTCATCAATGAAGTAAGGTGTAAAGTAATCCATCGGCCCCTATGGCTATACATTACTTTAACCATTATTTGGTAATGTGTGGTTTTGCTGGGAACGCAGGTATTATTACTTATTTATATATATTGTTTTTTTTTCCTTTTTGATATTTTATTATTGACCTTTTATATTGACTTGCCTTATTTTATGTTATGTTTATTGATCATTTTGTCATTATTTTAATTATTTGATTTTAATTTCAATCTTTTAATAAATTTTTAATTGTTTCCTTTATGATTATTTTATATGAGTTGCATTATTTCAATTAATAAGTTCAATGATTAACGATTTAAAGAATAGAATAAAAATGCAGCTATGTTTGTAATAATTATTGTTCTAAACATCATTCTTAAGAGAGCTTCAAAATTCATTTGATGTTCAACTGTTAAGGAATAAAGTCTAAATTATATATTAAAGCGGACATATCCTGTCTTTATTTTAAATAAAGGGTGGTTAAATTTTAAGGGCCGATGTTGATTTTGAATAAAAAACAAATTATTTAGGAAATTATTGTCACTTCTTTTTATTATGATAATATGGTATGAAATAATATGGTATGAAATAAAATATCTGCCAAATGGCCGCCGCGACCTCGGCGGCACAGCTCCATCCGATGTTTCAAATTTTCGATGACGCTGAGTAATAATTGAGGTTTTATGCCGTTAATGTGCCGATTTATCTCATCCTTTAGCTCTTGAATTGTTGCTGGCTTATCGACGTACACCTTTTCTTTCAAATAACCCCAAAGAAAGAAGTCAAACGGTGTCAAATCACATGATATTGGCGGCCAATTGACATCGCAACCACGTGAGATAACACAGCCATTGAATTTGTCGCACAAAAGAGCCATTGTTTCGTTAGCTGTGTTGCAAGTGGCGCCGTCCTGTTAAAACTACATACCGTGCACAAGCATATCTTCGAATTCGGGCCATAAAAAATTCGTTATCATCTCACGATAGCGAACACCATTCACAGTAACTGCCTGACCGGCCTCATTTTGGAAAAAATACGGACTGACGCCAGCCCATAAACCGCACCAAACAGTCACTCTTTGTGGGTGCATTGATTTTTCAACAATCACTCTTGGATTATCATTCGCTCAACTGCGGCAATTCTGCTTATAGACGAATCCACTGAGGTGAAAATGTGCCTCATCACTGAAGATGATTTTCTGCGAAAATTGATCATCCACTGTTGCCATTTCTTGTCACCATTCTGACCATTGACGACGTTTTGAATGGTCAACAGGCTTTAGTTCTTGAGTCAATTGCACCTTGTAAGTGTGTAAATGCAAGTCTTTATGCATAGTGTTCATCAACGACGAGCGTGAGAGGTGCAATTGTTGGGCACGACGACGAGTTGAGGTGGACGGCTCTTCAGCCACACTTTCGCGAACATCAGCAATATTTTTTGCAGTACGAGCTGTACGAGCATGCACTGGTGTTTTTACATCTCCTACAGACACGGTTTGCTCAAATATTTGCACGATTTTTCCGATTGTACGCACATTTGTACGATTAAATCATGAAGTGCACGATATGCATTTTGATTTGAACTCCCATTTTCATAATAAGCCTGAATAACTTTAACGCGTTGCTCGATTGTGTATCTTTCCATGGTTCAAATTGAGTTAGTCTGAAATTGAGAAATATCAAATGAAAGAAACTTGACGTTTAAGTGTGGTTCACATTCAACATCGGCCCTTAAAATTTAACCACCCTTTATAACATAATAAACAGTATGTACTTTATGTAATACGCAAGTAGACTTTAGGCTCTTGTGGATTTTTAAAGTACAATAAAACATTAACAGTTGTTGGACATAATTGGACATTTTTGTCTGTTGTCGTCCCTTCTCTATAAAATTTCATAAAAAAATCATAACATTATTAAAATCTTGGAAAGGGATCTCGCAGCCGGGTATCATCTCCCTTTATCTTAGATTTTTTTTTTGTTTTCAATTAAAAGTTCAATTATATGAATTCAATTTTTAATTTATAATGAACTTGGTGTAAAAAATATTCTAGTTTACACTAAACACTATGGACAACTTATAAAAGTCATGTTATTGTGATTTATTTATATCTTAACTTTTATTACAGCTATTAAAATTGGAAAATTGCATCTCAAATCCCTGAACAACGAAAAAGTTTAATAAAAATATTTACGCGTATTAATAAAAGCGTCAATATGATCGATTCTATGAATCGACTGAAAAATTGATTCTTTGAATTTGATATTAATTGAATAAAGTAAAAAATTATTCAAACAATGAACAGAATTTTGCAAATCGTTTCGTTAAAAATTGAATCAGATTTAAAAATTAAATCAAGAAATCTTGTTTTTAAAGGTCTACTTTAAAGTTTAATTGAAAATTTATTAAAATTTGAATTCTTTTATGATGCCACCCTTTTTTCTGGAATACTTATTTTTAATTTTTAGCAAATAAACTCTTCGAATAATCATTTTAGAAAAATAGGAAAATTTGATTACTTAACAATATGTTAAGGATTTTTGGGTATTTCAACTTTGAAAATGGGAATATGAGAACCAACTTTTACATTTTTGGCAACACTGCTGCGGCTACGCATAAACCAGTTATGATAAGGTTGGTAGCATAGTATTTTTGTGGTGCTATTGAAACCTTAAAAGTACTATGGTACTCCTATTAACTATTTGGTACAAAGTATTAAGAAATTTTTATGCGTTGATGAATTACCCACAAACACATGTATATTTGAAAAAAAAAAAAATAGAAAATCCGATTAAAATTTTAATTGATTTAAGCTGGAACTTCAATCAAAAATTTTATTGAAATTATTACTGATTTGGTGCTGGAATTTCAATTAAAAATTTTATTAAAATTTTAATTGATTTTTGGTTAGAACTTTAATTACAGTTATAATTGATATAATTAAAACTTTAATTGAAAATGTTAAAGATTTTTGACTCAAAATTTAATAGATATGATTAAAAAAAATAATTGAAAATTTTAATTAGTTTTAACAAAAAGAATTAATTGATATAACAAATTCTTTTGCTGGCCGAAATTCAATTAAGTTTTTAATTGTATTTACAAATATTTTAATAAAAACTCGATTTCAGTTTTTTCTGTGTATAATATTGGTTTTGTATATTTCATCTTGATTTTTGATGTTTTTCACTAATCGTTTTTTAATTTAGAAGTGTAAAAATTTATAGAATCTTTCTGAAATAAGAAAAAAAAAAAGATAAGACAGAGTTTAGCTCCAAATAAATGTGGCTTACATTTTCGTTAAAATCCATGGAAGAAATTCAGATTTTATAAAAATATTCTCAGGAAAATTGTTAATTTGAACAAATGTTTTAATTTTATTTTAATAAAAAACTTGAATCAAATTATTTTTATTTGTACGAACTTGATTTTGACTATAAAAAACACTTAAAATAAAGCACTATAACAGATCAATTAAAAAGTTCCCGGCCTACCATACTAGAACACATATTTTTGGCAAAATTCTTTTTTTTTTATTCAACATAGTTCCCCTTAAGGGTGATACACTGACCCTCCAACTTTTCGATACCATTTTTGTAGTACGATTTGTCCTTTGCTTCAGTTTCGGCGATCACCTCTTTATTCGACGAAAATTTCTTCCCAGCGAGAATTCTTTTGAGATCTGAGAACAGAAAATAGCCGCTGAGGGCCAGATCTAGAGAATACGGTGGTTGCGGAAGCAATTCGAAGCCCAATTCATGGATTTTCGCCTTCGTTTTCACTGACTTGTTTTTGGTCAAAAGTGAGCTCGCGCGGCACCCACTTTGCACATAGCTTTCTCATACCCAAATATTCGTGAATGATATGATGTACACGTTCAGTTCATATCTTTAGAGTACCTGCTATTTCATTCAATTTCCACGTCTTAAATTAGCATACCGATCCTTGATCGTTGATTTTCCTGGGACAGTGTCCGGAAACTTGTCTTCAAGCCAAGGTTTTGCTTCAACTGTATATTTTCCCCTCAAAAAGCAATATTTTATCAACACGCGAAATTCCTTTTTAACCATTTTTTTCACAATAACAAAAGTTGCTTTACTCAAAATGCTGTAATTCACAAACTAATGATCCGACAGTCTAGTAGCGCCATCTATGTGTAAGGCCGGGGACTTCTCAATTGACCTGTTACAAACAATATTTAGAGCACTTTAATTTTTAACTTTTCAATGTTCATTGGGATTCTTTTGCCCCAAAACACATATTTTTTTGTTTTATGTTAATAACATGACGAAAATTTACTTGGTTCCTTTTATTTTGAATTCAATGTTTAGCTAAGAAAAGGTACAATTAAAAAGTAATAAATATTTTTTTTTTTGGAAGGGGCATAGATGAGAGATGAAAGGCGTTGAAAGATGAAGGCTTCAAATATGACAACACTATAATTGCGCGAAATGATAATTCTTAGAACAGTTGTGGAATTGTTGAAGCTTTTTGGTTGATAGTCCTGTTATTTTATTTAACTTCGGTGGGGTTAAGTTCTACGGAAGAAACTCATACATTAAAATTTTCTAAATTGATGTTGCCGTCGCTAATGTTTGAAGCCGCAATCTTATGTGTAACAGTCCAACGCGTTAACTATTACACCACAACTTTTATAAATTTCTCAATTTTTACTCGTTGCTTGATGAAATTCAATATCTTATTAAAAGTTCTATATTTTGATAGTAAATGAAAAATAGGTAGACCCCTGCACACAACGGCTAGTCAATAAGTCTTTACAAATAAAGTAGAAATACACATTTTTCGGGTAGAATCGTTTTATTTTCAACATAGTCTCCTTTTAGCAGTGATTCTTGAACTTTTTTAAGCCTTCGGCATAGTAGTATTTCGAAAGGTTCACAAAATAGGTTTCCGTTGCAGAGATGACATCCTCATTTAACTCGAATGTTTTTCCGCCAAAGCATAATATTGAAATTTGGAAACAGATTAAAGTCGCTGCGAGCCAAATCTGGAGAATAAGGCCAGATATGCCATGAACATCGTCTCACTCATCTTTGATTTTATAAGTTGTTTTGCGTTTCAAGTAGAGTCGAGATGCCAGCACGAGATTAATTTTTTTTTTTTTGCTATTTTTCAAATAGAAAATGTTAAGTCAAACAATCAATTGTTCAAAGAAAACGTTTTCTAAAAATATTTCAGCCGTTTTCAGCAATTTGGCATTCTTTTGATTTAAATTCTTATATATTGAGTTGCCCTCGTACATAGGCGTTTTTCGTAATTTTCACTTTACACTACGAAATGCTTTTCCACCCCCCGTATTCACCAGATCTGGCCCCTAGCGATTAGTATTATTTTTTCTCAAACTTGAAAATATGGCTCCAGGGAAAAAGATTTTCCACAAATGAAGAAGTCATATCAGAGACCGAAGCCTATTTCAAAGATTTTATCAAGACGTTCAAGATCATCTTGGTTGGAAGAAGTGCATTTCACTAAACCAAGATTACTTTGCGGAATAAAATTGATTTCAAATCCTAAAAAACTGGTTGTTCATTTTTAGGCCACGAACTTTTCAATCCATGTGGTATTGTTGATCTGTTATTTTGGTAATTGAATGATATTTAATAGGAATTTAGATATATAATCAAATTTTTTTATAAATTAGTTTTAAATGTAAAGAAACATAACAATTTTATTAGTAAATTTTAGAGAATAAAAATTGATAAATATTTGACACCGGGTATCGAACTTGTGACCTTAACATTGCAGGATTAAAATGTTGACTAAATTTTAAACACCATTTTTTTATTGCAAAATTTTTATTATTATCGAGAATAAAAGTACTTATTTAATTAGTGCAAAAAGTGCACTGCAAATTAATAATTTTTAGTTTTTTTTATATCCTTTTATATTATTTATTTTGAAATATGTAAAACTAAAGAAATATTGAATTTAATAATAAATATTAAAATAAATAATAATAAATGTTAAAATAAATAAAATTAAATAAAATAATAAAAAAAAATATTGATCTCGCCAGGATTCAAAGTGGCGATCATCTATTTGGAAATAAACTGTATCTAAATCACTTATTAGCATCACTTTTAGAGTAATAATGCTTTAGAAGTAACAATTAAATGGTGCTTTTCAGAATTACTTCTAAAAAAGGTATTAATATTTACTAATAGATAGCAATTGAAGAGTTGCATTTTTTCAAGTAGTTCAGAATTACATTAAAAAAACAAGTAAAAAAGGCTTAAATTCGGCTGTGCCGAATCTTTGAATACCCTCCACCAATGTTCTCTATTGTTTTTGATACAAACAATGTAAAAAACTTTTGAAGTAAAATTATGAAGGTGAAAAAAATTTTTGAGGTGAAAAACTTTTTTAGACGCGGAAACGAATTTTTTTACGTGAAAAAAATTTTGTGGTGAAAAAATTTTTTTGTGGTGAAAAAAAATTTTAGTGGTGAAAAAAATTTTTTGAGGTCAAAAATATTTGAGGTGTACAAAATATTATTAATTTCTAAGCGATTGGTGAAAAAATATGAGAAAATATATTATATACCAGTCGCTACTATGAAATTGTACTAAAATACACCAATTTGTATGGAAAATTTAACCGCGGGACCGATTTTGCTCATTTTCAATACCAAACTGCTCGGGAGGATGTCCAACAATCCAGGTAAAAATAGGCACCCCGCTTGCGTCTTCGCGTCGTGATCGCCATTTCAACAGACAGACAGACGGACAGACGGACATCGCTAAATCGACTTAAAATTGCATAAGGATCACGAATATATATATTTTATGGCGTCTTAGACCTATAATTCGACATGTTACAAACGGAATGACAAACTGATATATACCCTCACCATATACAAGGTGGCGCAAAAGTAATTCTCCTATCAGAAAATGCTATAAATTTTGCGATTGGCCCCTAATGTCAGTTCTGTTTTGACATTTGTGTAGTAAACACATGCGAAATACACGTTAATAAACAATGTTACGCTACACTGCTCCAGAACGCGGAATATTGGTGACTATTTATTTGAGCAATAATGAAGATGATTTTTCATCAAAAATAATCATGAGTGATGAGGCCCATTTCCATCTTAGCGGGTACGTAAATAAGCAAAATTTACGCTTCTGGGGCACTGAAAATCCGCGTGTAACCCACGAAGAGCCATTACACCCGCTCAAAGTCACTGTATGGTGTGCTGTTTTCGCTGGAGGAGTCATCGGACCTTTTTTCTTCGAAGACGTCGCGGGCCAAACGGTTACTGTGAATGGTGAGCGCTTCAGAGCAATGATCAACGAGTTTTTTTGCCGCAACTTGATGAATTGGGATTGGAAAACATGTGTTCCAACAGGACGGTGCAACGCCACACACTGCACGTGCCACAACCGATATGCTGAAGGATGCATTTCCCGGGCACCTAATCTCCCGTTTTGGCGATTTGCACTGGCCAGCAAGATCGCCTGATTTGACCGCTCCAGACTTCTTTTTGTGGGGCTTTTTGAAGTCGCGGGTTTATGTCAACAAGCCTCAGACTATTGCAGCTCTTAAAGACAATATCCGTCAAGAATGTGAGGACCTATCGCCGGAAGTTTTGGCTAAAATGATGGAAAATGCCATAAAATGGGCTCAAATGACAATCAACATTTACATGACATCATATTCTCGACTTAATGTAAACAAAATTAAGACCAAATAAAAATAATCCAGAAGAAGAATCAAAGTTTTTCATTTTTTTTTTAAATTACAGCCAAAAAACATCGGAAGGTTATTTTTGCGCCACCCTGTGTGGTGGAGGGTATAAAAATACAGTAAAAATATACTAACGGATACTTTGAGAGGCATGAAGGTAATGGTTTGTAAAGCATAACTTCCAATTTTTTTATTTTTTTTTTTTTGCTGGGATACATTAAGTTTGGGATGATGTTTGTAACTACAAAATTTACTTCTTTATAGAAATTTTTACTAAATTTAAGTATTGTTTGGTCACCAGCGTGGAGTTTTTTACCTGTTTGGTTTTCTCCGCAATGGGTTTTTTTATAAACACATTTTTTTTTACCTTTTTCTAATACTTATTTTAAATAATAACACATTTTGTTATTAATTGTTTTTTATAATTGAATTTTTATTAAATTGAATTTTTTTGAATATGGAATAGATTTTAGAAAGGAATTTTACAACTATGTTAATTGTTTTTGGTCTACCCTTTATAATTTGCTTAATATGTTAATTGTAACGGCAATTGGTGAAAAAGAAGAGAAGAAAGAAAACTGGAAGAATATGGAGCATGATGATCCATATTGCTTAATAAAACGATACAGTTGGATTTTAAAAGCAAATAAACAAGACGTGTTTTTCTTACCGCATACTTTTTAGAAATTTAACAAATCTGCCCACCATTTTTTATTTATCAAATTTAAATAAAATTCTAAGATTTTGAATTTTATTTATTTTCACCTTAAAAATTATTAAGGATTTTCAAGTATTAAATATACTAAATTTTAGTACAATTCCAAAAGAAAAAAAAATTTACCTACTTTAAAAAAAATTTAATTAATTTAAGTAAATTTTTTGTACTTGTTTTCTAGATTTAGCTAAATTTCTTATCGTATACTGATCGATTCAGAATCATTCTCTGAGTCTGGCCATACAAAATGAAAGGATTTTGCTGAAGATAATTAATTAAAATTTTGAATATATTGCTTATACTGTTCCAAAGACAAACGCTACACTCAGAATATTATGTAGTTTAATAAAAATATTTTCAGTTTAGTTAAAAATAACGGAACAAACATTTATTTTACAAAGAAATACTTATTTTTACACATTGTTCAAAATGATTTACTGTCATTTACCGATCAGTTTCGTTTATAATTTTCATTTGTTTAAAATTTAATAAAAATTTACCCATAAAACGGAAATTTTTGGTTTATTACAAATTTATATTTTGTTAGCTATCTGTTTCAAAAAAATATATATACAAAAAATTACAATTTGTTTTTTTTTATTAATTTGTTTGTTTATATACAAAATTATTTTAATTCAAATAATAAGTACTTCAAAAACACACACATATGGTAATTTACACAAAATGTGTCTATAGACTGTATGAGTATACATTTTATAGATTAAAAAATAAATAGAAATAGAAAAAAGGGGAACAATTTCAAAGAAATTAATAATCAGTTGTTATATAAAATTTAAAATTTATATAAAACGGATTATGCCAGTTGTTTAAACATCATTTAAAAATTAATAACAAAAACCATTTGATTTAAATGAAAAGTAAGTAGATCAATTTTAAATGAAATATCATTTCATTTAAATGGAATTTTTTGTTTTTTTTTTTAACCTGCAAACTATTTTATGATGTACACGTTCAGTTGATATCTTTAGAGTATCTGCTATTTCATTCAATTTCAATTCACGGTCATTCAAAATCATTTTGTGGATTTTTTTGATGTCCGTAACAACCACTTTTGGGCGTCCACGGCGTTCAACGTCTTCGGTGCTCATTTCACCACGTCTTAACTTAGCATACCGATCCTTGATGGTTGATTTTCCTGGGACAGTGTCCGGAAACTTGTCATCAAGCCAAGTTTTTGCTTCAACTGTATATTTTCTCTTCAAAAAGCAAACTATTTAAGTGTACCTCCCATAGAAAGATCCTATCTGGTATTTAGACCAAAGAAATCTAGTTGAAATTAAAGTTGTGTATATTAAATGGAACCATAAATAGTGCTTTCAAATTTGAAGAAAATCAGATCGTATTTGCATCTAGTCCCCATATAAATCCACCTTCCGGGTACTCGCTTAAATAAACCTTTTCAGCAATTTAATTCAGATCTATGTTAATGTTTTCTACCCTGTCCATAATATAAGAATCAAGACCCTTCCCAGAATTTGGACCTCTTTTTCAAAGCAAGTTATACTTGGGGTATTATATAGTCGGCATGCCGGACTTTAATTTTCTTTCCTGTTAAAAATAAAACAATTATTTCCCGTATGTTAAATAAAAATCATGAATCTCTCCTAACGGCTGGGATGAAGTAAGAGGGTTAGAAAATATTAAAATGGCGCTAGTAGACGTCGTAATAATTTTTTTTATAAAACTATTTTAATTCAAATATTTATGTGCTTGAAAAAGAAAAACAAAATTCATCTAAATATAAATGATTTAATAAGCATTTAAATTTTATTAACCGTTAAATTGGGTTAAACAAATACACATTGTCTGTTTCATATAATACCTACAATAAATATTTTAGATTTACGTTTAATATGAAAACAAAATTTCAATAAAAAAAATAAGATTTCCCCTTTA
Organism: Eustalomyia histrio; assembly: GCA_949748255.1. NCBI lineage: Eukaryota > Metazoa > Arthropoda > Insecta > Diptera > Anthomyiidae > Eustalomyia > Eustalomyia histrio. Next base: position 58,647,319 of record OX456524.1, read on the forward strand.
GGGTTCATTAAAATTTAATTAACAATACTACAAAAAAAAAAAATGATAATTGTAACAATAAATTGTAACTATCAAAGCAAGTTTCATAGAAATGAACCATCACATCTTCTTAATCTCAGTTTAGTTTTGGTAGCAGGATCAACCAAATGATTTAGTTCATTTCTTTTGTTATTATGAAGTATTAACGTTATTGTTTCAATGTTTTTCTATAAAGAATTTAAGCCTTCAGGGAGGAAGGCTGTAAAAACACAACACATTTTATAATCATGTTTAAATTATTGCATGCGGTATGTTTTTTAACAATTTCAATTTTCATTTTATTTCAATGAGTGAGATCCTATAAATCCCTTAAAAAAAAAAAAATAACATTAACCAAAGAAAATGTGAATAACTAGTTTTTTTTTTATTATCATTGAGGGTTAATTTGCCATTTAGCTGGCAAATCTAGACGATGATCACAACAAAACTATTGTCAAGTCTATGAAATGATGATGATGATGTTGACGATTGCATTGTCTACTTTTTATTGATCAGACGTAAGCAGTACAAACGTACTGTTACAAAAGGAAGGCGTAACAAATTATCTATCAGTCATTGTATTCATTATGCCCTTTTGGAGTTTGTTGCCGTTTTTTACTGGAAAATTTTGTTTTATTTTTTTTTATCTGTGCTTCCTGGTAGGTTGGTTTGTGCTATTAGATTAATTGTTATTATTATTATTTTTTTTTTTTGGTTTTTATTAATCTCGTTTTCTGGGTAATTTTATGCCTCGTTTTTTACAAAATTTTGCACATATTTTTTTTTATTATTTTCTAGTTTATTTTTGGCAGAAAAGGCACGTGCTGTTTTATTGCAAGTTGGTTATGTTATTTGAGGTGTAACCAAAATCATATAAATCATTTATTTGATTTTTGGATGGATTTGCTTAGAAATTTTTTGTAAAAAAAATCATTTTAGATTTCGTTTTTAATAAAAAAAAACTATGTTGCTATCAGTTTACTAATTTCATAACATTTTTGGATATACAACTTGCTTTTAAGTAAAATTAATATTGATAAAAATCGCTAGATTTTCAGCCATAAGCTCACCGACAATATTTTCTGCTAGAGGCGTATTTAAAACAGATCTGATGAGAAGATCGCGTAAACTTTTTCCATTATGAACAAATATTTGTGACACAAATCTGATAAAAATTCGACGTTTCCGTGTATATAATTTACCTGAAACTGCTCTACTGGTAGATATTTTTAAAAATATTACAATTCTTTCAAGATTTTTGTTTAACTATTGTTCGATACCGTTTTATTGTAAAATAAAAAAAAAAACTGGTTAACCATTTTTTTTGTTAAAACCGAAACTGGAACCTTTTTTGTAAAAACTGAAACGGAAATCTGTGTTTTTAAAACGATTTTTCGAATAAACTAAAAACCAGTTTTTGAAAAGACCGTTTTTTTTAGATCTTTGGTAAAACCAGTAAATTCGGCAAAGCCGAAGAGAAAACATTTTTGGATGTGAACACAATTTTGGTGTTAAACAAATTTATTTCGAGGTAAAATAAAATTTTGTGGTGAAAAAAATTCAAGATGGAAATATATGAAAATATATGATAAAATGTTTTATTCAGCAGACGCTAATATGAAATTACATTCGTACACAAGGAATACGGGTTCATAGTGACAATCGAATGTCTTGCTAACTGAATGGTTTGGTTGAGGCAACCGACATATTTGATTGTGATTACCGAAATTCGTTTAATGCAACAGAATATTTAATGAAAACATATATTTCAATTGGATAAGTAATAAATTTGGTTGCGACTACCGAATAATTCGGTTGCTGCAATCAAACTGTTCAGTTGGCAAGGAATTTGAGTGTCACAATGAATCTGTTTTCTCTGTGTGCTTATTAAAATACACAAATTTGTAAATTGACACGAAAAGTTTAGTAAAGTTAGCAAATAAAAAATTTTAGATGACGCCACAGGTGGTCAGTCAGTGTACTTAAATGAATCAAAATATTTACGTCATAAAGCGGGCAAACCAGAATTCAAGGACAACGGACATCTCTGAAACGAATCAATAGGGGATTCATAGTCGATTGGTATACTAAAAGGTGTGTCTACGTTCACCTTTTAGTATTCCGCTACGTTGCTGATGTTTGTAACTACCACCTTATGGTATACCAATCAACTCAGAATCACTTCTAAATCGAGTTAATCATGTTAGTCAGTCCGTCCGTCTATGTGTCCATGTAAGCCTTGTACACTAATAAAAATCCGTGCATAAAAATACTAAAAAAAATGTCATATTAACAAAAGACTCAAAACCGTATATATTTTATTGAAATTTGGGGCCATAAACCACATTTCCAATACTCAAAATCCCAGCAAAAAAAAAAAAAAAAAAAAGTCGCAAAAGTAGAGAAAACGAAGCAGTGATTTTGATTCCGGTGTTGTGAAAATTTGGATCGGAAACAAAGATTTTTACATAGGGGTTTCATAGGGTGGAAGTTTTCATTTATGATCCTTTTTCATTGCATCTAAAGCCCTTCTTAGGGTTTAGTAAAAAATGAGATCTTCTGATGTTCCCAAATAAATTTTGAATTTCTTATTTAAATTTTAACGCATATAGGAACAGTTTTGTAGGAACACTATACAATTTTCTATATCAGTCATCATACAACAAACTGACAAATTTAGTTAAGCATATTACAAATTTTTTCCATTTTATAAAAGTTATTTGACATCTTTTTAGTAAGTAGGACTGTTTGATACAGAGTAGACAAATAAAGGTACAAAGTACAAAAAGTATCTTTCGGCAGTTTACAAAGCTTTCAGTAATTAACATTCAGTAATCGAGCCTTATTTTTTAAATTACTTTATTCGAAATTCAAAGTTAAAAATTGATAAAAATCACTTAAACCTGATAACTTGTTTCGAAATAACCAAAGCTTAGTACTTAACCATAGTTGTAAATATCAAATTTATATGAAAATATCTTTTTTAAAACGTTTAACTTTTATTATTTTTAAAATAAGTTACACGTCATAGATTTGAAAAGAGCTAAATAAGTTGTGAAAAAGAACTGCTTTAAAATGGAAAAATCAGAACTAAATGATACTTTGGAATCAGTGAATAATCGATTCCTTAAGAATCACTTCCATTTATTTTTGCTGGTATAGTTTGTAAGTTAAAGTAACAGAAAATGACATTTACAATAAATGATATTTCATTTAAAAACCGGTCTACTTAATTTTTATTTAAATCAAATGACTTTTGTTATTTATTTTTAAATGTTGTTTAAACAACTGACACATCTGTAAGAAACAAATGATGTAATAAGTTAAATTAATGTTAAAATTTTACCTAACAATTCCTTAAAAACTGAATGATTTTATAATTTATTTGAAATTGTTTTCGTTTTTGTATTTTTTGTTTGTTTTTAATCTATAAAATGTATGTATGCATGGCTATAGACATTTTTTGCTTGAATGTGTTTGAGTATGTATGTATGTATGTGTGTTTATGAAGTTCTTGTAATTTGAATTGAAATAATTTTTAACTTAAATAACAAACAAATTGTAACTTTTTTTTTTTTAAACAGATTGCAAATAAAATTTAAATTTTATAATAACTGCTACGGACACAAATAAACCACAAATTTCATTATTATTATTATTTAAATTTCAAACTAATGAAAATTGAATTTTACAAACTAAAAGTGGAAAATATAAAGATACGAGAACTTGGATGAAATTTGATACGTAAGTTTCTATTGGTCCAAAGACAAACCCAGTTGTATTTGGTTAGAATCGGTCCATATTTAGACCTATTTCCTATAGAAAGGTCCTGTCTAAAAGGTGTTTACACAGAAAACCGTAGAATTTGGGTTGTGAATGTTATATGGGACTATAAATTCTGCATTTTAATTGAAAAAATCGACATATTTTTGAATCTAGTCCCCATAGAAACCCCCATCTTCTCAGGGATTTGCTTAAATGAGTTTTTTTTGATAATTTCGTTTGGAGTAATATCTTTATTTTCCAACCTTTTCATAAAATAAGGTGCGGGACACTTTCACGAATTTGTACCGCTTGCCGAAATTTGACCTAAATTAGACTTGGTATAGTCGGCTTGACCGAACTTAATCTTATTACTACTTTTTGTTATAGTCATTCAAATACACTCATTATAAACTGTCCACATAGTTCACTCAGGGAAGTTTCATGATCTTGATGAAACTCTTTCATAAATGAAGAAGTGTTTCTTCATCAGTTTATAAAAAAATTTTATAAAAACACATACGAATTATTTATTTCGGTTGCAGAACTCAATTGTTCTCATTAAGTTTGCATTTTTATTTAATTTACAAATTTTTCTGTTAAGCCAACATATATTCGTAATCAGAGCTTTAAAAAATGTTTTAATTATTATTAATGTAATAAATTAAAGAAGCAAAGAATAAAAATATAAGTTGCGCGAATCAAAAACATTTCTCCGTCTGTCTGTTTTAATTAACGATCATACAGCGGAGACTTTTGCTATACACCCTGACAGTTTCCTACTGAAAATCACCAACTTCGGTCCAGCGGCTTAAAAGTTATGATTGAAAATGTTAAGGTAAAATTTTCTCATACAAATTGTTGTATAATATTTTAATTTTATAGCTGCGTCTGGTTTATGAAATATTTTTAATATATTTCACTTTGCACCACCTAGTTTTCTAAATTAGTTCCTAAATTAATTCTAATAATTTTAAATTGAAAACTAATTTTTTTAACTTTAACCTTGTTTTCAATGTTGTCACCTCGAAATTCTGTGAAGGTTATAGAAAAAATTCGCTTTTTTAAATAAATTGCGCGTTTACCAGACACTTTACAGTTACTAAGCTGCTACTTAACAATCTGGTGAATGATTACCCAACATACAAATTTTATGCTTTTTGTATTCAAAATGTGATATATCAGGCGTCGTTTGGTTTTTTATTTCCTTTTAAAGAATTACAACAAAGCTCAAATATAATTATAAAAAAATAAAAATATATAAAATAAAATACAAAAAAAAATTAAGATAATGTACTTTAATAAAATAAATCATAAAGGGCTACAACACATCAGGAGTAGCAGCGATTAATACTTTTAAATTAAGTAATTTTAAAAAATTACAAGTTTAAGGTTAATTCACAATGCTGGTGTAATCTACTCTGCAGAGTGGAGTGTACTACAATAGTGATGACAAGAAAAAAAATGTAAGTGCAAGGCAGAAGGTAACAAAATCCACTATGCAGAGTGGAGTGCTCCATAATTGTAAATGAGCCTTTAATATAAAATTAACAATGTGAAAAAAATGTTGAAAAGCATAGTAAGTTGTTCGGGTCTTATGTGAAAAAAAAACTGTTATACTTCAGATAAAAAATGATTTTTCACGATAATAAATTTGACTTGAAAGTTTAATACAATTTTTTTCACGAAATATAATGCAAAAATAATTTTTTCTTGTAAAAAGAATGAATACAAAAAAAATAGTCAAATACTTCTTCAGATCACAACTTTCAAGTTGTTCTTAACCCTCGTTAAAAGGTTAAACTCTTTAGATTCTAAAAATTGTTAAAATTTGATAAATTTGTACAAATCGAGAATTTACTAACGCAGCCTCGCATCCTCGACT